>CM056501.1:14170131-14770131 GCA_029783415.1 Anisodus acutangulus
TTTACTCGTAATATTGACTTTGACCCTTTTGGTTTTACTGTGAAGGATCTTCGTACGGGGACACCTCTTATGAGATGCAATAGCACGGGAGATCTCTATCCATTCCCATCCACCTCCGCTGCTATCTCATGCACTCCCGTATCTCTAGCCACTATATCTCCGTCAACTTGGCATAATAGGCTTGGTCACCCAGGCACCCAGTTTTTAATTTTCTTAGAGGCAATAATTTTATTACCCGTAATAATGGAAAACTTGCCCAACACTGTGTTTCTTGTTCTTTAGGAAAACATGTTCGTCTTCATTTTAAATCATCTACCAGTGTTACGTTTTCGCCGTTTGATATTATTCATGCTGATTTGTGGACATCTCTCATCTCTAGTTCACTGGGTCGTAAATATTATCTTGTCTTGTTAGATGATTTTTCTCATTATATTTGGATTTACCCGCTCAAATTTAAATCCGAAGTGTTTGCCAAATTTCTTGAGTTTCGTACCTTCATCAAAATACAGTTTGAAAAATGCATTAAATCTTTTCAGTGTGATAATGGTCGTGAATTCAATAATTTCATGTTTCACCGATTCTGTCAAAACAATGGAATGTTTTTCGTTTCTCATGTCCTCACACATTGCCTCAAAATAGTAAAGCGGAACGAATCATCCGCACCATAAATAACATGGTTCGTACTTTACTATTTCATTCCTCTCTTCCTCCGTCCTTCTAGGTCTATGCCGTCAAAATGGTAGAATACATCCTAAATATTTTACCTACCAGCATTCTTCATAATATGACCCCAACCGAAATTCTGTACCGTCAGATCCCTCCATACGACCACTTTCAGATATTCAGTTGCATGTGTTTTCCCAATCTTGCCTCCACCGGCCCTAACAAATTAGGACCTCGAACCACATCATGTGTCTTTGTAGGCTTTCTGTCTAATCATAGGGGCTATCTCTACTATGACATGTCCACATGTCAAATCCACATTTCTCATCATGTCACGTTTGACAAGGCCACCTTCCCTTTTTCGGATATTCACAAGTTCTGAAAAATAGACTACACCTTTCTTGACGAGTCTGACATCTCCCCCGTCATTCTCAGCGAACTCTGTCAAGACACCGCCCAAACACCACCTCTACCACCAACAGCTGACACCGCCGACCGGCTGTCGGCGGTTCTGCCACCTCCAGCCACCACCACCGACAGTCTCTCTATGTCTCCGTCACCACTCGAGCCAATTACCACTACCGGAAATCTGCCCACCATCTCGGTTTCACCACCGGTCCCTGTCCCAGTTATGGTGTCGCCGACAAATTCCCAAGGCATTCTCGCAACACCCCAAACCACCAAAAATCAACCCCACAACACCACCGAAACATTGACCATACCCTATAGTCACAACCCTCTACCGACTCATTACCTTGCATCCTCCATCTCACCACAAATCGATCTTCCCAGATCGGTGCCATCCCACCTCCCTTCGTCAAAATCGTCACCTGCACCACTAGCAATCATACCCAGTCACCTACCCAATCCACAAAACCCCAACACGGACCCACTGCCACACCGACAACCAGACTCGATACCCAACACAAATATGCAAAATAGCCCCCATCACCGTATGGAAACCCGTGCCCAATGCGGGATTTTCAAACCTAAAGTACAATTTAACCTTTCCACACAAACCATATCCCCAATTCCCAAAAACCTAAAACTAGTCAAACTAGACCAGAATTAGAATGCGGCCATGTGTGAGGAGTTTAATGCTTTAACGAAACAACACACATGGGATTTGGTCCCGCGACCGGAGGGGATGAATGTAATCCAGTGCATGTGTCTTTTTCGTCACAAATACAGAGACAGGGGTGACTTAGAAAGGTATAAGGCTAGACTTGTGGAAAAATACACTAATCAGCAGGAGGCTATTGAGTGTGGTGAGACGTTCAGTCCGGTTGTGAAACCGACCACTATTCGCACAATTCTGAGTATTGCTATGGGTAAGCATTGGTCTATTTATCAGCTGGATGTGAAAAATGAGTTTCTACATGGTGATTTGAAAGAAACTATTTATATTTACCAGCCGCCTGGTTTTATCCATCTAGTAGCCCCTCGGTATGTATGCATCTTCGTAAGTCACTTTATGGTTTGAAACAGGGCCCTCGAGCGTGGTATGATCACTTTGCACAGTACATTATGCGGATTGGGTTCGTCTGCACCAAGTGCGATAATTCTCTTTTTATTTTTCGTCGAGGTAGTATCATTGCTTATTTGTTGTTATAAGTGGATGATATTGTGCTTACTATCTCCTCTGATATGTTAAAGAATGAGATTATTGCACTACTTAAGACCGAATTTGATATGACTGACTTGGGGAAGCTGAGCTATTTTTTAGGAATATTAGTGACTCGTTCTGCAGATTCTATGTTCCTATGTCAGCGCAAGTATGCAGAAGAGATAGTGTACAGGGGTAAAATGGAAAACTGCAAGATCATGTCCACTCCGGTTGACTCTAAATCAAAGCTTAGTGTTGTTGATGGTAACCTAGTGTCCGATCCCACTCTTTACAGGAGTCTTACAGGTGCACTCCAGTATCTTACTTTCACCAGGCCTGGCATCATTTATGTTGTTCAACAGGTATGCTTATTTATGCATGCCCCCAGGGAGCCTCATTTTACTACCCTTAAACACATCATTCGATATGATAAGGGCACCCTTGATTATGGATTACATCTATACCCCTCAGCACCGACTAGGTTGTTAGCATATATGGATGCTGATTAGGTAGGTTGTCCGGACACGCGACGCTCCACCTCAGGCTACTGTGTATTTTTAGGGGATAATCCCATTTCTTGGTCTGCCAAGAGGCAAGCCATATTATCCCGTTCGAGTGCATAAGCAGAGTATAAAGAAGTTGCAAATGTTGTTGCTGAGATCTGTTGGTTCCGAAACCTTCTTTTGGAGCTTCAATGTTCCTTGCGCAAGACGTCTGCGGTTTACTGTGATAACATATCCGCTATATATTTATCTCATAATCCGGTTCAGCATCAGCGGACCAAGCATATTGAGATGGATATACACTTTGTTCATGAGAATGTTGCTCTCGGTCATGTTAAGGTGTTGCATGTGCCTTCCTCATATCAGTACGTGGATATCTTCACAAAAGGTCTTCCTCGACAGCTATTCCTCGACTTCAGATTCAGTCTCAGCGTCCGGCCTCCTCCCGCTCAGACTGAGGGGGTGTATTAACGTGTACCACTTGTCATAAAATCTCAATTCAATCCCACCACCATAATTAGAATATATTCCATATATTTTGTATATATTCCATATATTTTGTATATATTCCATATATTTTGTATATATTTAGTGATACAGAATTATGGTAAGTAGAGGATTTATTATTGTACTAGGGTTCTACACACTATATACTATATATATTTGTATTAATGAGAAAGTCTGCTCAAGGGAGATTAATACAATCTTACAGATTATGATTATGGTTGTTGGTTAGGAGGTGATTTATTCATGTATTAAATCCTGCATAACTTGTACCATGTTTTGTAGCATTTTTTGCTATGTATAAAATTCAACACTCCAAATATGATGTTTGATTAGCAATTTAGAATTCCGTATAACTAATACATATATAAGTTATGAGGGAATCTATGTATTATTTATGCAGGATAGAAGATGGAATAACTAATATTTTAATACATTGACTCACTAATACATGAATAACTAATCCCTGCATTACTAATATCTGCATAACTCTAACCGGCCACCAAAAGACCACTTCAGTGTGCACATTTTGAATACCAAATAAGTCTACAAAAAAAACTGCAGTGGAAATGCCTATGATAGAGAAGACTTACGTTCCATGACCATCACCATCAAAAGGAGAAGCATTGTCCTTAGTTGCATTAAATATCCCTCTGGTTATAGCAGATGCTGCAAAATGACGGGCACCAACAAGCTTCCTGTTGCAAGATCCGGATGGAAAATCTAGAGTGACCTCACAAATGCCAGAGATGTGTTCAGGAACAGGATATGTTGAATTATCACTGAAGCTGGGGTGTGTACGATCAATTCCAGTGTCAATGTTACAACGCCTTCCCCAATAGTTTCATATCCACCTTCTTCAGCCCATGGCCGACGAGGTAAACCTAGAAACTCTGGTGTATGTGTAGTAGCAGTCTCACTGAGAAATCCAAAGCAATATTCGACACCTCTCTCCTCCTTGCAAGCTTGAACGCCTTCAATTACACGTTCATATAAGATATGACATGTAATGACTTAACTATGTATGGCATGTGAAAGATAATTCTAATTTGTACATAACTGCCAACTTAACGTACCTGCTGGAGTGTTACAAGCACAGCAAACCCATTGATCAAGTAGTGGTAGTTGTATACTTTAAGATACTTTTCTCCTCTTAACACCCTCCTCAATAAAAAATCATGCAGTTGAGAAATATAGGAACCTTTCATGCGATCTATATGTGAAATATTGCTGATTCAGAAAACAGTTATCAGTAATATGACTGAAGAAATTAACTTGTCACTTTCAAATAGATACACTAAAGATAAACTAACAAGAAAGAGAGGAACAAAAACTCCAATTGTGTAATGCAAGAAGCTGATAGGAGAATTGAATAGGAATAGACCACAGTGTGATAATTAGGTAAAATTTAAAACTTGCGTATGCTTTTTCTTGAGCCGATGGTCTTTCGGAAACAACCTCTCTATTTACCAAGGTAGAGGTAAGGTCTGCGTACACTCTACCCTCCCCAGACCCCACGTTGTGGATTTCACTGGGTATGTTGTTGTTGTATTATGGTGACAAAAGTGTAAAAGCTCCCATCATATCAATTAAGCTTCATTTCATAAGAGTCCTTACATAATTCATTTGCATTCTCATTCTCATTCTCAATATTAATGTGTACAATAATTCCTACCCATAATTAGAATATATCTCATATATAGTGTAAATATTTAGTGATGTATAATTATGGTAAACTAGGATTCTTACTGTATTAGGGTATTGTACACTGTATATATTGGTATTAACGAGAAAGACTCTCCAAGGGAGATTAATACTATCTTACATGGTATCAAGAGCCAAAACCCTAAAAACCTAGAGCATCTTCGGTTACCACCACCGCCCCTAAAAAAATTCCGGCAGTCGGTTACCCCCCCCCCTCTCTCGGTTTTTCCTCTTTTCCTGTGTCTCTCCACTACCCTAGTGAATCCTATGGCTACTCCCACGTCTTCTGACGCCTCCGTTTCTACCCAGTCGTCATCCAAACACCTACCACAAATCTCTCCTCACCATCTTTCCATACGGCTCTTGCCGTTACTAACATCAAGAACTTCGTTCATTTGATTCTTGATCAGGAAGATAGCCAATATTGGTCATGGGTGGAACTGTTTCGCATTCACGCATGTGTATATTATGTGCTTGACCATATCGACGACTCCGTCCCTCGCCCTCCCGAAATCAACGACACAACATGGCGTCATTTCGATGTCGTCGTCAAACAGTGGATATATGGCATAATATCTAAGGATTTACTCTACACGATCATGAAAATGGGTGCCTCCGCCCGTGAGTTATGGACACGCTTGGAAGAAATCTTTCAAGACAATAAGAATACTCGTGCAGTGTACTTGGAAGAACAATACAACAATACCCGTCTTGAGAATTTTTCTAATATGTCTGAGTATTGCAAACAGTTAAAACTGGTGGCAGACCAATTGTCCAACGTCGGTACGCCTGTTTTCGAAACAAAAATGGTGTTATAATTGGTTGCAGGCCTCCCAAAGGGTGAATATGATACTCTGGCCACGATGATACAACAGGCTGACCCTCTACCCAGTTTTAAAAAAACTCGCTCGCAATTACTGTCGGAGGAAACCCGACGTGCGAAGAAAGATGAGCACAGCCAAAAGGCGTTAGCAGTTGAAACGCCTATGCCAAATCATACTGCCGCCTCTGACGGAGAACATTCAGCCGCGGCAGAACCGCGGTGGCAGGGGTGGCAGGGGACGCGGCAGTGGACGTGGAGGCAAGGGATGTGGTAAAGGCAGGTGCCAGCTGCCGCAGCAGCCCAGCTAATATGCCTCGTGGGCCGGCCCAGTGAACAACGTCCAGAATCAGCACTAGGCCGCATACCTAGGCTACTCTTCAGCCCAGTTTCCCTTTCAAAGAACAGGCATACCGGGCCCGATTTGAGTTACTATCCAAATTTACTTCCAACAAAGACTAAGCCCACTAAGACAAAGCCCATTTCCAAAGAAGAACCCAATGGTCTGACCCCCTTTAATTTGGGCCAGGCTTTCAGCAATTTGAATTTGCAGCAACCCGATGTAAATTGTTACATGGACTCGGGAGCCACATCTCACCTCACCCGGTCGGCGGGTAATTTTTCCCAATTGTTTCGTTTAAAGTCTCTTCAATTTATTACAGTTGGAAATGGTCACCGCCTTCCAATTCAGGGTTATGGTAACGCCTACACTCAGCCACCTCACCCACCCTTCTCCCTGAATAACGTCCTGTATGCCCCAAACATCATAAAAATTTTAATCTCTATTAGGAAATTTACTCGTAATAATTCTGTGTCTGTTGATTTTGATCCTTTTGGTTTTACTATGAAGGATCTATGTACGGGGACACCTCTTACGATATGCAATAGCACAGGAGACCTATATCCATTCACACACTCATCCGCTGCCAGTTCCCGCTCACACACCACCCTAGCTGCTCTGTATCCATTAATTTGGCACAATAGGCTTGGACACCCAGGAGCTCCTGTTTTTAATTTTCTTAGAAGGAATAATTTTATTCAATGTAATGGAAAACTTGCCCAAAACCGTGTCTCTTGTCAATTAGGCAAACATGTTCGCCTTCCGTTTAATTTATTTGTCAGTATTACGTTTGCTCCCCTTGATACTGTTCATGCTGACTTGTGGACGTCCCCCATTACTAGTTCCCTGGGTCATAAATATTATATCGTCTTATTGGATGATTACTCTCACTTTATCTGGATTTACCCACTAAAATTCAAGTCGAAAGTCTTTGCCAAATTTCTTGTATTTTGCACATTTATCAAAACACAATTTGAATGAGCCATAAAATCTTTCCAATGGCCGTGAATTTAACAATTCTGTGTTTCAAAAAATTTGCAAAAATAATGGCATGGTCTTTCGATTTTCGTGTCCTCACACGTTCCCTCAAAATGGCAAAGCCGAGCGTATCATCCGCACAATAAATAACATGATTCACACTTTTCTGTTTCATGCCTCTCTCCTGCCATCTTTTTGGGTATATACGGTCAAAATGGTATAATACGTCCTTAATATTTTACCCACTAGTAACCTTCATAACATGACTCCAACTGAAATCTTACACCGTTGGATTCCCTCATATGATCACCTTTAGATATTCGGTTGCCTATGTTATCCAAATCTCACTTCCACCGCCCCTCACAAATTAGCCCCCCGCACCACCCGTGTGTCTTCTTAGTATTCCCGTCGAATTATAGGGGTTATCTGTGTTATGACTTGTCCACTCGTCAAATTCACGTCTCTCATCACGTCACCTTTGACGAGACCACATTCCCATTTTCGAACATCCAAAAGTTTCAAAAATTAGATTATAATTTTCTAGACGAGTCAGACTTCTCTCCCATCACACTTCGGGAACTGTGTCAACCCAGCACCACCGCCCCGTCACAGTCACCCACTGCCACCTACCAAGACTGCCCATCGGCGTCTCTGCCACCAATGCTAAATCTGACACCGTCACCGTCGATTGCTACCACTATCGACAATCGGCCACCAGTCTCCACAAGTCCACCGGTCATTGTCCCAGCACCTATGCCATCCCCACAGTATCACCACCAAGTTGTAATCAATCCATTCACCGGCAACCAGCCAACCAACCCCATTACCGGACCCATTCCACCACTGACACCGTACCCCACTATACCATCCCCCGCCAGTCCCGGTATACCGAGAATTGCGACCTGACCAAACCCAGAAACCAACCCCGAAATTGACCCAACCCAATTGACTTCCAACCCACCAATCGTCACTATTCCGACCCACCGAACCACCTCCCTCGATCGACACCTAGTTCCGAAATCGAGACCTGAGCCAAACACGATTACGACCCACCCAGTACAACCGACCAGTCAACCCACACCCTTACCAAGCCAGCACCCTCACACCATATGGAAACTTGTGCCCAACACGGTATTTTCAAACCCAAAGTCCAATTTAACCTGTCCACCCAAACAATTTCCCCTATTCTAAAAAGCTCAAATTAGCCAAAATGGACCCGAATTGGAATGCAGTCATGTGTGAGGAGTTTAATGCTTCAATGAAATAGCATACTTGGGACTTGGTTCCTCGATCAGAGGGGGTCAATGTGATCCGTTGTATGTGGCTTTTTCGTCATAAGTACAGGGATAGTGGTAACTTAGAGAGATATAATGCAAGGTTTGTGGCAAATGGTACTTTCTCCATTCACTTTTATTTGTCCATTATACAAAAAATAAAATTTTATTTTTAATTATTAAATTTAGTAATTCAAGAGAAAAATAATTTATTTTTATTATTTTACCCATAATATAAATTGCTCATTTCAAATCATTATTTAAGTCCATTAAAACTATACAATAATTAATATAGATATTATAAATTATGCACTTTGTTTCTTACTCCCTCCGTCTCAAATTATTTATCGGGGTTACTAAAAATAGTTGGTTCAAGGCACAATTAATTATTCACATTACCCTTTGTCATTAATGGAGATGACATATAATAGAGTAAATATTTAATGGGGAAAATTATAACTTAAACATAAATAAGGGCAAAAGTAGTCAAATACCCCCTCCTAATTAATATTTCTTAAGGGTGTGTAAAATCAAAAAATGATAAATACTTTGAGATGGGGAAAGTATAGTGAACAAATAAAAGTAAATGACGAGAATATGAATAATTTATTCAGGTTTCTCATTTTTACTGTAAATTGTTGGCACTTCGAGAAAAGACCAGGTATGTTTGACCAAAAGGCAATCGTCAAGAATGTTATTTTTGTCTTAACTAATTCTATGTGGAGTTACCTTATAGTAAGGGTAGCCAGTGGGACGGGATGGAACGGGACGGGATTTGCACTTTGCTCTTGGTAATACTCATTCATTAATGAAAATAATCAAGGGATTATTTCTTTCATGGTATCAGCAGTCTAGGTTTCACATACCTCCTTCTCCAAAAGTTTCCACTCTCGGCTTCCTCGATTTCCGAGCCCTTCCTCGGTTTTCGAGCCGACATTCTACCTCTTCCCTTCCCAAATTTTCTTCCAAATCCCTCAATCACCTATTGTTCTATCGTTATGTCTACGTCAAAGAACACATTTCATCCTGCCCTTACCGTTTCTAACATCAAGAACAACATCCCTATTGTTCTTGAGATGGAAAATGTCCAATATGCGACGTGGGTTGAGTTGTTTAAAATTCACGCAATCTCACATCAAGTCCTCTATCACATAATTCCTCTCGCTATCCCTCCTCCTGTGGAGGATCCTCAGTTATGAATCACTCTTGATGCTACCATCCTTCAGTTGATTTACTCCACTATTTCTACCAACCTTCTACAGACGATCATTGAACCAAACATTATGGCTATGGCTAATTAGAATAGATTATGTGATATATTCCAAGATAACCAACATTCCCGAGTTGTCACTCTTGAGCAAGAATTTTTGCAAGTTCGCATGGATTATTTCCCGAATGTTTCAGCTTATTGTAAACGGCTCAAGAAATTGGCGGACCAACAAAGTAACGTTGGCGCGCTTGTTACCTATAATCGTCTTATTTTTCAAATGGTTGCAGGACTATTTGAGGCCTATAATGGTGTTAGAATTCTACTCTGACAAAGTAATCCGCTTCGCCCATTTTATCAAGCCCGTTCGATGCTCACTTTGGAAGAGGCCGGCTTGGCAAAAAAAAGTGGATACCGATGCCAGTTCCGTGGCAACGATGACGTCCACCAGTAATTCTCATGGGGTTGTTGACAATTTGGGTCAAAACCGCAATAACGATTGCGGCAAGAATGGTCAAAACTGTAAAAACAATGGCAAAAATCGCGGCGGCAACAACGGTGGTAGCCGGAACAGTGGTAGTACCGGCGGGAATAGTAACCATAGCGGGGGTGGGCCTCAGTATAATGGTAGTGGGCCGCAGGCCGCCTGGTCCCAGCCTTGGGCTCCTTGGCCGTGGAACTGGGCCAGTGGCCCTTGGCCCAACAACCCCTATTTTTGTGTTTCCTATTTCCTTGGATAGAGGGCCACAGGCCAGCCTTTCAGGCCTAAATTTTTGCAGTAGTCCAGTAGTTTCCGACATAGTGCTGGGTCGGGGAAACAAGCAGGTGTGCTTGGGCCTTGGCCTCCATAGGCCCACCATATTGCGGGCCCCACTCCGACCGACATTGAAGCTGCCATGTATTCACTTGGATTGAATCCTCCCGATGTGAATTGGTACATGGACACCGATGCCACTTCTCACATGACGTCCGACCAAAGTACTCTCTTATCTTATTCCAATTTGAGCAAAAATCATGACATAATTGTTGGTAATGGCAACTCAATTCCAATTCGTGGTTACGGTCATAAAACTTTGTCTCCCTCCCATCCACCTCTTGTCTTGAAAAATGCCATTCATGCCCTAACTTAATTAAAAATTTGGTGTTTGTCCGTAAATTCACCACTGATAATTGGGTTTCTGTTGATTTTGATCCTTTTGGGTTTTCTGTGAAGGATTTCAAGATGGGGATACCTCTCATGAGATGTGATAGTAGGGGAGATCTTTATCCTATCATACCCGCATCCAGTCTCTCGAGTCAAGCCTTGCTATCTACTTTTTCAGCTCTAGCTCCTTCCCTGTGACATGTACGTTTGGGTCACCCTGGGTCGTCCATTGTTTCTTCCTTACATAAAAATAATTTTATTTCTTATAAGGTACGCGTAGTACTCCAATTTGTGAATCCCGTCCTTTAAGAAAACATGTTAGATTACCATTTGTAGCCTCTACTTCTCATACTTTAATGTCATTTGATATTATTCATAGTGATCTATGGACATCTCCCGTGGGCCATCGTTATTATTTTCTATTTTTGGATGATTATTCTAATTTTTTATGGACTTTTCCGTTAGCGAAAAAATCTCAATTTTTTCCACATTCTTAACTTTTCGAGCATTCATCCGTACCTAATTCGAACGGAAAATAAAAAATATTCAATGCGATAATGACAAAGAATATGATAATGGGTTGTTTCGGAAATTTTGTGAAAATAATGGCATAGTTTTTCGTTTCTCTTGTCCTCATAAGTCCTCACAAAATGGAAAAGTCGAACGAAAAATTCGTACCATTAATAATATTGTCCAAACTATATTGGTCCATGCTTCCGTACCCCCTTCCTTTTGGCATCATGCTCGACAAATGGCTACCTATCTTCTTAACATACTTCCTACCAAAGGGTTGACAAATGCGTCTCCTCTTAAAGTCCTCTATAATAAAGATCTTTCGTATTCACATCTTAGGGTCTTTGGGTGTTTATGCTATCCGCTTTTTCCGTCAACTATTATTAACAAACTTCAAGCCCGTTCTACCGCTTATGTGTTTTTGGGTTATCCATCTAATAATCGTGGTTACACATGCTTTAATTTATCATCTAATAAAATCATCATTAGTCGCCATGTTATTTTTTATAAAACCCAATGTCCGTTTGCTAAAGTGAGTAGTCCCGTGCCTAGTTCGTATAATTTTTTGGATGACAACGTCTCCCCGTACTTCGTACACCACTTACTGGGGCCCTCCAGTGACCCGCCACCACCCACTATTTCTTCCCCAGTTTCGGCCATTGGGCCGGTTTCCCAACCCAATACCGAACTACTTCTGCCTCACGTTCTGCTTCTGGCCCAGCCACTATTTCCAGTTTTGGGCCAGCAGACCCACTGCTTGCTGGCCAGTCCGTCACCCATCTGAATTTTTCCCAAAATCCACCCAATTCTCCTCCGAGTCACAGACCTGTCACTCGTAGTCAACGGGATATTTTTAAACCAAAGAGACATTTTAATCTAAATTATAATATTCTTAAATCCCCACTACCCTGCAACCTAGTGTCTGCATTAAATGACCCGAATTAGAAATTGGCTATAGACAACGAATATGATGCTCTTATTGCAAATAAGACGTGGGAGTTGGTGCCCCGTCCTTCTGGTGTTAATATTATTCAGTCTATGTAGATTTTTACTCATAAAGATAATTCTAATGGTTCTTTTGCGAGACACATGGCTCGTCTTGTAGATGATGGTAAGACTCAGCAGGTTGACGTGGATTGTGGTGAGACATTTAGTCCGGTGGTCAAACCGGCTACCATTCACATTGTTCTCAGTCTGTCTCTTTCCAAAGCATGGCACATTCATCAGTTAGATGTGAAGAATGCTTTCTTACATGGTGATCTTAAGGAGACCGTTTACATGCATCACCCCTTGGGTTTTCGAGACCCCAAATATCTTCATCATGTCTGTTTATTGAAGAAGTCATTGTATGAGTTTAAGCAGGCCCCACGGGCTTGGTATAAGATATTTGTAGACTATGTTTCGTCTATTAGGTTTTCTCACAACAGGTCTGATAACTCATTGTTCATATATCATCGTGGTTCTTCCCTGGCTTATATTATATTATATGTGGATGATATTATCTTGACTGCCTCTTCTGATGCTTTGCGCAAGTCTATCGTGACAATGCTCAGTTCTGAGTTTGCTATGAAAGACTTGGGGCCCTTGAGTTACTTTTTGGTATTGTTGTCTCTCGTCATGCAGGTGGGTTATTCTTATCACAACAGAAGTATACCGCTGAGATAATTGACAGGGTTGGTATGTCCTCGTGTAGGTCTACTTCCACTCTAGTTGATACTAAGCCCAAGCTGGGTGCTGCAGCTGGCTCACCTTACGAGGATCCCACTCATTATCGCAGTCTTGCTGGAGCTCTTCAGTATCTTACTTTCACGAGATCGGATATTACGTATGCCGTACAACATGTGGGTTTGTTTATGCATGATCCGAGGGTGGATCACATGAATGCGCTCAAACGCATTATCCGATACATCCAGGAGACACTTACATCTATATCCATCATCGGCCTCTACACTTGTCTCGTATACTGATGCTAATTGAGGTGGTTGTCCAGATACCAGACACTCCACGTCTGGTTATTGCATGTTTCTTGGTGATAACTTGGTCCCATGGCTTGCCAAATGACAGACTACCTTATCACGCTCCAGTGTAGAGGCCGAGTATCGAGGGGTAACCAATGTGGTTTCTGAATCATGTTGGTTACGTAATCTTCTCTTGGAGCTTCACTTTCCTATTCAAAAAGCTACATTTGTAAATTGTGATAATATTAGTGCCGCATATCTTTCTGGGAATCCAGGTCAACACCAGCGCACTAAACATATTGAGATGGATATCCATTTTGTTCGCGAAAAGGTAGCTCGTGGACAAGTACGCGTCTTACATGTTCCTTTCAGGTATCAAATTGCAGACATCTTCACTAAGGGTCTTCCCTCGGTCCTATTTGAAGATTTTAGGGACAGTCTCAGCGTATAAAGATCGCCCGCTATGACTGCAGGTGTGTGAAAGTATATCATATTAAACATAGATGATATACACAATGTATACTATCTTGAGTATACCGTGTATACCACGGAAACCCAAGTAAATTGGGAGACGTGATATACACGGTATACTCACCGTGTATGTCATGGTTTTAGTAATAGTTTTTTGTATATAATTAGCATTGTACACTTATCATAATTATAGAATTCTTGTACAAATAAAATAGAATTTTGGAAGTAGAATAGGAATAGAATTTTTCATATTATGAAAATTTTAAATTATATATATACTAATTCTTTAGTAAAAATAATCAACAGAAACGTTTTGTTTATTTCATAAGAATATAAAATTTCGAACAAGGTTACATGAGGAAAAATCGAACTTTTTGCCTTTTGTTTTTGTCCTTTTTCTGCTGTCGGATTGACTGACATGTCTTCATTTGTTTTTAACGGTAATATTTACAAGTATCAATCAATAATTTTCTGTCCCCTTTCTTATTCTAATACTATCTTATGAAAGAAACTTTGGGATTTCAGAAATTATAAATGAAAAAGGATTTTTTTGGGCCTCTTTATTAATTTACTTTCTCCATTCACTTTTATTTATCCATTATATTAAAAATAAAATTTTATTTTTAATTATTAAATTTAGTATTTTAAGAGTAAAATAATTTTTTTTCTTATTTTACCCATAATATAAATTGCTCATTTCAAATCATTATTTAAGTCTATTAAAATTATACAAAAATTAATATAATTATGCACTTTATTTATTACTCCCTCCGTCTCAAATTATTTACCGGGGTTACTAAAAATAGTTGGTTCAAGGTATAATTAATTATTCACATTTACCCTTTGTCATTAATGGAGATGACATATAATAGAGTAAACATTTAATGAAGACAAATTATAACTTAAACATAAATAAGGGCAAAAGTACTCAAATACCCCCTCCTAATTAATATTTCTTAAGTGGCGTGTAAAATCAAAAAAATGATAAATACTTTGAGATGAGAAAAATAAAGTGAACAAATAAAAGTAAATGACGCTAATATGAAACGGGACGAGATTTGGGGGGTCGGGATCGGGTTTGGTGGGACGGGGGCGGGATATGGGGGACGGGAAGTGGTCCCGTCCCATATCCCGCCAGCAGAGGGGACGGGATTTGGAGGGACGGGTCGGATAGGAGGATTGGGGGGATTTTAATTTTTTTTTCTAGACACTTAATTTATAAAAAATATATATTTAAACACTTAAATAATTGAACAAGATAGTGAAAAAACATCTCAAGGCTAATTGCCTCTTATATTATTTAATAGAAATATGATTTTTTTAAAATACAATTTCAAAATTGCAACTTTGTTTCGTAGTTCAAAAGTTGCAAATCACATGGTAAAATTGGCATTAAAAAAATTACATATGCAACTATACTTTTTCTAATTTTCTGACAATCGCTTGAGGATTTTCTCTTGGAATTGAAAGTTGTTGGTCAAATTGTTCAACGTCGCTTCCTACTCCATCGGATAAGATTTCATTGTAATTGTAGTCATATTCTTCATTGATCTCTGGTTGACCGCATCTTCTACTCTCCGCTCTAATTCAATCTCTAAATAAACTGCAATCTCCAAACTGTCTCCCGCAAATGAGTGTCTGTGCTCTCTCATTTGAAATCTTCCAGCAGAAAAAACACTTTCAGAAGCTATTGAACGCTTGAATATTCAACACATCTCGGGTCATCTTTGATAGAGTAGGAAATGTCTTCTCATTCTCCCTCCAATATTTCAGCAAGTCTTCACGTCCATTTTCATTAGCAATTGATTCGAATGGTACAACACCCTGCAAAACATAAACATCAAACTCACTAATTTGTGAAGCACTTAAACCACTATACATTCTATTTCGAAGGCCTTGAATACTTGAAGCAGAAACCGCATGTTTGTTATAAGGTTGAAGTGAAGTAGAAGAAGATGGTATAGAAGCTGATTTATTATTTGCACTTTGCTCTTGGTAATACATATACATATTTTTGCATTGTGTTTGTATGCTAGACATATTTTCTTTAGTTGGTTCGTTAGTTGGTTCTGTTTGAAGTATTTCTAAACATTCATAAAGCGTTTTAATAAGGGCATTACAACCGTCTACTTTAATAGTAGGATTTAATACAACACCAATAAAATAAATAGTGGGAATAGGAATTTTTTTTTTTAATATTACAAACATTTTTGCAATAGCTGGAGCATAAGTTGGGTTTTTCATATATTTATTAAATAACAAAAATATTAGAGCTATATAAAATAACATAGATGAAATAGTAGGATAATAAATACCAGAAAACTCCTTAGTAGCTAGAAAAACATTCTCTAAGAATACAATAAGTTCCAAAATTTTATCTCAATCATCATCTACAAGCATATCCGAAGGATTTTGATTATGTGCGTTAAATAATAAAGTTATAGGTATTCTATACTCGTGAGCAACAAGTAATTGTTCATATAAAGAATTCCACCTAGTTGCAACTTCTTCTGGAATTTTTCTATTAGGTAATCCACAATCATGACATATCTTTTTATACTCTTTGCGTCTTTGTATTTTATTACCATTAATAATAAAATTGATAGAAAATTGTACTTTATCAAGGATGTTTTTAAAAAGTTTTAGGTCATACTTTACGACTAAGTTATAAATATGACATGCACATCTAACATGAAAAATATGGAGAAAAGATGGAGTAAATCGAGTTTTTAAATTGTTTACAGCATAATCATTAGAAGAAGAATTATCTAATATAATAGTCATAATTTTATCAGTGATTCCATAATATTCACTAATTTCATGAATATTTCTTGAAATAAAAACTCCAGTGTGTCTTTCATCAATGTATCTATATGATAATATATGTTTTTGCATAGACTAATTGTGATCTATCCAATGCCATGTAACAGTTAAATAATCATTACCATTAGTACTACGGCCTATGTCAGAAGTGATAGCCACTTTGTCATTAAAATGATACAATGCATAACGTAAATATTGTTGATATTCATGAGCAAATTTAAAAACATCTCTTCTAATAGTTGATCTAGGAAAACCGTTAAAAGCAAGATTATATATTTTTCGAATGTAATGAATAAAATCAGGAGAGGAAGGAAATGAAAAAGGCAAACCCTCCACAACAACTAATTTTGCTAAATTTTCCCGATCTTTGTGTTTATCATAATTCGGACATATAACTCCCCCCCGTCATCGCGTTAATTCGACCATGTACTTGGCCGGGGACACTATGTGAACCTTGTCTCGACTCAAAAGACATTTGCACACCGCTTTTTCAGCCAAGTATTGATTATACCTTGCTTTGTGAGAGTTTTTCACATAGCTAGTTGATTAGGAATGTCCCTTTCAAAAAAATCTCATACAGGTGATTTTAATTTTCGTTGTTTTAAGACTCTTCTCATACGGGGGGAACATGAGAGATTCCAGTTTCAGTTTCAGCTTCAGCCTGAGACTCGGTCTAAGTCTGAGGTGGAGTTGTACTAGTGGGTGTGTTTTCTAAATTATCTCTAATTCATTTTCTAAATCATAGTCTGGTTCAGATGTAGAATATACCTCATGATCTAATGGTATATTAATATTAATATTAAAAAGATCAGTTTCATCTATATGAGTGAAATTATCATAATTAGGATTACTAGAAAATGCACTCTTACCCCTGTTACCCCCTAATACCTCTATCAGAAAAACGTCCACCTCGTTCCATTATAATTATGCAAATAAATAATTAAAGTTAAGAAAATTAAGTATAATAATTAAAATTAAGTAACAATAATAATTTAAATAAAAGAAGAAATGCAGGTACCAAACGCCGACGTGTAATAGAGGTTGAAAATTGAAACTTTGTTCGATGATCCTCAAGCTAGTTGCCAACTTCACTGCCAATTTTTAAACTTTGATAGAAATTAGCAAATAAAATATAATATTTAATGTGCAATTTAGATTTGTAGAGAGAGATTAAAGAGATATAGGAAGATTTGTGAGAAAAATGAAGAGAAAAATGAGGTATTTATAGTTGAGAAATAGGGTTAATGTGTAAATATACTAACTTAGGAGTTAAAAATAAATATTAAGGGGATGAAGGAGTTTATGGGTGAGGGGGGAGGGGAATGGCCTTTACTAGCCCTTGCCAATGGCTAAAATAAAAAATTGTTGTTTGTGCAACGGTTAGTTTCTGCAAACGGGGCTGGCAGGATCGGGTGGCGGGACAGGTCGGGACAGGGACGGGCGGGATGAGCCCTACTCCCATTCCAAGTTTGAACCTCGCTACCGACAATCCTAATCCCGTATTTTAACGAGCGGGTCGGGACCAGTACCGGAACGAGCCGGGATGGGATCGGGACGTCCCGGCCCACTGGACAACCTTACCTTATAGTACACCTAATGAAAGTATTAATTTTAATTATCAGATCTCAATTATCAAATTTCTTTATTTTGTAGGTTTGAATTTTATCAGTAAGTGCATTTAATCTTTTAAATTTTACAATCACTTAACGGATCTAAATAGATTTGAATAATTAACATTTATTATAAATTTTAAATATTATCGAGATGTATATTCAAGATTTTCTTCAAAGATAATAGTTCGGCACTACTCCATTCATTTTCACCGCTAATTATTATCGTCGTCCACCATTATTAACTACCACCCACAACTATCACCGCCGCCAATCACCACAGTCAATCGTCACCACCATTAGATATTATATACAATCATTATCACCAACGAGCACTACAGGCACCAATCACTGATTTTCACTATATATCGCTAACAATTATCATCATTCATCACGTCGTTTACCGTAATTATTAGTTGTCCCCACTAATTATCATGATCAATCACCATTATTGATCACTATTTTCAGTCACCATCCCTACTAGCTGTTGGTACTCTATTGTACTTTATAAAGCAGTACGGAAAGTAAATAACTATTACAAGTGTTCGAAAGGATAAATAAATGGACAATCTTCAAAACTGCCTCAAGCTTGTTGTGTCTTGAATCTTGATAACCTTGCAAAGCCAATGTTGAGAACTTTCGCAAGCTTGTTGTGTCTTGAATCTTGATATCCTGAAATCAAGAAACAACTAAATCTGGATGGTTACAACGTTGTGTGTTGAGTCGAGGAATTGCCCTCTGTCCTTAAGACAAGATTGTCCCGTATATATGTTTTTACGTTAGCGGGCAATAATCTCCCAAGATAAAACAACACTTTAATCTCAACACTACAAAGCCAATAGGTTGAGCCTGCCGAATAAAACAAATATAAATCGACTTGCTGAAGATATGGAAAAGGAAGGAAGAGATTCTATCTTCTCTTCTGTTTTATCTCTGTGTATATAGTGTGTCTCTGTTGTGTATATCTTGTGTATATGACACTATTTTTTTGGTATTTTCGTCACTGGTTTTGCAGAAAAACAGTGACTGTTTTGTGCTAAAAATGCAGTTTTTCTCTTCTGTTTTGTGCTCATTTCCCAGTCTGTTTTTCATATTTTCCAGCCACTGAATTGAGCCAAGAGAGACTCAATATATAGCATGGAGGAGGGGCTATACAACTGCCCAAAACATGGCTGTTAATGGCCATTAGGAGGGCATTAAACATCCAAGTAATTGCTGTTAATGGCCATTGAAGAGTGCTGAAAATGGACATGAAGGAGGGTGATAAAGGAGGAGTTAATCAGCCAAATAATGGCTGGTTTAATGCTCCAGAAACTGTCCAACGGTAAGGCAGAAAGTTTTCTGCCTTCCGTCACCCCAAAATCAATTTTCCATAAATTCTGGAGACCAAACTGTAAAATATTAAACTTCAGGGACCAAACTGTGTATAATAAACTTTAGGGATCAAACTGTACATCTGGCAAAGTTCTCTGGTCCAAAAATATAACCGGACGGGACGGGCGGGCGGCGGCGGCGCGCGTGTGGGCTTAGCCTTGAACCCAAGCACATCTAGGTCCTCCCTCCTTTAAACACATGGGATACCCCTTGGGGTCCCAAACCCTTTACCACATTAGAGACTTATATAGAGAGCAATTCTTCCTATTCCCACCGATGTGGTAGATTTGTCCCACACCATATTTCCATGCCTCAAACACCTTACTTCGTGGACCAATATCTCTTTCATTTCTCAACAAAATTTGACGATTCTTGGCCCTACGGTCATCTACTCACTTCGTAGATCATGCATGTGCGAAGAGACAAGGTCTCCAACATGCGGAACACTAGTGTTTAATTCATCAAAGATGGGTGGACGCATCTCCTCGCCAAAGGCAAATTTCCAACACTAACTACTACGTAGAATTATCATCACCACCCAACACAACCACCAATGCTAGACATCACCACCAACAACTGTCACATAATTTTTAAATAATTGTTATTAATATGGTATTAGATTAATTTGAATAGAGACAAGTTTTATATATTCAAATGTTAATATAACAAACAATGTTGATTATTTAATATTCAGATCGTAATACAACATCTTATGTGTATTCAAATTTAGACATCTAAATCTTAATTCACATCTTAATATTCAAATATGTATTCAGATTCAAACGTCTTAATTTTAATAAAAAAACAAATGAGACCTAAATTCCAAATTCATTTTTATATCATATGAATGTGTCACTAAAAATATTATTTAAGAAAATACAGAAGACTTTAGATATGTAAGTCAAATATATAAAACGTCTCAAAATTATTTTTGTAAAAGTTTAGTCAATGAATGATAATTTGATTATACACTTTTCTAAATTTGAAATAACTCAAAAGGAAAAATATTCCTAAATCATTTGACAGATCAAATAAAACAAATTGTATCTACTCGTGATGTTGCTAAAGTTTAATTCTATCACCTCCTTCAGACGAAATGGTCTGCATTTTCTCCAAATAAGTAAAGTAGCAAAAAGAGGAAAAACCTGAGTTTTATTCTAGTTCAATAGTTTATTTCTTGGGATACAAATCATGATTAAAATCTACATATAAAATCGTGATTAGTTTACTTAGATTGAGTTCCTTACAATGTTATTTTGTTAAGTAGAATCTTAATTATTCCATAAGTATACTTGGATTGTATTCCTATTTTCCTAGAGTTGATTTGCTTAAATTGTTTGGAGTTTAATTGCTATGTAGTAATTGTGTAGAAAATATTTGCATAATTAGATTATTTATTAGGTAATTGCATGTAAATCTATTACAAGTTAAAATTCATAAATAGCATTAATATATATATATATATATATATATATATATATATATATATATATATATATATAGTTAAAATTCATAAATAGCATTAATATATATATATATATATATATAGTTAAAATTCATAAATAGCATTAATATATATATATATATATATATATATATATATATATATAACTTAAATTATTTGACTTTAGAATGCTGATTACGGTCCTAAAATATGTCGTCTTAAAAATTACTCATCTATAATGTATACCAATTAGAAGAAGGTAAGTCATAGGATTCTTATGTTTTTTTTCCATTGTGTTACTTATTGCAAACTTTGTTCCAAAGGTGTTTATGGGCATTCATGCTTTAAAAAGATGAGGGACCATGTTTAATCATGAATTCAATACCAATTCAGTAAATCATTTATAATTGAGACAAGTGATTTTTCAAACGCCAATATACTCACTATGCCGGGTAAAGCTAAGGGGAATCAAATTCCATATTCATGTCAATTACCTTTCTATCTGATTTGGAATTATGAATACTTTTTCAAAGTAGATATTATATAATTCTTTTAAACAATTATGAACTTGTAGGTATTAGATAAAATGATATCATATAAAATTTAGTATGACTTTATCCATCTTTTGATTTGTATTTTGAATGTTGTATATATAAACATTCATGTATTATTTAATACAAAATTGATGTATCATTTTATATAGGCGTAATATATAGATAGGTTCCTGAAATTTTTCAAAAATTTCATTTGGACATTTCAATTGAGCCTCGTACCACCTAAACTCCCAAGAAAAAGTTTATTGTGCCACATGTATTAGGATTAAGTTTTAATGATAATAAAATTAATGTAAGTTTTATTTGTGTATGCAGGAAAATAAAAAGAGACCTCTACAAGGAAAGTTTACTTACTAGAAGAGAAGTAAATACGTGTAATTGAACACGTATTTCTCTTTCCAATGATTATTATCTTGGGTTGACATCTCTGTTAATGATCAAAATGGTCAAATCTCAAACTATTTGAAGGCTCACAGCAAACAAAGCAAGACATATTTTTGGCTCACTTTCTCAAGTTATTTGCTCTATTTTTAAGATGCATTATATTTTTTAGTGATTTATTGTGTACTCAATAAAAGAGAGGAGAGAAAAAATATAGTTGATAAAGCATTGCATCAAAAAAAAATTACGAGAGATTGAGTGTAGACGTAGGAATTACACTTCATTACCATTATACCGAGAAAACTTACAAGAGCTTAATGAGAACACCATTGCAACTCAAGGGGACTGGAGTAACATTCACATTGGATCCCAACCAATATAAAATATCTGGTGTTACTTTACTTTTTGCAATTACTTTTAGCTTTATTGGCGTTCTTAATTACTGCTCTATTAACAGTCGACTACCTTGTACTATCAATCGATTAGGAAAAAGAAAAAGATACAATTCACCCTCCCCCTCTTACAATTTTAATTGGTATCGGAGCAAGGTCTCATACTCAACATTTTCTTAACACAAGTAAGGAAGATCATGTCTAACCACGTTACTGTTGGTGTTTTATTTCAAGAAGGAACCTCTCAAACCAGACCACCCTATTTTAATGAGAAATATTTCTCCCATTGAAATGTAAGGATGGAGACTTACCTCAAATCATAAGATGTAAAAATATGGAGGATTAACAAGCTAGGAGATATTCCCATGTCGAATTCAAAATTTGATGACAAGAAGAATGAAGGTGCAACCTCCACCAATGAATTGACTTGTCTTGCTGACTACACTGAAGAGCAGATGGGTGTAATACAATTGAACTCGGAGGCACAAAATCTTTTTTATAATGCTATCAGCCGAAGAAGAAAATGAAAAGATTTCAATGTGTGAAATTCTAAAGAAATATGAGATAAACTGAAAGTTACATATGAAGGTACAGATAAAGTCAATGAGACTATTGTCAGCCTTCTTGTTTATGAGTATGAACTTTTTGTTGGGATACAATTGTTTCAGGGAACAAGAAGTAAGTAACTATTACAATGGTAAGAAAGGATAAACTAAATATTACAATAAACTAGAAATTAAGAACTTAACAAACTGCTTGTGTGATTTGCTGAGTCGAGTGATGACACTTTGTCTTTAAGACAAGATTGCCCCGTATATCTCCTTTTACGTTGTCGGGCAATAGTCTCCCAAGATACAACATCAACTTAAAAATTGAGAAAAGGAAACTCAAGTGTTACTCTTGAAAACTTTGAGTATAGTAACTTTGCTAGAAAAGAAGAAGATGAATTCAGAAAATTCTGGAGTATTTTCCAAGTGTTGTGTAGTGTTCTTCAATTGAGCCAAAGGCCTCAATTTATAGTGTAAGGAGAAGACCCCTCAACTAGCCAACTAATGGACTTCAATAGCCATGTAATGGAACTTAATTTAGAGGTTACATTCAGCCAAATAATGGCTGAATTCATGTGCCAAGTAATGGAGAATCAATACTCCAAAACCAGCCCAAAGGTCAGACCTTTCCAACTTCCCATCGCAACATTCTGCCTCTGAAGCGCCGCGGCTCTGTGAATTAGAACCGTGACTCTGTGAATTAGCAATAGCAATGCGGCTCCAGTTACTGGCCAACCAATTAGTGTCGCGGCTCCGACGGTGTGGCGTCGCGGCCCTTCACGGCTCCACGACGATTTTTGACTCATTTAATCTTACACTTTTTCCTTCGTTTACCAATGTGGAATACTTTGTTATTTGGCCAATAACTGTCTAACATTCTATGTCTCAAACGTATTACATACGTACCAATATCTCTTTCACTAATAAAATTTGCGATACTTGGCACTACGTGTGCACCTGTATGAAAACGATGTTTTCGACGTGCGGGGCCCCAATTGTTTGAGTCATAAATAATGGGATATAATTAATTTCACATTTAGTAAATTTCCAACAATCCCCTTTTGAAAGAGATTTTGGCGCACACACATGGTGCATTTTCCAGCAATCTTTCAGCGGACCGATGTTGCATCTGGATAGGTAGCATACACTTTGAACCTTCCATAGTTGAATACCATCAGACTTACTTACTGCGCGATGAACGTGATGTCTTGAACCGTTAGTGTTTAGTGTAAGACAAGTCAATGGTACCAACACAACAACTTCTTTTACTAAGTTCTTTGTAATGTTTTGTCTGTTGTAGCCATGGACACTTCTTGGATTCTTAAGTGCATTCATTTTAGGGGACCTGTCCTCGCACTTAAATAGGTGGTCTCCTACAAGGTATCCTGTTATACCCCACTTTACAAGTGTTAGGAACCATTAAAAGTTTCCCCAAACCTAACCTCAACCGGTGAGGACCATTAAAGGTTTTGGAAACTTAACTTTCACCCACACTGTAGATAGCACTTATTGTCTATCGCAGGAACGACTTTGGATTTGGCATTTCTTCACAGAAATTACTATCCGAAGTGCTCATGTTTCCACCGAAATGATCAACTGAACCTTTACAGGTTAGTTTTTCCATTGAACCTAATTCCTGGGATCTCTAGTCAGTAAGGTTGGGTTACCACCGTATTGGTCCTTATACCTTGGGTTTTAAACCCATTCCCTTAGACAGGAAGGACATCTGATCCTTGGGTAAGCCCTTTGTCAGTGGGTCATCTATTTTATCCTTTGATTTTATGTAATCAATGGATATTATACCCGTGGTGATTAGCTGCCTAACGATCTTATGTCTCCGTCGAATATGACGAGACTTGCCATTGTACATAGAATTTCGTGCCCTTTCTATAGCCGACTGGCTTTCACAGTGGATCATTACAGAAGCTATGGGTTTGTTCTAATAATGAACATCCTCTAAGAAGTCGTGAAGCCACTCAACTTCTTCTCATGCTTTGTCTAAAGCGATAAACTCTGACTCCATCGTGGATCGGGCGATGCAAGTTTGCTTAGATTTCCAAGACACAGCTCCACCACCAATTGTAAATACATACCCACTGGTGGACTTGGTATTCTCTATATCAGATATCTAGTTTGCATCATTGTACCTCTCTAGTACAGTTGGATATCTCGAATAATGCAACAGTAAGTTATCGTGTATTTTAGGTATTGTAGTACCTGATTCAACGCCTTCTAATGATCATTACTTGGATTACGGGTAAACCTAGCCAACTTGTTGATTGCATAAGCAATATCAGGTCGGGTGCAGTTTGTTATGTACATCAAACTACCAATCACTTGTGCATATTGCTCCTGGCATACGGGTGCACCACGATTTTTATCAAGTTTTGATTTCTATCCAGTGGTGCCTTTATAGGAGAACTGTTAAACATCCCAAACTTTCTCAACACATTTTCGATGTAGTGAGACTAAGATAAGACCAGTCCGTCAGATGTCTTAGAGATCTTTATCCCTAAGATAACATCTGTGATACCCATATCATTCATGTCGAAGCATTGTTTCAATATGTTCGTAGTCTCTAGAATCATGCTAGGACTGCTCTCTGTGATCAACATGTCGTCTACATACAGGCATATCATAACGAACGAATCAGAGTTACCTTTGATGTAGACACATTTGCCACATTCATTATTGGCGAAACCATTCGATAGTAGAGTACTATCAAATTTTTTATGCTATTGTTTCGGGCCTTATTTCAGCACATACAGAGATTTGACAAGTCGACAGACTTTCTTCTCTTGCCCTGGAACCACATACCCCTCGGGTTGTTCCATATAGATTTCTTCTTCCAAATCACCATTTAGGAAGGCTGTATTGACATCCATTTGATGTATCTCAAGGTCACGCAAAGCTGCTGTCGCGCCCTATTTTGACCTGCTCGGGTCAAAGCGGAGCACGGACGTGTTCGGGGTGATTCCTGGGTAAAAAGGGTTGAGGAGTCGCCACCTAATTATTTTTACGGTGAATTAGGACACCTAAATATTAAACTAAGTGCTGCAATGTAAACTCCAATTTTAAGGTCTGCGAAACTAGCGAGATTCTAGGTAAGGGTTCTTTATTATCCTAAAGGGAAGGGGTTAGGCATCCTTTAAGATCCGCTAACTTGCGGTTATCCGGTCAAACTCAGGTTAATTATTGCTAGAAAAATGCATGTTTTACAAGTATAATAGATTAAAAGATGTTTGCAAATAATTAGTAAATGATGCATTTTATACAAATGCGTATTGAGATGACATAAAAGAAAGATACATGTAAAGTTTTGAAAAATATGCATTTGTGACAATAAATTATTTATACTATCAAAGAAGTAAAATTTTGGGAATCATTGAATTGTAAATTGACAAAAGATAAACTTATCCTAATGATTAATAAAGCAAATAAAGATGACAAAAGTTGTTTTTGAAAATCTTGAATACGCGTGACGAGCCTAAAATAAATAAACTAGCGAAGGATTTCTAAGTTTGAATTCAACCGAGCCTACAAATAAATAAGCTAGCGACGGGTTTCAAATCTTAAACTACCTTATGAATTAATCCTAAGTTTGCCTATTCTAAGCTTTTCAATAGTTACATACGTGCGATAAATAATATTACAATACAAAGCGGGATAAAAGCTGAATTAAAGAAAGAAATAAAATAAATAAACTCCGAGGAATAATTCATCGTTATTTACTTTAATCCTCGCAAGTATCAAAAACAAGCGGTTAGAAAGCAGTTAAATACAAATAACTCCATATCCGCATTCAAAGCGGTGAATGTTTTGATCACGGAGAACTCAGACTTAAATTTTGAAAAGAGCATTCCAATCACGTCGTGGCTGCAAACATATGACTAATGTGGTTTTTGATTACCTCGCCTACTAAACGTGTCGGTCTCTCGGGTGAAATAGAAAAGATCACTATAATCACGTCGTGGCTGCGAATATATAACTTGTTGGTTATTTTAGTCACCTCGCCTACTAAACATGTTGATCTTGGAAAAAGGTTTAAGCCTCATCATTGCCCAGAAGTTATATTTCCGTCTTTGCAACTGTGGAGGCCTCAAAATCGACGGATATTTTTCATCGGCCAGTGTAGTATCGTGTTCAAATCAGCAAAATTAAATTGAAAGCAGTAGCAGCGGCGATGGCGATAAGCGATGCAGCGAAAACAGAGGCAAATTACGAAAGACGCGGTGTTAGTTTAAAGCGATAAAAAAAATAGTAAAAGCGAGAATCTAAAACCGAGCGACAAGCGAAGCGAAAACAGCGCCCGAACAGACGCGGTATTTGTTCAAAACAGTAAAACAATGATATCCGTCGCAAGAAATTTAAAACAGTAAACTTAATAAAACAATAAGATATCCGTTGCACGGATGTTTAAAACAGTTAAACTAAAAAAACAGAGAAGCGAAACAAAAGAAAAGCGCGGCCTCGAATTCAATTCCATCGGCCTTAATGCGATATTAATAAAACAGTAAAACAGTGCCAAAGAAACGAGCAGTGAGCAATTTAAAATACCCGACCTGAGTTCTGAAATTCTGGAAATATCCAAATCGGATCGATCCGACCCAAATCAGTGATTCAAATCCGAAATCAGATTTCAGTACCAGTTTCAGATAACCAACAACAAGAATATGAAAATGCAAGAATTCTGGAAATATCCAAATCGGGTCGACCAGGCGAGTCGATGACCGACCCGGATCGATGATCAAACTCGAATCGATTTCAACACCAAATTGAGATAGCCAATAACAACAACAAATAATAACGCAAGAAATTTAGAAATTCAAACCGGGTCGACCCGACCCGGGTCAGTAACCCGACCCGAATTGGAGATTCAACCCGACATCAAATAATTCCATCAATTCCAGATAATCAACATACAAAAAAAATATGAAATGCAAGAATTCTGAAAATATTAGTCAAAGCCGTCGACGGGCCGTCGATGTTTAGACCGAATCGGAAACTCAACCCGAAATCAAATATTCACCAAATGCAGATAACCCTAACATACATAAAATATGAAATGCAAGAATTCTGAAAATGTTACCCAAACTGGGTCGACCCGACCCGAATCGGAAACTCAACCCGAAATCAAATATTCACCAAATTCAGATAACCAACATACAAAAATATGAAAATGCAAGAATTCTGGAAATAATACCCAAATCGGGTTGACCCGGGTCGGGTCGACTCGACCCGAAATCAGTGAAGAAAATCAGAGAATCAAAAGGGGAGAACAAACCTTTTCGGACTTGATTCTTGAATAACAAGGAAGGCAAATGCTTACAATCAAGAACACAACAAAATATTTATGTATATATGGAATAATCTTCCGAAAAATCCTCCAAAAATCTGTTTTAATCCCCCAAAAATCTCCTCTCTCAAAATGAAGAACAACATGGGGTATTTATAGGTGGATTTCCCCCCAAGAACGAGTTTGAAATTCGAATTAAAGGTAGAGATTTCTGAATTTTGGAAGCGGATTTTAGGGGGGTAGGGGCGTGGGTCGAAGTGACGGGAGGGGTGTGGTGGTGTCAGGGTTGGTGGCAGGGAGTGGGTGGTGGCAGTGGGCGAGGTGACCGGTCGGATGGGAGTGCAGGCGTGGCGATTTGTGAGGGGTTAGGGTTTTTGGTTTTTGATTTTGGGGATTTTTGTTTGGGTTTATTTGTTAAATGGGGATTTGGGGAGTTGGGTGTAGAAGGTGTGGGGTTGGGCGGTTTAGGGGTTTCGGGTGGGCCGACGGGTTGGTTGATTGGGGAGTGGGTGGTCAGGTTGGGAGAGAATGGGTATTGGGTGGTGGGTTTTTTTTGTTTGTGGGTTAGGGGTGTTTGGTTTTGGGTATAAGGGAATAAAAAAATGGGCGGGTCGAGTGGGAGTTGGGCAGACGGTGGGCTCGGGTTTGTATTGGGGAAATTTGGGGTTGAGTTGTTTAGGGAATAAAAATGGTTGTTGGGCTTGGTAGGCTTGGGAAATTGGGCTGGATTCGATTGGGAGATGGGGGTGGCGATTGGGCTTGGGAAATAAGGGTATTGGGCTTGGGGTTGGTTTGGTTAGGGAATTAGTTTGGGTAGGAATTGTTTTGGGTTAGGAAATAAAAATGTTATGGGTTTAAAACATAAAAGGGGTTTAATATTAAAATATTATTTTTGTTTTGTAAAAGATGTGAATTATTTAAAATAACATAACGACGTGATAATAATAAAATATAATATTTTGCGAAATATTTAATGCTTAATAAAAGAAAAATGCGATGCAATTTTGCGAGAATAAGATAACATAGAATTTCGGATAAAACTTATGATTATTATAAAAATGCAAATGAAATAATAATAATAAGAGGATATACACATATATGCATATATTTTAAAATTATTTTAAAAGTGTAAAAATATTAAAAATTACAAATAAAATCATAAAAGATGGGACAAAATTGGGTGTCAACAGATGCCCCTCTTTGGACGGAGACGATGAAAGAGTTTTCGGCCAAAGAAAGTTGACTGAGTAGCCAATTTTGTCTTGATCAACGGGACTTGAAGGAAGATCATGGGTAGAAATAAGATCCCAGGGGGAGAGAAATTATGGAAAAAGTTGGTCCAGATTCAAGAAATATTGCCCCAGTGTCGAGTTATGATGACATTGGTCGCAGATGTAACAAAACTATTGGGAAAGAGCGGATCGAAGTTCGAAGTAGGTCGTTGACCAAATTGCCTTGGTTCGCCGTGAGATATAGTTCCACGTTATGCGGAAAGCTCCCGCCGATTCAAATTCCTGTGGACCAGAGCTAAGATAAAAGTTAGTGTATAACAGTTGCATAAGATATGTATGTGAGAATATGACTTTGTAAGTTGAAATGATGTCGTTGCTTAATGTTTTGCAGATGATGCCGTTGGCGGGCGCCTGTTTACACTTTAAAATAAAGTACCCGCATTAGGAGGTGGGCGCCTGACTTAAAATAAATTACCCGCATTAGAAGGTGGGCCCCTGATTTAAAATAAAATACCCGCATTAGAAGGTGGGCGCCTGATTTAAAATAAAATACCCGCATTAGGAGGTGGGCGCCTGACTGAAATTTAAATACCCGCATTAGGAGGTGGGCGCCTGACTGAAATTTAAATACCCGCATTAGGAGGTGGGCGCCTGATTTAAAACATACCGCGTTAGGAGGTGGGCGCTGATTTAAAACATACCGCGTTAGGAGGTGGGCGCTGATTTAAAACATACCGCGTTAGAAGGTGGGCGCTGATTTAAAACATACCCGCGTTAGAAGGTGGGCGCTGATTTAAAACATACCCGCGTTAGAAGGTGGGCGCTGATTTAAAACATACCGCGTTAGAAGGTGGGCGCTGATTTAAAACATACCCGCGTTAGAAGGTGGGCGCTGATTTAAAACATACCGCGTTAGAAGGTGGGCGCTGATTTAAAACATACCGCGTTAGAAGGTGGGCGCTGATTTAAAACATACCCGTTAGAAGGTGGGCGCTGATTTAAAACATACCGCGTTAGAAGGTGGGCGCTGATTTAAAACATACCCGCGTTAGAAGGTGGGCGCTGATTTAAAACATACCGCGTTAGAAGGTGGGCGCTGATTTAAAACATACCCGCATTAGAAGGTGGGCGCTGATTTAAAACATACCCGCATTAGAAGGTGGGCGCTGATTTATGTCGTCGTGTTGACGTAATGTAAAGTGGGGCCCTATTGCCATGCCATGATAGTTAATGTGTGGACATAAGCGATGCAAAAGTTGAGTAGATGAGAATGCGACCTGTAAGTCGAAATACCGTTCTTTGCGTGGACACAACACGGTTGGGAACATGTAGTTTAGCATGACGTCTTTGTACAATCTCCAAGCAGAAAGTGATTCTTGTAGTGAGTTGCGATCACGGAGGCCCTTGCGAATCTGCTCATAAATGTTGCGACTTCCTGCTGTTTTCGACTGAAGAACACAGTACTCAAATAAATTTATGAGTTTTGGGAGGGGAGTTGATTCGCGTTGACTTTGTAGCCGGCATTGGTATTCGCATGTCACGCTAACTCGGACCCGTAGCCCTCTCTCGCTTCCAGTCTTGGCCAGTAGATTAATGAAAACATCCGAAAACAATTCGTAGAAATGCATCTTAAAAAATAGTAACATAAAAATTCTATCGAATTTTGATGAAAATGTTTGTTGAAAATAATTTGCTTATAAGAAATACTGCATATATATATATACATAAATGTCTGTCGAGCAGTGACATGCGGTGAAACAAAGCAAACTTCCTATCCAAAATTCTTCTGGCTGAAGACTTAGTTTGCCGATGCTTTTCCATGTTTATCGGCGTCCTCTGGCAATGATCCCTTAAAATGCCTCGATTTACGATATGTGAGAATGACGATCTTTTGAGCGGACAATCGAGTCTTGTGTAGATTTCTTGCACCTTACTATCAGGGTGATCAGATGGGTGCATTTTGTCTTTTGTGAGATAAAGGAGAAAATATTTCCTAATGGTGGGACCGAAGCCGATTTAGGCCGCCTACGTATCCCCATGAGGGAATCAGGTCGTGACGTAGTTCATTACAAGCAAAATGGGATTGTAAGGATTTTCTAAAATGGGACCGAAGCCGATGTGGCCGCCTACGTATCCCGCCGAGGGAATCAGGTCATAACGTAGTTCATGTTACAAAGAAATGTGTTTCTGGGAAATTTGCAATCTAGGAAACGGAACCCGACATGGGTTCTTTGCGTATCCCGCCAGGGAGCGCAACTTTTACAACATAAGAAATGCATTACATAGAAAAATCCTAAATGTAGTATCTTTTCACTGCATCCGTGTTGATAGCTTTTGGCCATACTTCACCTTCTATTTCAGCTAGAATTAATGCTCTTCCAGTCAACACCCGGTGAACCATATAAGGCCCTTGCCAGTTAGGTGCGAATTTTCCTTTAGCTTCATTTTGGTGCGGGAATATGCGTTTAGCACCAATTGCCCCGGTTCGAAAGTCCTTGGTTTTACTTTCCTGTTGAAAGCTTTGGCCATTCTGTTTTGATAAAGTTGTCCGTGGCAGACTGCGTTCAATCGCTTTTCATCAATCAACATCAATTGTTCGTGCGATTCTCAGATCCATTTCGCCGTTCATTTCGACTTCTTGGATAATTCTCAAAGATGGTATTTCCGCCACTGGTAACACGACCATTCCATAGACCAATAGATACGGCGTTGCCCGGTAGAAGTCTGACCGTAGTGCGATATCCCAAAAGTGCCAAGGACAAATGCTCATGCCGGTGCTTGTAATTATCAATCATCTTTCGTAGTATTCTTTTGATGTTTTTGTTGGTCGCCCATTGCTCCGTTCATCCGAGGTCGGTATGGAGTGGAATTGCGGTGAGTAATCTTAAACTTTTTGCATATCTCATTCATCGATTCTTTGTTGAGATTAGCTCCATTATGCATTATAATCGACTCGGGGATTCCAAATCGACAAATGATGTTATTGCGGACAAAATCAACTACCACTTTCTTTATTCTTGACTTGTGGGACGATGCTTCTACCCACTTTGTGAAATAGTCAATTGCCACTAGAATAAATCTGTGTCCATTTGATGCGGCCAGTTCAATAGGGCCAATGACATCCATGCCCCAAGCTGCGAATGGCCAAGGAGAGCTCGTCACATTGAGTTCGTTAGGAGGCACCACGATTAGATCGCCATGAATCGACATCGATGGCATCTTTGCGAAGTGGATGCAATCTGTTTCCATGGTCATCCAAAAGTATCTGCTCTCGAATCTTCTTTGCCAAAGTGAAGCCATTCATATGAGGCCCGCACGTGCCTCCGTGTATCTCTTCAACTAAACTGCTTGCCTCTCGAGCATCAACACATCTTAACAAACCGAGATCTGGAGTCCTCCGATAAAGGATTTCTCCGTTTAGGAAGAAATGGTTTGCTAACCTCCTAAGTGTCCTCTTTTGTATACTGGTTATGCCTTCCGGATATTCACCTATCTTGAGATATCTCTTAATGTCGTGGTACCAAGGCTTTTCATCCAACTCTCCATCTATATTGAAACAATATGCCGGCTGATCCGATAAGCTCACCTTGATGGGATCAATGTAGTTCTTATCCGGATGTTGAATCATGGAGGACAGTGTTGCCAGAGCATCAGCGGACTCGTTTTGAGTTCGTGGGATATGCTTGAATTCTATCTCGCTGAATTTTTTGCATAATTCTTTCACGCAATGCAGGTAAGGAAGTATCTTCCCGTTCTTGGTCGCCCATTCGCCTTGCACCTGATGAATCAATAAGTCTGAATCACCTATAACCAATAATTCTTGAATGTTCATATCAACAGCCATTCTAAGTCTGAGTATACAAGCTTCATATTCCGCCATATTGTTGGTGCATGGAAATCGAGTTTTGCCGAAATTGGGTAGTGTTGACTGATTACGAAATCAAAGCGCTCCAATACCAACCCCTTTGAAGTTTGCGGCTCAGTCGAAGAACATTCTCCAACCCGGTACTCTTACGAGATGTCTTCTCCAACAAGCAGTACCTCCTCGTCAGGAAAATAAGTCCCAGAGGCATGTATTCTTCATCCACGGGGTTTTCCGCCAAGATGGTCGGCTAGTGCTTGTCCTTTGATAGCCTTTTGGGTGACATATATGATGTCGAATTCACTTAACAAGATTTGCCACTTCGCTAGCTTCCCGGTGGGCATGGGCTTCGAAAAATATATTTGGCGGGTCCATCCTTGAGATGAGATAAGTGGTATATGCAGACAGATAATGCCTAAACTTTTGCGCAATCCATGTTAAGGCACAACAAGTGCGTTCGACAAAGTATACCGAGCTTCATACTGGCGTGAACTTCTTGCTTAAGTAGTATATGGCTTGCTCTTTCTTTCTGTTTCATCGTGTTGTCCCAAAGACGCATCCAAGCAGCGTTCTCTAACACAGGCGGATATAATAACAAAGGCCTTAGGGCTCTGGAGGTACCAAAGCAGTGGGTTAGACAGATATTCTTTGATTCTATCAAAAGCTTGTTGGCAATCCGTCGTCCATTTGGTAGCAGCGTCTTTCTTGATAACTTGAATATCGGCTCACATATCACTGGTGATTGTGCTATGAACTCTTTGATGTAATTGAGGCGACCAAGGAAACTCATCACGTCTTTTCGACTCTTTGGAGGAGGCAAGTCTTGAATAGCTTTTACCTTCGAGGGTCTAATTCAATACCTCTTCTACTCACGATGAAACCTAGCGACTTCCCAGTGAGGACACCGAACGCACACTTTGCAGGGTTTAATTTTAGGTTATACCGCCTCAGCCGATCAAAGAACTTTTCTAAATCTGTCAAGTGATCCGAAGTCTTTCGCGACTTGATAATAACGTCATCCACATAGACCTCTATTTCTTTGTGGATCATATCATGGAAAATGGTAGTCATGGCCCTCATGTAGGTGGCACCTGCATTCTTGAGTCCGAACGGCATTACCCGGAATGTGATATACTCTCCAAGGTGTAGTGAATGTTGTCTTCTCTGCATCTTCCTCATCCATCAAGATTTGGTGGTAACCAGCAAAGCAATCAACAAATGATTGTAATTCATGCTTTGCACAGTTGTCAATGAGTACGTGAATATTTGGAAGAGGGAAGTCATCCTTCGGACTGGCCTTGTTGAGATCCCGATAATCCACGCACACTCGTATCTTTCCATCTTTCTTTGGCACCGGTACAATGTTGGCCAACCAAGTGGGGTATCTTGTGACTCGAATGACCTTTGCATCGAATTGCTTGGACACCTCTTCCTTGACCCTTAAACTCAAATCAGGCTTGATTTTCCTTGGTTTTTGTTTCACCGGAGGGTAGGATGGATCGATAGGCAATCTATGCGAAACAATATCCGTGCTCAACCCTGGCATCTCGTCATAAGACCAAGCAAATACGTCGATATATTGTCTCAAAAGATCCGTCAGTTCTTTCCTTTGTGGGGCGTTCAGATGGGACCGATTCTTGTTTCTTTCACATTTTGGCATCCCCAAATTTATTGCCTCGGTTTCTTCTAAATTTGGCTTTGGTTTATTCTCAAAATGTTCTAATTCCTCTGTCAATTCTTACATTCATGAGTCTTCCTCATACTCTTCGAAGTCCTGTTCATTGTTTGGATTTTGTTTGTTTGTTTCATTACATGTCACATTCACATTATCGACAGATTTATTAGTTTGCATGCTGAAAGAGAAAAGAAAATTAGTAAACAAAACAAATTTTGAAATAGCAAAAGCAATGTGGATTTGTCATTTAAGCTTTCAAAAGATGGAGGCAAAACACATTAAAATGCATAGATGCGATTCAAGCCTCAATTAGAATCGCATTGTTTCAAAAAGTACTAAGGTAATTTCTACCAAGCTTCCCGGAGAAAGCAGGCCGGGCACAGGTCCAATTTTTCAAAATATCTCCACGTTCTGCATCCCAAATAGTTGGGCCTTCATCAAAATCATCCGATTACATTGCATTCCATTTCTTCTTACGCAATGAAAAGGCTTTTGAGTCCTTCCGCGAGGTCGTCTGCATCATCTTCATTCGACTCTGAGCGGCATATGCTTTGACGAATGACTGATTCAAGGGTGGAGCAGGCTTTGGCAAGGGAGTGTCCTTTTCTTTCGGAGGTTGACTTATAAGACTTCTTTAGAAGTGGGTTTGTATCCGAGACCGAAAGTATCCTTCTTCTTGAGCAAGTGAGCAGGCTCCACCATACCTTCTAAATTCAATCAGAGGCCTCGACCGCTTAAAGCCATTCTTCAACATTTCTGGGCCACCGTTGGCGAGAACAGGGTAACTTCAATATTTCAGCTTTGGAGGCACATGTAATTTCTCGACATGGAAGGCAGACCCATCCGGTGTATCTACGCTTTCAACAGCGAGGGATACGTCGCCGGGACATATTGGATTGCTCCCTTCTCCGTGTACCACGACCTCGTGATGATCCCAGACAAACTTCAAACTCTGATGTAGGGTAGAAGGAACTGCACCAGCCACATGGATCCAAGGTCTTCCCATTAGTAGGTTATAGCCGGTAGATATGTCTAGCACTTGGAATTCCACGACGAACTCTACGGGCCCCACTTGTAATGTTAAATCCATTTCTCCCATAACGCTCCTTTGGGCTCCATCAAAACCTTTAACTCTCACATGACTTTCGCGAATCTTTCCAATGCTAATTCCCAAGGCTCGGAGAGTCGCCGCGGGACAAATATTGACGGCTGAGCCTCCATCAATCAATACCTTAGAAATGAACTTGTTCATGCACTTTACTGTTAGGTTCAAAGCTTTGTTGTGGCCCAAACCCTCGGTGGCAATTCTTTGTCATGAAAAAGAGACTTTATGGGCCTCTAAAATCTGTCAGGCCAAAGCCGAGAGTTTCTCGCCCGTGGTCTCTCTCGGAACATAAGCTTCTTTGAGTACTTCCAATAAAGCGCGTCCGTGGTCCGGAGAATTCATCAACAATGATAGCAAAGAAATCTGAGCCGGTGTTTTCTTCAATTGCTCTACAACGGAATACTCCTTGGTTGACATTTTCCTCCAGAACTCTTCCACTTCTACCGTTACAACCTTTTTGGATTGTCTGCGGGGCATAACATCGTCCGGATCTTGTCATACCAAATGACGACAACTTCTACAATTTGTTTCTCCTTTCCCTTGCTCCTTTCCCCAATCGAATAGCTCCAAGGGGCGATTTTGGTATCAACAGACGACGTCACCATCCGCGATTTCGGAGGAAGTACTTCCACTTCAAACGGTGCCCTCACTTGAACTGTAATTATAGGGGTGATAAAAGCCGATGATTCAACCCTTTCCTCTGTTCGGATCGGCACAATGGTTCCTTCCAAACTGTTTTCTTCATCAACGGTAATCATGTTTATATTGGCATTGTCATGATTTGGCAAAGGGTTATTATTTACATTAGGGGGAGGTTCTTTCAGTTGGATAATTCCCTCTTTGATCAAAGCCTCGATCTTGTCTTTGAGGGCAAAACAAACTCCAGTGTCATGTCCGGTGATCCCCGAGTGGTACGCACAATGCTTAGTTTCATCATACGACACAGGAAGCGAGGATTGGGGATATGCCCAGGATGGGTTGGAGTATTCTGCGGTCCTCAATCTTTCGTATAGTTGGGCTAGAGGTTCGGCTAAAGGTGTATATGTTTTGGTAGCCTTCTTTCAAATTTGCCCGAGTGCAGGAGTATTTGGTGGATGGGCTTGTGGCTGAGGTGGATGTGTGGGTTGATACTGTGGGGAATTTTGATAGGTAGGTGCTCGTGGTGGGCTATTTATTGGCTGGGTATGATAGACAGGGTAGGGATAGTATGAAGGCTGATGATTTTGGGTGTTTTGATTATAGTAGGGAGGCTGGGATGACGGGCTTTGGTAGGTTGGCATTTGGTTGGACCTATGTTCCTGGACCGCCATGACAAGAGATGCTCCGTCCCTCCTCTTCTTAATTGCTCCTCCAAATGAGTCTGACTGAATGGCCTTACTTGTTGCCTGCAACGCCGTCAAGTTTGTGATTCTCCCCGTTTTGATACCCCCCTCTATGAAATCTCTCATCCTTACCACTTTTGAGAAATTTCGTCCGATGACGCTTATCATTTTTTCATAGTAAGTTGCATCCTTCATAGATTGCACAAAGAGCGTGGTCATCTCACTTTCCGCCATCGGGGGCTGAACTTTTGCTGCTTCCGCCCTCCACCTCATGGCATATTCCCTGAAAGTCTCTGTAGATTTTTTTTCCAATTTCATTAAATAAAATCTATCCAAGAGGTATGTCGGTGTTAAACTGAACACTGTCCACAAAATCCTGTGCCATTGTGCCCCAGTTATGCCATTTTCGCGGCTCCTGGCTTCTGTACCAGGCGAGCCCTTCTCCTGTCAAATTTCTTATGAACAACTTCATTATTATGGCCTGGTCCTTCCCCACTCCAACCAGCTTGTCACAATACGATCTCAAATGAGCGCGAGGATTTCCCTTTCCATCGAATAGGTCAAATTTTGGCACCTTATACCCGATAGGCAATCGAGCGTCGGGATGCATGCAGAGATCTTCATACTCGAGTCCTTCATGCCCCTTCTTTGGTTTGAATGTTTTTAAATGCTTCTTTTAGGCTATGAATTTCCCTTGTCATACTTTCATCATTTCTAATCCTTGCTTGCCTTTCCATCTCTTCATATTGGTCTATCTCACGATGATGTATGTTTGGTATGGTAGAAGTGGAAGGTTGGGCTTCCGTTGCATATCTGGTGGCACATCTTGCTTGTTAGTGATGTGTGCCATTGGTATTTGTTGGGTTACTGGTAATTTAGTGTGGGAGGGATATTTTTGGACAAGTGGGGTAGTTTGGGTAAGTGGAGCTTGATGTATATATGGAGTATGAAGGATCTTTGGGTCATTTTGTAGCGGGCTTTGTTGTGGGTAGCTGCGGGTTGATAGGATCTGCGGATTGGTACGTTGTGGGTGGCGAGTTGAGGATTGGTTACGCTTGGTAAGGGATTTCGGGAAGGTTACGGGAATGATGGTTCGTGAGATGGAAAGGTGTGTGGTGCGATTGCGCTCGTCTCTTGTTCGAGCGATGGAGTGTTGATCTTTGATGGAAAGATTGGTAAGATTCGAGCCGTTCGATCTCGGTTGCATAGTTGCCATTTGCTGCGATAGTTGGGCGAGGTATTCATCCGGGACTAAGTATTTCTCCTTTCCGATGTCTCTGGTTCACCTCCGGAAGAAGCGACAAGTCCCAAACCGGTTTGTTAATTTGCCCTGAATCAGTCATTTTGTCGGATGATTGTGCCTTGGATCTCGTGAAGTAGGGGTGTTCCGCCAGTTTCAATCAACGCGAATCAACTTTTGGGAAATAAAGCAGGCAAAATAAACCTTCTTCAAAAATGAAGCAAACCAAGTTAGTATGAGACAAATAATTATTGCTTTGAATAACATGTATAGAGTGGAAAACAGTAAACAAGTAGCAGACAGATTATATGGAAATTAAATGCGCGTCCTAATGTGCATGGGGCCTCATTTATGCCGGAGGTGGGCTTAAACGCAAAATATGCAAGATACTGATAAATTGATCCAAGCCAAAGATTGTGATGCCTTTTGTCGGAAATAAAGGTTGAATTTTACTGAAATAATAATGCGTACAATAATAAAGCTGATAACATAAGATATTTATGCTCAAGTTCTAAATCTTGCTTTTGATCACTGAGATGAAGATGGAACCCTAACATTGCTGGGTCCGACTCCTGCGTCCTCTAGATATTGCACTATATTTTGCATTTGCTGCCACATTTCGGGGGTAACGACTGTGTCTCTGAGCCGGAAATTCCTTACCCAAATTGTCGTGCCGATATCTTCAAAACCTTGCTCGCCATCAGGACTATGGTCTGTACTACTGCAATCCTCTCGTAGCCACGCTTGATATTCGGGGGTACCTCCTGCCTGACTACCTCCAATGTCTATTGTGTCAATATCGTTCCATTCATCGAAGACTTGCCTAGCTCTGGGGACAATGAAATTCGGCCCGAATGGAATTTCAGAAATCCTCATATTTGCTCGGAGGGGGATTATCTGCTCTTGTCCCAACTATCGGAGTACGCGGAGTGGAGCGTAAGGTTGGAGGCCTTTCAACTCGATTCAACTCGATAAGCTCAATATAATAAAGCCTTTTACATCTTATGTAGGCTTTTTTGGCATTCGGGAGCAGAGGGTATTTCCATTGGATCTGTTCACAGGTGCGGGACGCCAAAAACCCATACCAATCATTCATGCCGACAAGCGAGCGTCTGAGCTGCCGTCCTGTCGTAAAGTCGACGATTTTGTTCGACTCATTGAAGCATATGTCGACCATATTCGGGCGCTGATAGAAGTGTTCCATTGCCCACATCTGCAAAATAAGGTTGCAGCCTTCGAAGAAACCTGTTTCACCTCTTTTACATTTCCCTAAAGCCCGAAACATTTCTGCTAAGATCATAGGGGCCAAAGTGAGTTGTGCTCCGTTTGCTCCTTCGAAAAGTGCCCGTGCTACGGAACATATGCAGGTACTGATCTTTCCATACTCAAGCGGGAATATCAGAGACCCTAGAAAGGCGACAGTAAATGCAAAGGGTCGTTTGGTCCGCCAATGATCGGGGGTGCAGGAAAATTCATTTTTGAATGTCTTGTAACCGTCTCGACAACCGTACCTCTCATAAAGATAATCCATCGAGACCCAGTTGTTTTCAAAGCATAGGAGTTTCTTAGTGTTCTTTAGCCCTAAGTAGCGGAGAAATTTCTTTCCGAATTGTGATCTTGGGATAATTTGTCCTCTACCCTGGTAGATCAAGTTGGTGAAATAGTTGATTTCTTCCAAAGTAGGAGTCATCTCAAAATCTCCGAATCTGAAGACAACCCGATCCGGATCCCAAAATGGATTAGTGCTCGACCAAATGTTGATCGGGAAGATGTCGAACAACGAAGCGAGGCAACCTAATCTTCTCCTAATTGCCATTTGGCTGCCAAGGTCAAAGTTTGTCCACCATATTTTCGGTTTGCTCTAATCCCACTCACCATCCTCGACTTGCGGCCTGAGACTCCATCTATAACAAAATAAATAAAATAAATAAAAATGAATATACATTTTCCGATTTTGGCATACTGTTTAGGCTTGGATCCGTCCATCAATATCCTGCTACACATAATATGATGATTGGTCGTTGGGTTGTGAGACCCGTCGACAATTTGGTGGTTTTCTTAATTGTGAAGTTGATGCCAAGGATCAACTCACCTAATATGTATGCATGCATGACTTAAAATAAAGGGTGGTATAGCTCTATCTTAAATTTTCTAAGATTTGGCTGACTAGACACAAGGTTCCCGAGCGGACTACTCGAGTGAGAGGCTACGCGGCCACCGGATGGTCCGGTCACTCCGCGCATACGCCAACTCTCCTAAAATTTGGTAGATTGAAAGAAATTTGCGGGTGCGTGAAACACACCTCGCGTGTAGTGTGTGATAGTGTCAATTTTCCAGAGTGGAAGAAATATGAGCGGAATGCCAATTTAAGGAAAGCAGTAAGACAATATAGCAATTAAAGCAGTTTATGCAAAAAAAATCTCATAAATGAAACACATCAAAGCACTAAATCAAATAAGGAAAAAGTAAAGCAAATTAATCCGAACTTGTTATGGTTTAAGAACCTGATGCTCCCCAGTGGAGTCACCATGCTGTCGCGCCCTATTTTGACCTGCTCGGGTCAAAGCGGAGCACGGACGTGTTCGGGGTGATTCCTGGGTAAAAAGGGTTGAGGAGTCGCCACCTAATTATTTTTACGGTGAATTAGGACACCTAAATATTAAACTAAGTGCTGCAATGTAAACTCCAATTTTAAGGTCTGCGAAACTAGCGAGATTCTAGGTAAGGGTTCTTTATTATCCTAAAGGGAAGGGGTTAGGCATCCTTTAAGATCCGCTAACTTGCGGTTATCCGGTCAAACTCAGGTTAATTATTGCTAGAAAAATGCATGTTTTACAAGTATAATAGATTAAAAGATGTTTGCAAATAATTAGTAAATGATGCATTTTATACAATTGCGTATTCAGATGACATAAAAAGAAAGATACATGTAAAGTTTTGAAAAATATGCATTTGTGACAATAAATTATTTATACTATCAAAGAAGTAAAATTTTGGGAATCATTGAATTGTAAATTGACAAAAGATAAACTTATCCTAATGATTAATAAAGCAAATAAAGATGACAAAAGTTGTTTTTGAAAATCTTGAATACAGCGTGGCGAGCCTAAAATAAATAAACTAGCGAAGGATTTCTAAGTTTGAATTCAACCGAGCCTACAAATAAATAAGCTAGCGACGGGTTTCAAATCTTAAACTACCTTATGAATTAATCCTAAGTTTGCCTATTCTAAGCATTTCAATAGTTACATACGTGCGATAAATAATATTACAATACAAAGCGGGATAAAAGCTGAATTAAAGAAAGAAATAAAATAAATAAACTCCGAGGAATAATTCGTCGTTATTTACTTTAATCCCTGCAAGCTGTCAAAAACAAACGGTTAGAAACAGTTAAATACAAATAACTCCATATCCGCATTCAAAACAGTGAATATTTTGATCACGGAGGGCTCAGACTTAAATTTTGAAAAGAGCATTCCAATCACGTCGTGGCTGCAAACATATGACTAATGTGGTTTTTTTGATTACCTCGCCTACTAAACGTGTCGGTCTCTCGGGTGAAATAGAAAAGATCACTATAATCACGTCGTGGCTGCGAATATATAACTTGTTGGTTATTTTAGTCACCTCGCCTACTAAACATGTTGATCTTGGAAAAAGGTTTAAGCCTCATCATTGCCCAGAAGTTATATTTCCGTCTTTGCAACTGTGGAGGCCTCAAAATCGACGGATATTTTTCATCGGCTAGTGTAGTATCGTGTTCAAATCAGCAAAATTAAATTGAAGCAGTAGCGGCGGCGATGGCGATAAATAGTAGCGGAAAAACATAGGCAAATTACGAAAAAGACGGTGTTAGTTTAAAGCGATTAAAAAAATAGTAAAAGCGATGTCTGGCAAAGCGACAAAGCGGAAACAAAAAGCAGCGTCAGAGCAGGCCAGCGGTATTTGTTCAAAACGATAAAACAATGATATCCGTCATAAGAAATTTAAAAGCGATAAACTTAATAAAACAATAAGATATCCGTTGCGGATGTTTAAAAGCGATTAAACTAAAAAAAAGCGAAGCGAAACAAAGAAAAGTGCGGCCTCGAATTCAATTCCATCGGCCTTAATGCGATATTAATAAAAGCGATAAAGCGATTGCCAAAGAAGCGAGCGTTGAGCAATTTAAAATACCCGACCTGAGTTACGAAATTCGGAAATATCCAAATCGGTCGACCAGGCCGAATCGATGATTCAAATCCGAAATCGAGTTGATGCAGTTTCAGATAACCAACAACAAGAATATGAAAATGCAAGAATTCTGGAAATATCCAAATCGGGTCGACCCGACCCGGATCAGTGATCCAAACTCGAATCAGATTTCAACACCAAATTCAGATAGCCAATAACAACAACAGCAATAACGCAAGAAATTTAGAAATTCAAACCGGGTCGATCCGACCCGAATTGGAGATTCAACCCGACATCAAATAATTCCATCAATTCCAGACAATCAACATACAAAAAAAATATGAAATGCAAGAATTCTGAAAATATTACTCAAACCGGGTCGACCCGACCCGAATCGGAAACTCAACCCGAAATCAAATATTCACCAAATGCAGATAACCCCAACATACATAAAATATGAAATGCAAGAATTCTGAAAATGTTACCCAAACCAAGATTCGACCCGACCGATCGATGTTTAAACCGAATCGGAAACTCAACCCGAAATCAAATATTCACCAAATTCAGATAACCAACATACAGAAATATGAAAATGCAAGAATTCTGGAAATAATACCCAAATCGGGTTGACCCGGGTCGGGTCGACCCGACCCGAAATCAGTGAAGAAAATCAGAGAATCAAAAGGGGAGAACAAACCTTTTCGGACTTGATTCTTGAATAACAAGGAAGGCAAATGCTTACAATCAAGAACACAACAAAATATTTATGTATATATGGAATAATCTTCCGAAAAATCCTCCAAAAATCTGTTTTAATCCCCCAAAAATCTCCTCTCTCAAAATGAAGAACAACATGGGGTATTTATAGGTGGATTTCCCCCCAAGAACGAGTTTAAAATTCGAATTAAAGGTAGAGATTTCTGAATTTTGGAAGCGGATTTTAGGGGGTAGGCGTGGAGTCAGTAGCGGGAGGGTGTGGTGGTGTCGGGGTTGGTGGCGAGGAGTGGAGTGGTGGCGGTGGGCGAGGTGACCGGTCGGATGGGGGAGTGCAGGCGTGGCGATTTGTGAGGGGTTAGGGTTTTGGTTTTTATTTTGGGGATTTTTGTTTGGGTTTATTTGTTAAATGGGGATTTGGGGAGTTGGGTGTAGAAGGTGTGGGGTTGGGCCGGTTTAGGGGTTTTCGGGTGGGCCGACGGGTTGGTTGATTGGGAGTGGGCTGGTCAGGTTGGGAGAGAATGGGTATTGGGCTGGTGGGTTTTTTTGTTTGTGGGTTAGGGTGTTTGGTTTTGGGTATAAGGGAATAAAAAATGGGCGGGTCGAGTGGGAGTTGGGCGACGGTGGGCTCGGGTTTGTATTGGGGAAATTTGGGGTTGAGTTGTTTAGGGAATAAAAATGGTTGTTGGGCTTGGTAGACTTGGGAAATTGGGCTGGTTCGATTGGGAGATGGGGGTGGCCGATTGGGCTTGGGGAAATAAGGGGTATTGGGCTTGGGGGTTGGTTTGGTTAGGGAATTAGTTTGGGTAGGAATTGTTTTGGGTTAGGAAATAAAAATGTTATGGGTTTAAAACATAAAAGGGGTTTAATATTAAAATATTATTTTTGTTTTGTAAAAGATGTGAATTATTTAAAATAACATAACGACGTGATAATAATAAAATATAATATTTTGCGAAATATTTAATGCTTAATAAAAGAAAAATGCGATGCAATTTTGCGAGAATAAGATAACATAGAATTTCGGATAAAACTTATGATTATTATAAAAATGCAAATGAAATAATAATAATAAGAGGATATACACATATATGCCTATATTTTAAAATTATTTTAAAAGTGTAAAAATATTAAAAATTACAAATAAAATCATAAAAGATGGGACAAAATTGGGTGTCAACAGCTGCGATCGCAATGAATACCCGTATGGACGTCATCCGAGACACCTGGATTACGTGTCAAAATAGTCAAGACCTTTCTTTTGCTGATAGCCCTTGACTACCAACCTGGCTTTGTACTTATATATAGACCCATCAGCTTTATACTTCCGTTTGAGTATCCATGTACAACCCAACGGTTTATTTTTCGGAGGAAGATCAACCAACTCCCATGTATGGTTATGCAGAATAGAGTCTATTTCACTCTCAATAGCTTCTTTCCAGAGCGGTTCCTCTGGAGTTAACAATGCTTTAACAATTGTCCTTGGTTCATCATCAACCATATAAGCTACAAAGTCAGTACCGAAGGATTTATCCTTTCTGGCCCTTTTACTTTGCCTTAGTTCCATCTCTGGAGCCTCCAAGTTCTGAGAATATGGAACACTAGATTTTGAATATTCAGCCACTTCGAGGTCCACTAGATCTGAACCATCTAGATCCAGGCCGTCAACGACTCCCGGTTCCTGAGAGTTTTGTTCATAACTTCGTTTGTGAGAGGTTATGTCTTTTTCCTTTCTAGGAAAGGTATCTTCAAAGAATTGTGCATTCCTTGATTCCATGATTGTACCCCCTTAGATATATGGAATATCTGACTTATGCACTAAGAAGCGATAAGCACTACTGTTATTTGAATATCCGATGAATATGCAATTTACAGTCTTAGGCCAAATCTTGACCTGCTTTGGCTTGGGTACTTCAACCTTTGTCAAACAACCCCACACCTTTAAATATTTATAGGTGAGTTTCTTTCCTTTCCATGATTCATATGGAGATTTGTCCTTACCCTTATGTGGGACTCTGTTAAGAATCGTATTAGCGGTAAGGACGACAAATAACTGAAATATCATAACAACCCCAAAACATGGCATCAGCTCATCAATTTTGTCAGTGTCTAGTTATTTTTGTAAAATTATCGGGTAACTTCAAAGATAATTACATGTAACTCTTCATAAAAATAATGAGATTATGAATTTGAAAAAATAAGACATATTAGCTGCTATATTTATCAAAATTATACTTGCAATGTAAAATTTCTCTTTACTATCAATTTATATGCTAACTAATCCATTTTTATGAACTTAGGATTTATAGTGATTTGTTGATACTTTTCCTCTGCAGGGGCGGAGCTAGTATACTAGCCGCAATCACTTCTGGTAGCAAAGATGAACTTTCCATTTTATTTTTGGATTTTGTACTTTCCTTTTTATGACTTAGACTCTTGTTTGGTTTTCTAATTATTTAATAAAATTAATCAATGGGTCCCACCTAGTGACCTCATTTTAAAAAAAGTATACTGATCTTTGGCCAAAAATCCATATATAGTCATATTTTGCCTCACTTTTTAGTACTTTTATCGTCATTTGAGTACAAATTATATTGCTTTGAGCTTCTTACGTTTTCTCTATGTGTAGGAAGATCGTTGGACGAGAGCGATTGGAAAAGAGCTTATTCGATGCAAGTTTAGATAAGAGATAATAACGATCGGAGAATGGTTGATCTCACCTTTCATGCTTGCCTTGCGAGCAGCTTGACAAGCCAAGAAGTTTAGCCTCACATAAAATAGCAAAGCAAAGGAAAAGGCAAGGAAGTGAACGAGCCAGGCCAAAAACATGCCTGAGAGGGGTCGGTAACATCCTCATCAAGGCGAGCCCATAGACGAGCCATGAAATAAGAAAACATTTAGAGCTGGTTGGGCTCGCCTGTGATCCTCGTGAAGCGAGAGTTCAGACGAGCCAAGAAACGTTTTCCAAATGAGTTCTGATTAGTTTATTTTATTCCTACACATTATATGTCATATAAATACATCCTAAGACACATTATTTTGGGGGGGTTCAACCTAAGGAGAGCAAGGAGTCGTCATGGAGCAAGGAGAAATATTCGACAATAAGTTTTTCCTTCTTCTTGCTATTTCCTATTGTTGGTTATGAATTTTAGTATCGTGTTTTCACATGCTTTTATGAGTAGCTAATTCTCTACCTAGATTTTTTATGGAAACTTTTTTAGGATGAATATTTGTTACTTTTTATATTATTGAGTCGTTGGATTTTTCTACTTGTTCAACTACTTGCTTATTTCACTTAATTGAATGGTCATAGATTGATTGTGCCTATTTAGTATGTGTTGCTTGAGAGAGAATACATAATTAGATTGTTGTTAACAATGCCACTCCTAAGGTATATGAGAAATCAATATTGCGGGTTTAAAAGCGGGATTAGAGATAACAAAGCTTTGACGTAGTCATAGTGAGATGTGAGAAATTGCAAGCTAGAGTAGTTCGAGAGGATACATGTAGTAAATTATTGTGATTACTCGAGGGAGAATTGCGGTAAGTAGAGTTGTCACAATTAGTAGAGAATAAATCGGCAAGATTATAGATAGCGTAGCGAGAAGGATTCCGATAATTGGGGAAATCATAACCCTAATCCTCCTTAATTTTGAATTCAACCCATTCTCTTTAGTTGATAATTTATATTGCTTTATTATTTGTTAGTTAATTAGTTAGAAATAAAATATTTAATCTTTATAACTTAGAAAATTGTTTGACCTTTTAATTTTAGTAATATTGAACAATTATAACTAACGTTGGTTTTCTTGTGAAGTTAATAGGAACAAATAACCAACAGATGTTGATATTCTTGGTATTTCTATGGTACTTTATAGAGCAGTACAGGAAGTAATAACTATTACAAATGTTCGAAAGGATAAATAAATGGTCAATCTTAAAAACTGCCGCATGTGTGTTGTGTCTTGAATCTTGATCACCTTGCAAAGCCAATGTTGAGAAGCTACTTGAAGTTTGTTGTGTCTTGAATCTTGATAACCTGAAATCAAGAAACAACTAAATCTGGATGGTTACAACGTTGTGTGTTGAGTCGAGGATACCCCTCTATCCTTAAGACAAGATTGCCCCGTATATATGCTTTTACGTTAGCGGGCAATAGTCTCCCAAGATAAAACAACACTTTAATCTCAACACTACAAAGCCAATAGGTTGAGCCTGTCGAAGAAAACAAATATGACTCGACTTGCTGAAGATATGGAATAGGAAGGAAGAGTTTCTCTCTACTCTTCTCTTTTGTCTCTGTGTATATAGTGTGTCTCTGTAGTGTATATCTTGTGTATATAAGGGTGTTTGCTCACTGTTTTTCGTCACAGTTTGCTCACTGTTTTGAGCGATTTAAGGATTGTTTTGATCGATTTTTATGTCTTTGTTTTGCAGTGTGTTTTCTGCCTGTTGTGCAGCCATAAATTGAGCCAATAACTACTCAATATATAGAAAGCAAGAGGGGCTGTCCAACTGCCAAAACAAGGCTGTAATGGCCATTAAGGGAGGCCATTAAAACAGCCAAGTAATGGCTATTAAGGCCATTGAAAGAGGCTGCCCAAATGCCCAAGTAATGGGCTGTTAATGGAGAGTTAATCAGCCAAGTAATGGCTGGTTAATGCTCCAAAACGCAGTCCAGCGGTAGGCAGAAAAAGTCTCCAGAAATTCTGGGGACCAAACTGGAACCCGAGAACCCAGAACCGGACGGGACAGGCGGGCGGCGGTGGCGCGCGTGTGGGCTTAGCCTTGAACCCAAGCACATCTAGGTCTTCCCTCCTTCAAACACATGGGATACCCCTTGGGGTCCCAAACCCTTTACCAATTAGAGACTTATATAGAGAGCAATTCTTTCTATTCCCACCGATGTGGTAGATTTGTCCCACACCACATTTCCATGCCTCAAACACCTTACTTCGTAGACCAATATCTCTTTCATTTCTCAACGAAATTTGACGATTCTTGGCCCTACGGTTATCTACTCACTTCGTAGATCATGCATGTGCGAAGAGACAAGGTCTCCAACATGCGGAACACAAGTGTTTAATTCATCAAAGATGGGTGGACGCATCTCCCCGCCAAAGGCTAATTTCCAACAATCTCCTCTATGAAAGAGAGATTGTGGCGCACACACAAGGTGCCTACATTTCAGCAATCTTTCAGCGAAAAGATATTGCATCAGGAGAGGTAGCTTACGCTTTGAACCTTCCCTAGTTGAATACCATCGGACTTACTTACTGCATGGTGAACGTGATGTCTTGAACCGTCAGTGTTTAGTGTAAGCCAAGACAACGATATCAACACAATAACTCTTCTTATTCATTTTCCTTCTTACGTTTCTGTCCGTTGTGGCCATGGACACACTTGGATTCTTAAGTGCGTTCATTTGAGTCAGCCATCCTCGCACTTAAATAGGTGATCTCCTACAAGGTATCCTGCTATACCCCACTTCACAAGTGTTAGGAATCATTAAAAGTTCCACAACCTTAACCTTAACCATTTGAGGATCTTTTAAAAGGTTTGGAAGCTTAACCTTTACCCACCATGCAGGCAGCACTTTAATGTCTATCACGGGAACAACTTTGGATTCATGTTTCCGTACAGAAATCATCATCCGAAGTGCTTCTTGCTTCCACTGAAGCGCTCAACTGAACCTTTTGCCGCTTAGTTTTCCCATTGAACCACATTCTTGGGATCTCCAATCAGTATGGTTGGGTTTCCACCGCAAAGGTTCGTATTGTTTGGGTTTTAAGCCCATTCCCCTAGACAGACAGAACACTTGATCTCCGGGTAGTCCCTTAGTTAGTAAACAAGGATGTGACACCCGTGATGATCAACTGACATACGGTCTTATGTCTCCGACAGATCCTAAAAGATATGTCCAGACGCCGTCATCCGTGTCCTTCCTGAAGCCGACCGGCTAGCCACAATGTATAACTGCTGAAGACACGGGTATCTCCCAATAAGGGATGTCCTCTAAGGAGCCGTGAAGTTACTCAACTTCTTTCATGCTTTGTATAAAGAGATAAACTCCGATTCCATCATGAATCGGCCGATGCAAGTTTGCTTAGAGGATTTTCCAAGACCCACCATACACATTTGCTTGTGGCTTTGGTGTTCTTCAGATCTGATGTCCAGTTTGCATCACTGTGTTCTCCCAGAACCGCTGGACATCCAGAATACTATAATCCGTAGATAAGCGAATAATTCAGATATCGTCATATCCGACTTAACGCCTTCTATTGATCATGTATTAAAATCATCAGTGAACCTTAGTTTAACTGATCTGCTTTGTAGGCCGATACCAGGTCGGTTGTAGTGTGTACAATACATTGAACTACACATGACCTGAGCATATCGCTCCTTGTCTATGGGTGCACCATGATTCCAATCAGTTCTATGATTCATATCCATTGATGGCTTCAACGAGACTGTCAACTATCGACCAGTCCGTTAGATGTCTTAGAAATCCAATTCCTAAGATGTCATCTGTGATGCCCATATCTTTCATATCGAGACTTTGTTTCAATATGACTTTTACTTTCAGACTGTTGATTCTCCAACTGTTGGCTTTCTAACTTCAGAGTCAATATTTCTGTGGTCAGATTCATTGTGTCTGTTTTATCTGAAACTTTCAGGACCAAAATGTAAACATTTTAGGGACCAAAATGAAAGTTCAGGAAGAAGCCCAACAGTTCAGCAAACCAACTCTGATTCAACCCTACGGTTGGGAAGGCTATTTCAACATCCATGCCACGTAAGACTACAATGGCCCTAGATGTGAAGCTACTCACAGGGGAGCACATTTTACAACCCAGAGGTTCTTTTCCCGGAGGAAGATCAACCATTTCACAAGTATGGTTCTATATGATGGAATCTATTTCTCTTTTTAGATTCTTTCCAAAGTAGTGCTTTTGGAGATGACAATTCTTTGTTAATTGTCCATGGTTCATTCTTAACCATACAAGCTAGAAGTCTTGGAACAAGTCTTTGTCCCCTCTTTGCTCCTTCTTGGTTCAACATATAGAATCTCTGAGTTCTGTAGATCTGGAATATTAAGTTCCGGATAGCCAGCAACTTTCGAGTCCTGTAGATACGGAACGTCTAGTTCCGAACAGTCAGGCCCTCGCGGGTTCTTGTTAACCTTGAGCAATTACTCCTTTTTCCTTTTTCAAGGAAAGCTATCTTCAAAGAATTCAACATTCTTTGACGCCAAGAGGCGATCAACAATACAGATCCTGACAGATATGCAATCTACAGTCTTAGGTACAACTTGACCTGTTTCAGTATTTCAACTTTTACCAAGCCACCCCACATAATTTGGGCGTACGAGCTTTGCGCTTGGCTAACACCATTGTACTGAGGTGAGAAATGAACAGTCGTTTAATGAACGATGCTTCACTTTCTCCCCCTCTATCACTACGAATTTCTCAATCCGTAGGCTTAGTTGATTTTCAACTTCTGCTTTGTAGCGCTTATCCGCTTCAACAACTTCATTTTTGCTTTTTAACAAACAAAGGATTTCATACGTTGTACCATCATCAATGAAGGTCACAACGTACTTTTCTCCCCCCCCCTCTATTTTGTATAAACTTCAAATCACCCAAGTAGGTGTGACTAAGTTCTAGAGGAGCGGTGCTTCTTTCGCTATTCCCTTTGACGGAATTTGGAAAGGTGATTTTGCCTATTCGTCTACCTCACATTCATTTTGAGGGTTTATGTCGACAGAAGGCAACAATCTCAACATCGTTAGCTTTTGAATGACTTGCTATTTAACGTGTCTTAATCTATGATGGCATAGATGCACGGATTACAAATATATCATTCATTTGGCTACAGACGTACTGTACCATTCTTAGTTATTACAGACCTGTTGGACTAGTCTCAAACCAGCTTGACCAACAGGGTCCCTTAAACCAATTTAGGAACATGTATCACCTCAGCTTAGAGTGATCCCATTCCCTGAAGTCCTATTGAGGACAACCTCTCCAACCCCTTCTACTTTAGAGGTGGCGTTGCTTCACATGAACAACCTCTTGCCCGTGGTTAGGGCGTAACCGGATCATATGTGATCTGGATACTCTGGCCCACTGCAGTTGCTTTGCAGACTAAGTGTCCAACTTCTTTTCTGCCTTTCTTTAGGCCTTCAGATCATTTCAGACCTGGAAACTCTGACCCACCTTACTAGGTGTCCATTACTTTTCCTATGAAATGAATTCTGGCTCCACTCCAGTCGCCCAGAGGCTTTATATGACTGAGTGTCCAATATCATCATATCAAAGGAATTTTGGCCCACTCCAGTCGCCCGGAGGCTTTATATGACTGAGTGTCCAATATCATCCTATGAAGGATCTTCTGCCAAATAGTATGACAGGCTCAACGTCTTTAACTTTTAGACTTCTTCTGTTATGATTGGTGCCCAGATAATTCTTGGCGCTTACTTAAGAGTGGTAACAGTTTTCGCACAGTCAGTTGATCTTACTCCCTCGTATGTGCGAACATACTTTACTCACTTTTAATAATTACACTTAAAAGAACGGATCTTTTTAAGTTGCTTTACAATCCAATCTTTAAACGGAAAAGAAGATGAGATTAAACTTCTGATTTTTAAAGCGTAAGGAATATAAATTATTTTCATATTCCTCCTTACTTTAATCAATTTTTAATCAGACCTCATTTAATTTTTATTCTTGACAAGGAAGAAAAACTACTTATCCCAATTTCGGATTCTGGCTCACTTCAGTCACTTCATCAGATTGAGTGTCCATTTCCTTCTTACCATTATTTGGATCTTTTGTCTGGGACAGATACATGCCTTCTGCTGCAAGATAGAAGTACATCTTCAGTCTTCTCCTCTTGTCCCAGTTGACATCCTCAGGCTCTCATGAGCGCTTGTTCCAACCAGTCTTGGTAGCGGTGACACCATGAACACGTTCATCATCATCACTCTCTTCTACCAGAAAACCATTGCCATATCCAGATTTGGTCACACAACGTTTGACCGACATCTTTCGAACACTAATAGTATTACAATACAATCTTGTCTTAACTTCTTGGTATTTCTATGGTACTTTATAGAGCAGTACGGGAAGTAATAACTATTACAAATGTTCGAAAGGATAAATAAATGGTCAATCTTAAAAACTGCCGCAAGTTTGTTGTGTCTTGAATCTTGATAACCTGAAATCAAGAAACAACTAAATCTGGATGGTTACAACGTTGTGTGTTGAGTCGAGGATAGCCCTCTATCCTTAAGACAAGATTGCCCCGTATATATGCTTTTACGTTAGCGGGCAATAGTCTCCCAAGATAAAACAACACTTTAATCTCAACACTACAAAGCCAATAGGTTGAGCCTGTCGAAGAAAACAAATATGACTCGACTTGCTGAAGATATGGAATAGGAAGGAAGAGTTTCTCTCTACTCTTCTCTTTTATCTCTGTGTATATAGTGTGTCTCTGTAGTGTATATAAGGGTGTTTGCTCACTGTTTTTCGTCACAGTTTGCTCACTTTGTTTTGGCGATTTAATATTTGTTTTGATCGATTTTTATGTCTTTGTTTTGCAGTGTGTTTTCTGCCTGTTGTGCAGCCATAAATTGAGCCAATAACTACTCAATATATAGAAAGCAAGAGGGGCTGTCCAACTGCCAAAACAAGGCTGTAATGGCCATTAAGGGAGGCCATTAAAACAGCCAAGTAATGGCTATTAAGGCCATTGAAAGAGGCTGTCCAAATGCCCAAGTAATGGGCTGTTAATGGAGAGTTAATCAGCCAAGTAATGGCTGGTTAATGCTCCAAAACGCAGTCCAACGGTAGGCAGAAAAAGTCAGCCCCACAGCCCCCAGCCCCCAGCCCACAACCCACGACCCGTGAACCCGTGAACCCGTGAACCCGTGAACCCGTGAACCCGTGAACCCGTGAACCCGTGAACCCGGAACCGGACGGGACGGGCGGGCGGCGGCGCGCGTGTGGGCTGAGCCTTGAACCCAAGCACATCTAGGTCTTCCCTCCTTTAAACACATGGGATACCACTTGGGGTCCCAAACCCTTTACCAATTAGAGACTTATATAGAGAGCAATTCTTCCTATTCCCACCGATGTGGTAGATTTGTCCCACACCACATTTCCATGCCTCAAACACCTTACTTCGTAGACCAATATCTCTTTCATTTCTCAACGAAATTTGACGATTCTTGGCCCTACGGTCATCTACTCACTTCGTAGATCATGCATGTGCGAAGAGACAAGGTCTCCAACATGCGAAACACAAGTGTTTAATTCATCAAAGATGGGTGGATGCATCTCCCCGCCAAAGGCTAATTTCCAACAGATATGAAGGAAATCAAGGTTATGTTAAAGTGTCTTCTGAAGAAAGATGATGAGAAACAATTACGTATAGAAAGAAAAGAGATAACTATTCGCAAGTTGGAAGCTCAATTGAGTTAACTGGTTTAAGCTTTTACAGCTCAACAAGCTAATATTGTTGATTGTAGCCAAGAAGAGTTCAAAGTAGAAGACCAATAACCTAATCAATCAAAATTTAATGATGTCGATGTTAAAAAGTGATACTAGAGTCAATCATGGACCTTACAGATGCAATATTAATTGACTATAGTTTATGTCAAGAAGATGAGGTCGAAAATAAGTTGAATTTCAGTTTGAGCGTATTGGTCTTCCCTCTAAGCATTTTTCGATATTGCGTTCTGAAGGCGATAGGGAAATTGATTCATGAGCCGATGCAGAAATTAAAGGATGAGGTAGATGAGCCATATATTCTGAAATTTTCAAGGCCGTCTGGGCAAGGTGATACTCCTCGGTTGAAAGTCAAAAAGTGCATACGAAATTATTTAATTTTTGGCTCGCAACAATTTGCACCACCTGAAGAACATAATCATAAAGCAGAATCAAAACTGGGAGTAAAATTCATTAGTTCGAAATGAAGGCAAAAAGTGATTTCAGTCATGCCGGGACGTTAAATTAGACGTTTGTTGGAAGGCAATCCAACTTTAATATTTTTATTTATTATTATAGTGTTTTTTATTTTTATAGGAGTTTGAGCATGGAAATAAAGCCATTAGAATGATGCAAAAGCAAGCCACAAAGTTGGAACTAAATCTGAGGTACCCGCCCAAAAGATCATATCTTATTGGGGGAAATTAGAGTAACCCGGACGCTGCTATTCTACGGCCTTTGGACTACCAGGAAGTCTCTTTTACTATCTTCTATTTATATTGTACATTGGGAACAATGCATAATTTTAAGTATGAGGTGGGAGATTGTTTGGTGGTTTCTTGTTCTATTTTAATTAGGGGATTAGTCTTGAACAAGAAAGTAAGGAAATGAATAGCTCTAGTGTCGTAAATTGTGTGACATGTTTTATGTTAATTTAGGACTGAGCATGTGTATTGTATACCTTCCTTAGATGCCTTGAGAATTTTGTGATTTTTTTTTACGCTTGAGACTCGATTTTTGACTTTTATTATTACCTCATATGCTTCAATTAAATTTATTGACTGTGCCCTATTGCTTTAGCTTGAGAGTCATGACGGAACTGTATGGAGTGGATCATGTGCATTGTGTGAAGTAAGGTTTAGATGATAATCTGTGTTATCCCTTGTTAGTCTAGAACTTCCCATGTGTGGTCAAAGCGAAATAATTAAGTCATGGAAAATTTAGGAGATGACATAAGCATTTCTTTGATTATCCCTTTTATCCTTTTTGTGTACCAGTGTTAACAATATCCCTCCTCAACCGTTTTGAACCTATAAGCCTTTTCGTTGGCACCCACATTACAATCCTATATCATTTTGTTCTTAGTTGGTTCTTTTTGAACCTTTACCTCTGAAAGCACTTAATTTGTAAGAATAAGCGCTAGAAAGAAGTAAGTAGAGAACATGGGTAGCTTTTGAGTGGAACTAAGAGTGAAGAAACAAATAGTATCATTAGCTGAACAAAAAAAAAGCAGAAAGAAAAAAAATAATATTACTTTGTTATTAGCTAGTGAAATTGTTTATGTGTGATGAGCTGAAAATAAAGGGAGTCTTGTGAATTGGGGCTATACAAAGTATGCTCTTGAAAGTAAAGTGTTGTTTAGTGTAAAAGTTCTTAGGAGGGTTCATTCACTATTTTCCTAAATATATTCTACACATTCCTTAGCCTACATTACAACCCATGAAAGTTCTACTTGATCTTAGATTTGACAGGCTTAGATTAGTTGAGTCCTACACTACGGGCAAGCCTATGGTATGACCTTGGGAGACACATGATTTTTCTTTGAGAGAGAGGGAGTGTGAATTCTTTCTATATGTGAGTCCTTAAAATATATTTGAGTGAGTGGACTAATTTCTCTCTTGGTTCGATTGGTGAGGGCACATGATTCATAAAAGATTTGTGAGGTACTTAGTTATTAAGATGGCATAGAAATCAAGTCAAGAATTAAATAGGAGGAAAGTCAATTTTGAGGTTAAGATGTTAGAAGAGATCATTTGAAAATTTTAAATAGTCTTGACATGAAAAGATTAAATAAAGGTGTTTATATGCATATGCTAGTTTCTAAGTGTTGATTTAAGTCATTGTCATTAGTTGTGATGCACGGGCAGGCTCAAGAGTTGTTCTTTGCCATGATGTAATTCTTGAGCTTGCTCGAGGATGAGCAAAAGTCTAAGTGTGGGGTGGTGATGTTCGGCCAAAAATGCATATATTTAGTCATTATTTTGCCTCACTTCTTAATACTCTTATCATTGTTTGAGTACAAATTATATTGCTTTGAGCTTATTACGTGTTCTACGTTCTGTATGTGTACGAAGATCATTAGATAAAATCGATTGGAAAAGAGTTTATTTGATAGAAGTTTAGATAAGAGATAATAAAGATCGAAGAATGGCCGAGCTCGCCTTGCGAGCAGCTTGACGAACCAAGAAGTTTAGCTTCACATAAAATAGCGAAGCGAATGAAAAGGCAAGGAAGTGAACAAGCAAGGCAAAAAACATGTCTGAGAGGGCTCGTCAACATCCTCACCAACGAGAGCACATAGACGAGTCAAGAAACAAGAGAAATTTTAGAGCTAGTTGGGCTCGCCTGTGATCCTCGCGAAGCGAGAGTTCAGACGAGCCAAGAAACGTTTTCCAAACGAGTTCTGATTAGTTTAGTTTATTCCCTACACATTTTAGGTCATATAAATACATCCTAAGACACATTATTTTGAGGGGATTCAACCTAAGGAGAGCAAGGAACTATCGTGAAGCAAGGAGAAAAATTTGGCAACAAGTTTTTCCTTCTTCTTCCTATTTCCTATTGTTGGTTATGAATTTTTTTTATCGTGTTTTCACATACTTTTATGAGTATTTAATTCTCTATCTAGGATTTTGATGGAACCTTTTGTAGGATGAATTCTTGTTACGTTTTTATATAATTGAGCCATTGAATTTTTCTACTTGTTCAACTACATGCTTATTTCAGTTAATTGAATATCGATTGATTGTGCCAATTTAGTATGTGCTGCTTGAGAGAGAATACATAATTAGGTAGTTGTTGAACAATGTCACTCCTACGGTATATGAGAAATCAATATTGCGGGTTTAAAAACGGAATTAGGGATAACAAAGCTTTGACTTAGTCAAAGTGAGATGTGAGAAATTGCTAGCTAGAGTAGTTCGAGAGAATACATCTAGTAAATTATTGTGTTTACTCGAGAGAGAATTGTGTTAAGTAGATTTATCACGATTAGTAGAGAATAAATCGACAAGATTATAGATAGTGTATCGAGAAGGATTCTGATAATTGGGGAAATAATAACCCAAGCCTCCTTAATTTTGAATTCAACCCATTCTCTTTAGTTGATAATTTATATTGCTTTATTATTTGTTAGTTAATTAGTTAGAAATAAAATATTTAATCTTTATAACTCAGAAAATTGTTCGAACTGGTAATTTTAGTAATATTGAACAATTGTAGCTAACATTAGTTTTCTCTGGGATTCGACTCCGGTCTTATAGACCGGATTATATGTGCAGCGACCGCTTATTCTTTTTAGGACTAGAGTTGGGCGTGATCATAGATTGGCTGCGCATTCGGTCGAACCCAGTAGCTTTGGCCGATACTCTATATTTTGTCGTAAAAAATTCATATGTACAAATTATTAAGTTAGAACCCAGTAACTTAAAATGACTAGAATGCCGAACCCATAAACTTTAAATCCTAATTTTCCCTCTGTTCCTCTGTGCCTTTAAAACGAATTCCCTTACTCTTCTGAATAATCCAAACGTCCACTAAATTTTAGCTGCCTAATATAACTCATATATAAGAAAAATTAAAGAAGAATATCCATCAATGGATGCCTTAATTTGATATCTTCTTGATTATCCTTATTAATTGGCATATTGTTTCCTGTCTCATCCTAATTGTCAACTATATGTCCGCAGATGTTGTTCTTCCAACAACGCAGAATTAATTAACTTGGATAAGCATTAATTTGGTAGGCGAGACATTGGAATTCTTGTAATTTTGTCTTGTAGGAAAATTCCCTCATTCACATAGATAATCTCAAGGTTGTATACTTCGAGGATGCACAAATTTCACTGCTTATAATCAATTGAATTTTTTTGTGGAGAATTGCCATATAAGATTGTTGGTTGCACTTATGATTATATAACTTTTTTTTCGAGTTTCAAAGAGCTACACACTTAAATTATGCAGTTAGTAACACTCTAGTCTTAATTTGAGTCGAAAGTAGTGAAACACTCGTGACCTTAAATTCTGGATTGGTCGTTGATGCCAAGATCAAAGTACTCTTCTTGATATGGCTTTGTGGTGGAGTCATGTTCACATGTTTTTTCTGATCTTGTTTTACCTAGTTAAGATTACAATAGCTGGTTCAGCTGTAAAATATCTTCCAGGGTTTGAAGGGCCACTTCCTTTTGAACTTGAAACCGGGTAAGGGAAGAACTACATACACCCTACTTCAATCTTTTTCTCTTTCTCTTATGAGTTGCTTAAGTTTCCAACAATGATAGTGAAAATATGTATGTCCTAGAGACAATCATTATTAGGGACAAATGTATAGTTGGCCAGTGGGCCGGTCTCGGGTCAGGCGGGTCGGGTCTGGCGGGGTCGGGTTTGGCGGGACTTGCTCAAGTCCCGTTCCGATCCTGATCCCGTCGAAATCGGGTCGTGGCGGGATCGGGTCGGGGGCGGGATCGGTATTGGGTTCCGGCGGGTTTTCCTTTTTTTTTTTTAATAACATATGTATAAAAAAAACTCAATAATTAAAGTTATTAAACAAGACAAGATAGTGTAATAAAAAACATCTCAAGACTGTTTTTGTGCCTCTTATATTATTTAATAGACATATGATTTTTTTGTAATACAAATACAATTGTCAAAATTGCAACTTTGTGGTGTTGTCCAAAAGTTGCAAATTACATAATAAAATTGCAATTAAAAAATTACATTCTTAAAAAACACATGTTCTAGTTTCTTTATAACTTCTTGTGGTTCTTCGGTTGGAATTGGTATTTGTTGGTCAAATTGATCCACGTGGCTTCCACCACCTTCGGATAAGATTTCATTGTAGTTTTCGTCTTCTTCTTCGTTGATCTCTGGTTGACCGCACCTTCTCTGCTCCGCTCGTATCCAATCTCTGAATAATACTGCAATTTCCAAGCTGTCTCCGGCTAATGAGTGTCTGTGGTCTCCTATTTGATATTTGCCGGCAGAAAAAGCGCTTTCAGACGCAGTTGATGACGCTTGAATGTTCAAAACATCTCGGGCCATTATTGAAAGTGTCGGAAAGGTCTTCTTATTCTCCCTCCAGTATTTCAGCAAGTCTTCATATCCATCTTCATTGATAACTTCTTGGTACGATACAGAACCCTGCAAAACAAAAATATCAAACTCGCTAATTTGGTTAGTAGCGGTACGGCCGCACATTCTATTTCTGAGCCTTTCAATACTAGCCGCAGAAATAGCATGTCTTTTGTGAGGTTGTGTTGAAGATGAAGAAGATGGTATGGAAGCCGGTAGGTTACTAGCACTTTCTTGTTGGTAAAACCTATATATTATTTTGCATTGGTCTTCTACGCTAGACAACACTTCTTCTTTAGTTTGTTCAATAGGTGGTGGGTGATTTGGATTTTTTGGACTTGGAGGTGATAGTACTTCTATACAATCGTAAATAGTTTCAATAAGTGATTTAGTACCGTCTATTTTAATAGTCGGATTTAATACAACACCAATAATATAAATAGTGGGAATAGGAATAAAATATTTTTTTATTTTGATAAACATTTTTTAATAGTTGCAATATAAGCTGATTTTTCCATATATTCACTAAGTAATAAAAATATTAGAGTTATATAAAACAGCATAGTTGAAATAGTATGATAATATATATCGGAAAATTCTTTTGTTGTTTGAAAAAAATTCTCAAAAAATACAATAAGTTCAGAAATTTTTACCCAATCACTATCTACAACCATATCAGCTGGATTTTGATTATGAGAGTTAAAAAATAAAGTTATAGATTTTCTATAGTCATAAGCAACAAGTAGTTGCTCGTATAAAGAATTTCACCTAGTGGATACTTCTTCTGAAATTTTTCTATAAGGTAGTCCACAATCGTGACAAATTTTTTATATTCTTTTCTTCGTTGTACTCTATTACTTTTTAAAATAAAGTTTATAGCAAATTGTATTTTACTAAGAATGTCTTCAAAAAGTGATAGACCATCCTTTACAATTAAGTTATATATATGGCACGCGCATTTTATATAAAAATGATCTGAAAAAGATGGAGTTAAACTATTTTTTAAAATTGTAATAGCATAATTGTTAGAAGAAGCGTTATCTAATGTAACAGTCATAATTTTATCAGTTATATCGTAATAAAGGCACACTTGATAAATATTTTCTGCAATAAAAGTACCAGTGTGCCTATCATCTATATATCTATACGCTAAGATACGTTTTTGCATAGACCATTTATAATCTATCCAATGATAAGTTACCGTTAAATAATCATGGTCGCTAGTACTACGACCTATATCAGACGTGATAGATACTTTGCCATTAAAATGATATAATGAACAACGTAAATATTGTTGATATTCATGTGCGAATTTAAATACATCTCTCTTAACAGTTGATCTAGGAAAACCGTTAAAAATATGATTATATATATCTCTAATGTAATGAATAAAATCGGGAGATGAAGGAAATGAAAAAGGCAAACCCTCCACAACAACTAATTTTGATATTGCTTCCCTATCTCTATGTTTATTGTATTTATGGCCTACAATTCCCCCCGTCATAGGGTTAATTTGACCCTGTACTTGGTCCTAACGATGTCGTGATGTGAACCTTGTCCCGATGGAGCGGGCGTTTGCGCACCCGGTTTTGAAGCCTGGTATTGGGCATACCTAGCTGGATGAGCACTTACTACGTGTCTAATTAAACCCCCGTCCCACCGTGACCTTTTTCAGTTTTAAATTTTAAAACATTTTTATAAATTTTACATCTAGCAACTTGATTCTCTACGTCCCTATCAAAAAATATCCATGCATCTGATTTTAATGATCGGTTTGATGGACCTCGTCTCATACTAGGGGGAATATGAGGCATTTCAGTTGAAAGTGCACTAGTGGGTGTGTTGTCATCAACATTATTAGGTGTATCATCTAGATCATCATCTAAATTAAAGTCTTCTTGAGTTCCAGAAAATAGCTCATCGTCTAAATCTAATGGTATTGTAGGAAAATGTTGAGTATCAACAAAATCATCCTGTGTAGGAATAGGATGACTAGAAGAAGTACCCTTGCCCTTGTTGGCCCTACTAGAAGAAGCACCCTTACCCTTAAACATACCTTTTAATCCTTTCATTTTAATTATGATAATAAATAATTAAAGATAATAAAATTAAGTGCGCTAAATAAAATAAACAGACAATAATAATTTAATGAAGGAACGAATGTACCAAACGCCGACGTAACGTCGACGTGTAATCGAGAGGTTGAAAATTGAAATTTTGCTCGATGGAAGATCCTCAAGCTAGTTGACAACTTCACTCCCAATTCCCAAATGAATAAATAAAATTGAATATTTAGTACACAATGTAGACTTGTAGAGAGATAGATTGAGAGATTGTAGAAAAATTTGTGAGAATGATGAAGAGAAAATGAGTTATTTATAGTTGGAAAATTGGGTTAAAATATAAATATAACAACTTATGGGTTAAAAATAAATATTAAGGGGTAGGGGGGTTAGGGGAGGCCAAAAATGGTTGTTGCACAATGGTCAAAATCTAAAATGGTCGTTGGTGCAATGGTTATTTTTATAAATGGGGGTTACGGGCGGGATCGGGGTGGGCTCGGGATCGGGGCGGGACTAGCGGGCTCGGGACGGGTCGGGATGAGACATTGTCCCGTCCCGGTTCGAGTCCCGCTACCGATTTTTTTTTAATTACGAGGGTTCGGGGCAGTGTCGGGGCGGGACCGGGCCGATCCGGCCCATTGGCCAGCCTTAGACAAATGTACTTGAACACATTCGTATTATTAATAAATTTAATATCTATGGCAGTTGCAATTATTGAATTATTATTTGATTGTTTGTAATTATTCATTAATGTGTATCCCTTGAGCTTACGTTGTCATTAATAGAGTGAGATATTGATGATAGAGCGTAACTCTAAAATAGCCTCGACTAATGATCATCGAGAATGAGATATCGATGATATGTTATAAGTTGACATGTGGTCTGCGTCACATTCTTAGACAATGTAGTATGTCTCACATACTACTAGTAATGGTTACTAGTGATGGACACATGGATACTTTTGGAAAGTATTGGTATACCCTGCTGATAAACTATTTGTTATACATGTCTAAAGTGTTATCAGCGTATGGGAGATGAAAGTCCTTTGACTTGAGGTCAATACGCACCTTGTTTACAGAGTAATGTACTTTGACCCTGTCTTAAGCTTAAACTCCTTATAGGATAAGATACGGCTTGTGTTCGGTGCATTATAATGTAAATTAAGGTGGTAGTTGAGCCAAGAATATGATTCATTCCTCGATTGGATATTCGAGAGAACACTCAACCTCTCAGTGATATTAGGTCGACCAAGTCATTGGCCAATGCAAGAGACATATTTAGAATATGGTCTAGTTGTCGACTAATATGGATGAGATAAATTGATCAAGCCATTTGGATAGGCACATGGCAAATCCTAAGCTTGATCGAGTGTGTCGCGAATGAAAGGAATTTATCATCTCACATAAAGGTTATGTTTGCTGGATTCATGTAAACGTATTTCATATATTGAGTTAGGTAAATGCAGTAAGTCTAGGAGTTCCGTATGGACCTTAATTGGATTAGTGTCGATATATGAAGGCCTGTAGGATCACACTATGTCGATTGTCTCTTCGATCTAAGGGTGTATTGAGAAAGTATTAAATATTCGATTTGGGATCGAGATATTTAAATTGATAATAACTATGGGATAATTTCTATTAGATGAAAATTATTTAATTAAATCAAAATTAGATTTTGGATTTAATGTGCTAAATATATATATTAAATGAAAACGGAAAATAAATTTTTATGTAAGGCGCCGCGGCGCCGACCCGGCAGTGGGTCCAGTTAGACTGGCCCACTGCACCTCGGTTTTTGAGCCAGGCTTGGAGCCTAACCCTAATCTGATTTGTGACCTAATTTTAACTATAAATACAACACAACCTCATTGTTATTAAACATACTTAACACCAATTCATAAACAGTTCTAGACTTAGAGTCTAGGAGGAAACTCTCTCGAACCTCTGCCAAGATTTTCTGGCTTTCTTGATAGAGGAATACACCATAGCATAGTTCTTGCAGTCGAAGGGACAATCGCGTGTAATCCCTAAGTAAAGACTCCAGATAATACAACTTGTAAGTGTTCATGTTTTATGTTACAGGTCTTTGATTGTCATATAACCATAGCAGAAGAAATTGTTGAGGTAAGTAGAACAAAATTTTAAACTTCAATTGTGTCTATTTATATGTTTTGAACCCAACAAAACCCTACAGATAGCGTATACATAGTTTTGCTATACCATCGAGTAAAATGACCCAGTTATTATGATAATAGTAACTCCTATTAAATCTGATATGATATTCTGAAAATAGAGCGAGAAGCTGCTATTTACCAATTAAATAGCATTGATATACAGTGTATATTCCTTAACACAAAAGAGCTGAAGTTTCAACACTAAATCAGAAGAAGTAAGAACTGAAGTTAACAAGGCTATAAGCATGCTGCCTTTTATTTGTTCTGTTTTGCTTACATATTGTTGTATACCTATACACCAAATATATACACACACACATATATTAATACAAGTTATATTTAACTAGGAGATCTAGGTACATTAAGCAAGTTATGGATTGTCCGTAGGATTACTAGCTAAATTAGGAGTCGGAGTCGAAGCTGGAGTCAAAGATGTGCAGCATATTCCAATACACTGCGAACATAAGTATAATTAACATAAATCCTTTCTTTCGATTATGTTTATTATTTTTATCGGTTACATAGGTAAGTGAGAATGAATTATTAATTTATTGTGTAAAGCAGTAAGAATATATACCTTACATAGAAACCTAACTATGGAAAAAATAAAAAAGAAAATCCTAAAGATATGATCCTAAAGATATGATACAATCTCTGTAATTATGTTGTTCATGATACAATCTATATAATTATGATATTCAATCTTCAACACTCCCCCTCAAGCTGGAGCATAGATATTGGTCATGCCCAGCTTGTTGCAAAGATAATCGACTCGAGTTTCACTCAACGCTTTTGTGAGCAAATCAGCCAGCTGCTCTCATGTCTTCACGTAACCAGTAGAAATCAATTTTTCCTGAATTTTCTCACAAATAAAATGATAATCAACTTCAGTGTGTTTTGTTCTTTCATGATATACTGAATTTGAGGTGATTTGAAGAGCATCTTGATTATCACACTAAAGTTTTGTTGATGTAGTATGCTTCAACCCAATTTCTGCGAGAAGGTGATATATCCACATGATCTCACACGTAGACTGAGACATAGCTCTGCACTCAGATTCTGCACTTGATCGAGATACAACACCTTACTTCTTACTCCTCCACGATACTAGGTTTCCTCCAACAAAGACACAATAGCCTGTAGTAGATCTTCTATCAATTTTGAATCCAGCATAGTCAGTATCTGCAAAACACTCCACATGAGTATGGCCGTGATTTCTATATAATATACCACATCCCGGAGATCCTTTCAAGTAACATAGAAGTTGTTCCAAAGCTTCCCGATGTTTGATTGTAGGTGCGAACATAAACTTAACAACGCTTATTGCAAAAGCAATATCCGAACGAGTCACAGTAAGATAGTTTAACTTCCTAACCAACCTTCTATATCTCTCTAGATCATATAAAGGGTCACCATCATCTTTCATAAGATGCACATTAAGAACCATTGGACTACTGCATGGCTTGGCTACCAACTTTCCGATTTCTGCAAGCAGATCAAGAATATACTTTCACTAAGATAGAAAAACTCCCTTCTTGCTTCTGGTTACTTCTACTCCCAAGTATTTCAACGAGCCCAAATCCCTCATGTGAAATCTAGTATGCAGAAAGGAATTTAAAGAGGAAATTCTAGTAGAATCATTTCCTGTGATAACAATATCATCAACATATACAACTAGGAGAATAGTGCCAGCTGTTGATTGCTTATAAAAGACTCAGTGGTCACATTTACTCTTTTTCAACTCAAACTTCTGAACTACCTCACTAAACTTGCCAAACCAAGCTCGGGGACTCTGCTTCATGCCATACAAGGATTTCTTTAAATGACAAACTTTCTCATACTCATCCTGAGCAACAAAACCAGGTGGTTGCTCCATGTACACCTCTTCATGTAGATCACCATGCCAGAATGTATTTTTAATATCCAACTGATGCAGCGACCAATTTTTTAAAGTAGCTAGTTGAATAAACAAACAGACAGAAGTGAGTTTCGCAACCGGGGAGAAGGTATCTAAAGAATCCACTCCATACGTCTGAGCGTACCCTTTAGCCACAAGTCTGGCCTTAAGTTGTACCACATAACCATCTAGATTAACTTTAACTGTGAACACCCACTTACATCCCACTGGTTTCTTCCCATTAGGTAAATCCACCAAATCCCATGTTTGATTTTTCTCTAAGGCATGTATTTCCTCAAACATCGTATCACACCGTCCAAGATGATTCAAAGTCTCCTTCATAATTTTGGGTATAGAGATAAGAGTCTAGAGAAGCAATCAAGGATCTAGACATAGAGGACAAACGGTCATAGGAAATAAAATTAGCAATGGAGTATGTAAATTTGCAAGTCCGTGTACCTTTACGAAAAGAAATATGGAGATCAAGGTTTTCTGAAGGATTGGACGGAGGAAAATTTGATGACAAAGGAACTGGTGCAGGACATGTATCATCGATCTCTCGTCTCCTCGAATAAACTTGAGGTGTAGATGTTGGAGGCTCAATAGCAGATTAGTGCTCAATAAAGGAACTAGGAGATGGAAGAATAACATCATCTAATTATTCTGTCACAACACGAGTAACTTGATAGACTAACCGCTCATCTTCCTCTCATGACTTGTTGAAATAGGAGGTGCATAGAAGAATGGTATAGTCTATGAAAATACCATATCATTTGGTACCAAATATTTGCCATGTTCAATAGAATAACAACGATAACCCTTCTGAATATGAGAATAACCCAAGAAAACACACTTCAACGCCTTGGGTCCAACTTGGTAAAAATGGTCACACATCTCGAACATAACATGTGCTTCCGAACACCTTCGGTTCTACCAGAAATAGTGACTTATTTGGAAAACAAACATTGTAAGATATATTACCAGCAAGCACAGACGATGGCATGCGATTAATCGAAAAACAAGCTGTAGAAACTGCATCAGTCCAAAATTATTTAGGAACATTTATTTGGAACAAAAGTGTCCGAGTTGTCTCAATGAGATGCATGTTCTTCCTCTCAACAACTCTATTTTGAGAGGGTGTATCAATACATGAAGACTGATGGAGAATACTATCTTATATAATACTGAAACAATTCTGACATGTATTCTTTAGCATTATCGCTCCTTAGAATATGTACTGAAGCATTAAATTGAGTTTTGACTTCAGCACAAAAGGCACAAAAATGAGTGAATACTTCAGAGCGACTTTTTATAAAATAAATCCAAGCCATATGAAAGAAATCATCCACAAAAGTGACAAAATACTTATGCCCAATTTTAGAAATGATGGAACATGATTCCCACACATCAGAATGAACTAACTTAAAAGTTGACTCAACACACTTATTAACCCTTGGACCTAATGAGATGGGGTAGTGTTTTGCAAATCGACATGACTCACAATCTAATGAAGGAATATTCTGAAACTGAGGACACAACTTCTTCAACACAGGTAAAGAAGGATGTCCCAATCGACAATGTGCTTCAAATGGAGACACAATACTAGAGCAGGCAACAACCGAGGCACCCATTCATCAAGGATGTAGAGATCATCAGATACATGTCCTTTACCAATAACCTGATTCGTCTTAAGATCACGAAACAAATAATGATCGGGAAAGAATGAGATATAAAAATTAAGGTCTTTGGTAATTTTACTAATAGAAATCAAATTAAAGGCCAACTTTGGTAGACTTAAAATAGATGACAGGGTAATGGATGATGTTGGTTTAACTGTCCCAAATCCAATATTGTTACAAGTTGTTCCATCAGTGACAATAACTTTAGAGGGTGTTTTGTGTGGTTGATAGCTAGAAATAATATTAGGATTATCTGTCATGTGATTTGTGGAACCTGAATTAATCACCCATTTATTTGAAGAGGTGATAAGATTTTTTTTATCCGACTTAACAAAAGAAACACTGCCAGAGTCCTTATCTTCTCCTTCTCTATTGTTTACAATCATCTTTCTAACTCTCAAACTCAAAGGATGAAATAAATCACGAAAAAATAACAAAGTTCTCATTAATATACCTCAACAGATCTTAGACCGAGATATAATAATCAGAGAACCCAACTAACCAAGGAAACAAAATGGATTAGGACTTCAAACAAAATAACGGTCCAGCAAACAAGAGAACAAAAGGGACTCTGTACGAATCAAAGTACCCAAGTAGATAAGTAAAATATGGTCACCAATCAGAGAAGCGTAGCAGAATTTTCACAAACAATAACTCCATCAAAATACAAATCAGATAAAAAGAAAACAAGTTGGACAGAGCCTGGACTGCTCCGAAGTCAGATTTTACAGATCGGGAGGGGAGTCACTTCTCCCTAGTTTAGTTGTGTTGATGAAGTTCCAACTCCCAAGTTTATATTAGATCAGGACATTGAAGAGGTAAATTTTCAGCGAATTTTCTCCCAACTCCAAAAATCAGCAATTTCCGGTGAGTTTTCTCACTCAACTCTGACAAATCAGTAATTTCTAGTGAATTTTTCTCACCCAACTCCGGCAAATCAGAAGGATTTGCTCTAATACCATGTTACAGAGGTAAGTGAGAATGAATTGATAATTTATTCCATGAAGTAGTAAGAATATATACATTACAAAAAAACCTAGCTATGGAAAGAATAAAAAAGAATATCCTAGAGATATGATCCTAAAGATATGATCCTAAAGATATGATACAATCTCTATAATTATGTTGTTTATGATACAATCTATATAATTATGATATTAAATCTTCAACATTATCTTTTCTTAGCATATTGAGATGTTAAAATCAGAAGACGGTGGAATGACATGAAGCATATTTTGAATGAAAAACTAAAAGATCATATATAAATTTCTTGCAGATTTTCAGTTTAATTAAATGAAGTTTGAACCAAGGGTATCTTTTAAACTAATAAGTTAGATCGGGGGACATAGCAAACTTAATTGTTACTCCTATAATATGATACTTAGGTCCTACTCATTTAGGCATAACTTAATTGTCAACATATTGTTTGAAGATTCTTATATCTCTTAAATATATAAGGTATATAGGAGTAGGTGTAGCAGATGAAGTGCGACTCTTCTATTACTTTATAAAGTCTGCAGTCAAATCCTGAACTCGACCCTCTCATTCTTTGGGTTGCCGGAGGTCCCGGTTGCTCCGCGCTATATGCAGTTGTGACTGAAATAGGTAAACCATATACTTATATTTTTCTTTTATTCCACTTTTTTCCTTTGTGATAAAAATTCATTAATTTAGCTTGCATCTACATGTGAAACGAGATGGAGTATCTCTATTATATTATTGAAGCCTTTTCATTTTTAGGCTAGACACATATTCAGCTAAAAAGTCCCTTAAAAGACACTTAAATAGTTGACTGATGACATTTGTCAGCTATTACATTAGTACTCCATTTGTTTCAAAATCGTTTCAACTCTTTAATTTCAACTTTCCACATATTACATGTTTAACGCCACAAGATTAAAAGGTATTTTAGTACATTCTACATATCTTTAGTTAAATCACAAAATTCAAAAAAAAAATTATTTTCTTAAATTCTATGTCTAGTAAAAAACAGACAAATATTTTGAAACGGGAGGGAATACATCACTAATGTTTTATTAGCTAGCTCACTAGCTCAAATTCCCGCAGGAGCTGTGCTATTTGATGACAAGGAGTATGATGGGAGATTACCAACATTATCATTCAATCCATATGCTTACACTAAGGTAATAATAAATGGGTTGTGCTTTATTACAAGGATATATAAACATTTGTGCAAATACTCTATTGTTTCTGCCAAGTTCTGAATAAGTTTATTTTTAGGTGGCAAGCATAATCTTTTTAGATTTGCCAGTAGGAGCTGGATTCTCTTATGCTACTACATCAAAGGCAAATCGTTCAAATAATATACAAGCAGCTGATCATGCTTACTTTGATGCACTAGCCCAATTAATAATTTCTATTTAATCACTTTAAATCATTAACTTTTTCCTTTTCTAATACTATTTTATAGTGGTTAGTTGAGCATTCAGAATACCTCTACAATCCTTTTTATGTTGGTGGAGACTCATACAGTGTAATTACGGTTTCAATTGTTACTAGAGTAACATCTTACGGTAAATACATCAAAATATATTTTTTCTTTATTACCGATAGTTTCTTGATTTTTGCATGAATTCTAACTCTCTCTCATCATTATTAGACTTATCTGCAAAGTATTATTTTGCGAAGCAAAACATAAATTGTTCTTTAATCATATCTGATGGAGTACTAAATAATTAATAATCATAGAAATTTTGATATGGATGAGACTTTTCAATATTGAAAGAAAAATATAAAGACTTGCAATAGTTAGAACCGTTGTTTATAATTAATAAATGAATGTTAGAAAGGACGGAAGATCTAGTAGAACAATGTAAACAAAGATTATACAATGATTATATATATACCCAATTATACATAGATTATATATAGATTATATAATATTATACAAATTCGTGGGCTATTTTTAATTTTTTCGGTTAGATGGACGGTTATTTAGGTTAATCCTAATTATTAGTTCAATATAATTTAAAGAAACCAAAACGCACATCCTAATCAATGATAAAATGCCAGACCTTCAAGAAAAAGTACAAATAGAATTAAGAAAATGTCAACAGGACGTAACTATATATTTTATTGTCTTTCTCTGACCTAAGCTTGGTGCACTTGTTCTTACATTAATAAAATTTTAGGCTCATTCACATCGTAAAATGTACAACAACATACCTCGTGTAATCCTACCTGTAGGGTCTGGGAAGGATATAATGCACACAGATTTTATACCTTCCTTAGGAGGTAGAGAAGTTGTTGCCGATAAACCCTCGACTCAGGATAATCACACTGTAAAATGTATTAGTAGTAATTCAAATTATCCAACATCACGTTTTTTGAATAATATGTTTTTCCTAAGTCAAAAAGGTTGTGATTTATTTTAACCATATTTTGAACTCAACCATTTAATCAGGCAATAATTAACCTTTTATGTATATGGTTAATGCAGGTATTGACTTGGGAATCAAGCCATTGATCAATCTTAAGGTTCGTAATGATCATGCAAATTTTCATTTGAAAAATATGTCTTTTTGGACATTAACTAATTAAACAAATTCATTGTCTTTTTTCTGTTGTTGAGGGAATTATTTAGTTCATAGTATCCTACCGTTGCTTTCTTGACGAACTCATAAACATAGTGTTAACAATATGCTGAGGTAATCATGTTGTTTTTAGAGTTAAATCTTCATTGTAAAGTGTGTGTTATGAACCTGAAAAGGTGTTAATCAATGCAAGTGAAATGAACCCATCCTTGATATAATATATGAGTCTACCAAACAGAGTAAATAACGTGATTCTCTATTACTTTCTTAAGTAAAGGCAGAAGGTAAATAACACAAAATATTTATATAGAAAATTTCTTGCTCAATGAATTAAAAATCATGACCCACCACTGTAGGATTTCTCAAACTTCACTATGACTGAGCAATGTTTAGATTACAATCTATTGCAACCTATGAATTAAACTCTTAATCCATCACCCCTTACAATAGCTCTACTGCAAGACACGCCTTGACTAACTCTAGCCAAGAGAACTATTAACCTTTCTTACTCACAATACAAGAACTTTACAATAATTCTATTGTACAAATAGTCAAGTTTACAACTCAAGGTTTTAGAAACCAAACTACCCACAAAGACAATTTCTTACAAGAAGAGTAGGTTTACAATTTAGGGAACAAAAGTCAAAGACTCAACAAACCTAAAGACTTAAAACATCTTAAGTGATAGAGAACTGGTCCTTGTGTTTGTTGCAGCTTCGTACTTGATAAGTGTCCTGAGGGAACGACAACTTGCTCTTAAGATATATATGATTTTTCTGATTTTGCAATCTCAAGTTTTCACTCCTTAACATGTTGTATTGAAAAGATGAGTGAAGGAAGTGACAAAACCTTAAATCTTGGACCAATGGACATTCCGCAGCAGCTCTGCAACAGTGTTGCTACACTACCACAGTGTCAGCGGCTTTACAGCTATAGAGTTGACTTGTATGAGCGGAACTAGTTCATTAAAAAATGGAATTAGTTCCTTTAAATAAGTTTGTCAATTCATCAAAATAATAAAACAAAACATAGCATGCATTATCAATTTCTCCCTTTTTGATGATCACTAACTCGGAGGTTAAGGTTAACAATACATGGCATGCATTATCCAGGAAAGTTCCCCCTGAGGGCCAGGTCCTTGCTTTATCAGAGACAAGACCATATCCCCTGCTTGTTTTGTCCCCCTAAGAATCAAGCCCTAAGACAGATTCACATCACATTCATTATGTTCTCCCTAAGAATCATGCCCCAAGACAGATTCACATCACCTTCATTTTGCCTTCTTTCATTCATATCACATTCTTGCACCATTGTTTACACTACTAACCTTCACTCTTATACCTCTGTTTACACTACCACATTTTACACTACCACCTTCACATTTTCCCCCTTTTGACATCATTAAAAAGGAACATAGTAAGGAGAATAACAACAATACAACACGAATAACAATAATACAAGAGTAGGATAAGAATCATTGCATAGAGTAGAGAATAGTGGCCAATTTTTAATTTTAAGCAGAACATCATAGTAGTTACTAGAGTACAAAATATAATACTTAAACAACCAGTGATCCCAGAGTCATTAACAAACGAATGAGGTTTGAGAGACAAAAGAAACAAGGTAGGAAAGAAGCTATCATATGAAGAAGGGAAGGAAACTGCATAAGATGAAGGATCAGGTTATTTGATCAACTTTAGGATTGTGTCAATCCTAGCATTCACATCCCTCTTATCATTGACCAGTTGCTTGTGCAATACCTCCAGTTATGTATTCAGTTGTGTATTTTCCTCTTTTAGAGTTGCAATGGCACTAGTTTCCTCACTTTCGATCGCAAATATTTTATTCTCTACTTTTAGAATGGAGTTCTCAGCCATCAATCTAGCAATTTCCATATTTGCTTGTTCATGTGCATCGATTAGGTTTGAAATGGTTGAATTTTTCCCAATTCCTCCTTTTTGGGGACACATTTACATTCCTCAAGGGTAACGAGAGAAACTATCTACTTTTTAGTCTGCATAGTTGTTGTCCCTACTCGGACTCTAAAATGTTCAAAAATCTTTGATGTCTTTATCCATGCTCTTACTTGACTTCCATATTCAGTACATTATTCGTACTAACGTCTGTTTTGCTGGGGGCGCTGTGTTTCATGTCCGCAGGTTCAGGTAGACGGATTGACGATCCTCCCTAGTAGGTTTTTAGCTTAGCGTAGTGTGGTGCACTTCAACTGATCCGGAGTTGCTATTTTGAGTTGGTACAACCTTTATGTACATGTTATGGGTATGGCGGGGCCCTATCCCGACCTTATGATGTTTATTTTTATTCTTATAGGCTTGTATATATATTTCATATATATAGATGTCATGTTGGCCTTGTCGGCATATGTTTTGATGTACAGACTTTCATGGTGGCCTTATCGGACCTTATCTATGTGTATATACATATCATCGGCTGCTTTTAGCCCCTTTATTTTCATTCATTTTATCATAGCGGCCTTGACGGCTCGTTTCCTTGTTAAATTGTATTGTTAAGTCACGTAAGTTAGTGCTCGGCAAGTAAGGCCCAGGTGCAGGTCGATCCCCTCTGGTTTGGGGCATGACAAACTTAGTATCAGAGCAGGTCTGTCCTAGGGAGTCTAAAAGACATGCCTAGTAGAGTTTTATTTATAGGTGTGTTGTGCAACACACTTATGAGCAGGAGACTACGAAGTATTTAGGATGGTCACCTTTCTTTCTTACTCTAGATCATGCAATAGAGCTGAGTTATAAGCATTCCACTCCTAATTTGTATCAAGTTTATAATTTTAGCAATGCTTATAATGATGAAGAAGTCCTAAGGTAAGAAAGTGTTAGATACAATTGCGGGAGAGAGTGCCAGCTAGGTGCCACCCGCTAACGCAGGACAGGATAAGTCCTACAGTGAGACCCCATCCTAGACTTCTCATACTCTGCTACCTCCAGAGGAGCTCATAAAGGCTCCAGCACCCCCAGTTCTCTCGCCTGACACTCTTGATGAGGATCTTGATATGCGGAGTGTAGTTGTTGACCTGATTAATGGCCGCTAAGGCCTAGCATCAGGGTAGTAGATCTTCTAACAAGGCAGTTAGTGCGAGTGTTTGAGATTTCATTAACGTGTACCCTCTAGTATTTACAGGATCTAATCCAAAGAGGACCCACATAATTTCATAGATCAGGTTCATAGGACGTTGCAAGTGATGTATGCTACTAATATTGAGGCAGTAGAGCTAGTATCCTACATGTTGTGGGATATTGTTGTGTTATGGCATGAGGCTTGGGAGATCCCAGAGGATCATGTGTATCACCAGCCATATGGAAAGAGTTTTTTGAGGCCTTCTTGTCATTACCTGCCAGAAGAGTTACGACGGGCTAGACTTGACCAATTTTTACATCTTGAGCAGGGGAATATGAGTGTGCCAGAGTACAGTCTTTAGTTTGACTCTTTGGCCAACTATGCTCCATTGATAGTAGTAGAGATGAGTGACCGGGTACATCAACTCATGAATGGTTCGGGGCCACATATGATTAATGAGTGTAATACTGCCTCTTTGCACGAGGGTATGGATATGTCTCATATTCAAGCATATGCCCAGACTCTTGAAGATCGTAAGCAACAGTAGTAGGCCAATTGAGATCATCCTAAGGGTTAACATAAGAAGGCAAGGTCTGTAGGTCATTCGGGTGAGCCCCGAGGTGAGTTTAGGCCACAGTTCTCCAAGCATAGAGTCTATCCAGCGGTTAGCGCGGCCGAGGATTGATTAATTTTCTCAATCTAGACTATGTTAGAGTTTATGGGCATCAGGGTCCAATATTGACAGGATTCTAGTCAGATGGGGTCGTCTTTATCTCAATGTGATCAGTGTGGGTGTCGTGCGAATGAAGGTCAGATATGTGTTATTCTTATGGTTATCATGGTCATATTATGCGATATTTTCTGTCAAGAGGCAGAGGTGGTATGGTCCAGTAGACTGGATCTGTAGAAACATCGTCGTCTTCAGTATGCCCGTCAAGGTAGGGTTCTCAAACATCAACTGGTTGAGGCAGAGGTAGGGGTGGAGCATCTAGTTCCAGTGCTAACCAGAATCACATTTACACATTGATGGGTCGACAGAGTTAGGAGTCATCACCTGACGTTATCACAGGTATATTATCAGTCTTTTCACATGATGCATATGTGTTGTTAGATCTAGTCTCCACTCTATTGTATGTCACCCCTTTCATTGCCAGTGCGTTTGGTATAAAGCTTGAGTTGATAAGAGAGCCTTTTACAGTATCCACACCAATTGGTGAGTCGATAGTTGCTAGAAGGGTCTAGCAGAATTGTGCAGTGTTAGCTTAAAGCCATCACATTCTAGCAGACCTAGTAGAGTTATAAATGGTTGATTTTGATGTTATTATAGGCATGAATTGTCTAGCATCATGCTACGCTAATGTTGGTTGTCCAACAAAGATTGTAAGATTTTAGTTTCTAGGTGAGCCAGCCCTTGAATGGAAGGGTAATACTGTGACGCCAAAGGGTAGGTTTATTTCCCACCTTAATGCTAGAAAGATAATTTCTAGAGGTTGTATATACCATCTTGTTTGAGTCAAATATGACAATGCTGAACCACCTACTTTTCAATCAGTTTTGGTGGTTAATGAGTTTCCTGATGTATTTCTGGATAAACTTCCAGGCCTTCCTCCCAAAAGGGAGATTGAGTTTGGTATAGATATGTTGACACTCAACCGATATCTATTCCTCCCAATAGAATGGATCCAGCTGAATTGAATGAATTAAATGATCTGCTTGAAAAAGGCTTCATTAGGCCCAGCACTTCACCTTGGGGTGCGCCGATATTGTTAGTACAAAAGAAAGATGGCTCGTTGCGAATGTGTATTGACTATCGATAGCCTAATAAAGTCATTATTAAGATCAATCACCCTCTTTCTTAAATTGATGACTTATTTGATCAGTTGCAGGGTGCGAAATATTTCTCAAAGGTCGACCTAAGGTCAGGGTACCATCAGTTAATGGTCAAGAAGAAGGACATTCTAAAACGGCTTTCAGAATGAGGTATGGGCGCTTCGAGTTCTTAGTAGTGTCATTCCGACTAACAAGAGCGCCAACAATATTTATGGATATAATGAACAATGTGTTTCACCCATTTCTGGATGTATTTGTGATAATATTTATAGACGATATTCTGGTTTATTCTCGCTCGGAGGCGGAGCATGCAGATCACTTGCGGATAGTACTATAGATGCTCCAGTATAATAAGTTATATGCTACGTTCTCCAAGTGTGTTTTGGTTGAATACAATGGATTTCCTTGGTCATATAGTGTTAGATGGAGGTATAAAAGTTGACACTCAGAAGATAGAAAGGGTAAAGAATTGGCCGAGGCCCACGACTCCATCGGAGGTTCATAGCTTTTTGGGCTTAGCCGGCTATTATAGGAGGTTTGTAGTAGGGTTTTCTACCATATCCGCACCATTGACAAAGTTGTCATAGAAATCCACAAAGTTCCAGTGGTCCGATGCCTGTGAGCGGAGCTTCCAGAAGTTAATGGACAAATTGACATCAACATTAGTTCTTACTCTCCTAGAAGGTACAGAAGGCTATGATGTGTATTGTGATGTCCTGGGAACGGGTTTAGAATGTGGATTGATGTAACATGGTAAGGTGATTGCCTATGTTTCAAGGCAATTGAGGAAACACGAAAAGAACTATCCGACGCACAATTTGGAGTTAGTCGCGGTGGTCTATGCATTGAAGATTTGACGGCACTACTTGTATTGTGTTCATGTAGGCATTTTCACATATCATAAGAGTCTTCAGTAAATATTTAAGAAGAAAGAGTTGAACTTGAGACAAAGAAAATGGCTTGAATTGTTAAAGGATTATGATGTGGACATCATATACCATCCCGTTAAAGCTAATGTTGTAGAGGATATGCTTAGCCGCAAGTCTATGGGCAACTTGACACATGTGTGAGCCTAGAGGAAAGAGTTGACAAGAGAGCTTCATAAATTAGTTAGTTTGGGAGTCTGATTGACAGATTCAGATGATGGTATCTTTGTGATTCAGAATACAGCATAGTCGTCCGTATGGCTGAGGACTATGTGAAATTGCATATTAAAGAGATTGTTGGCCTTCGTGGTATCCCTGTTTGTATTATATCTGACACATGTGCCTAGTTCAAAGCTAATTTCTAGAGATCGTTTTAAAAGGGTTTGGGCACTCAAGTTAATCTTAGCACACGTTTCCACCCTTAGATAGATGGACAGATTGTACGTACGATTCAAACGCTCGATGACATATTATGAGCTTGTGTATTTGATTTCAAAGAAAGTTCGGATGACCCCCTACTTCTTATTGAGTTCTCGTACAATAATAGTTATCATACTAGTATCAAAATGGTTCCATATGAGGCTCTGTATGGGCAGAAATGTGGATCTCCTATCGGGTGGTTTGAAGTAGGCGAATCAGAATCATTTGAGCCTGACCTAGTGCACCAAGACATGGAGAAGGTGAAGCTTATTCAGGAACGACTGTTAACCGCTCAGAGTCGTCAAAAGTTGTATTCAGATGTGCGATGGCGGGACTTAGAGTTCCAAGTGGATGATTGGCTCTTCTTGAAGATTGCGCCTATTAAGGACATAATGAGATTTGGGAAAAAAAAAAGCTCAGCCCGAGGTACATTGACCCATATCGAATAATTCAACGAATAGGCCAAGTGTCTTACGAATTGGACATGCCTCCAGAGTTAGAGTTTGTTCATCCGGTCTTCCATGTTTCTATGTTGCGAAAGTATGTTGGGGATCCTCCCCGAATTGTACCGGTTGATGATGTGCAAGTTACAGAGGACTTATCATATAAAGAGGTTCCTATTGCTATCTGCGACAAGTCCTGATACGATCCGTCTTGTGGAAGACACATATTTAATCAACAAATACACAGAATCAAATATAGCAAAAAATCAATAGATGTGAATAGAAGAAAAAAGGATGAGAGAATAGAAGCAAGACCCAATTGGTAATGAATTTATGGGCAAATTTGGACTCTATAACAAGCCCTCCCAATTGAATTCAACCAAAAGAACCTATACTAATTGAAATCAAAAAAGAGACTCAATTGAATTAACAAATAAACAACTCTCATATGAAATCAAGAGATAAATGTTTCATAGCTAACAATGGAATCCACCAATGATGAACTATATCTAACACTACAAACTATAACTACCTAGCTAAACAAACTATCACTCTCAGATGAGCATTCTTAATTCTCAAATCATCAAAAATGTAACTCTAATGAAATAACAAGTGTAGTATTTATACTACTCAGGCGAAGAAGACTAGCTAGATATTACAAAAATATCCTTAATGAAGTAAGGGTCTTGTTTAGTAGTCTTCTCAAGGGATGATGACTTGTCTTCAAATAATAGCCTATATGCATAAATAGCACCTTCCGGTCTTGACTTATTTATCTGATCCCATGCTTCTCTTTTAACTACCTAAGCTAGGTTGAGTCCCTCAAGGGTCTCCAAGGCCTCTCCTTGGATGAACATGGCTCGTATGGCTTGGAGTTCCTCGACATAGTCTCGGGTGAAGGATATTGTGTCTTGTTCCTTCCATGATATTTTCCATAGCTTGCTCATCTTCACACATAGTTCTTCAGTGGCCTTCAAGGCGCATCCTTTGTTATCAATGAGTTTGTGGTGTGAATACCCATTTGAGGCTCTTGAAGCACCTCAAATAGGGTGAAAGTGCTTCATGGATCATCATTGGTTTGAGGTCGAGCTCCTCAACGAATCCTAGCCCTTATAACCACCCTCAAGCTATTTCGGATCATATCTCCTCCCCTTCTTGAAAAGGATTCATCTTCAAATCCAAATCTTGCAAAAAACAAGGAAAGATATATGAAAATATGGTCTTCAAAGCATGAGGGTTATCACAAAATGCAATAATCATGCTCTCACTCGAATGATGGATAAACTTATGGTATAACCACACATCAATAATTATCATGAATAAAATCCTCACATATGAGGTATTAAGAAGTTGATCCCACCAAATATCATGAGATGACTATAAAGTAAAGAAACCAACGGATTCAAAATACGAAGCATGCAATGCTACATTGGTTCTAGAAGACATGAAACACATTTTATCCTCATTTTTCAAACAAAAAAACCTCTAAGGTAGTGCCATGATCAAGTCACACAAAGCTTCACTGAGGTAAAAAAAGAGGAATATCCATATATCTTGGTCAAGAACACAACTACCTACCCCATATGAACCTCTCTCAACATAAGATGCACCCAAAATACAAACACGAGTGTCATCATATGCGAATAGATATTAAATAAACGTCTCATGCAAAATAACTTCATCTACTGTGTCCTCACATGTAGCCTCACTATTAGGTTCAAGGACAAGATCAAGTATGTTACTGTGATTTTGAACACACGAGCAAGAAGTAACAATTTGTAAACAAGTATCACTTTTCTTATCAAAACATTCCTTCCCCCAAAGTATATTATCATCCCATAAGGAATGGAGGAGCGTCATCATTCCATAGTGAATTTTCAAATACTATATAGTCCCCAAAAGTGGCTACACTTTCAACATCACAACACATATCACTAGGTACCTCATTTTCACCTGTCATGTCATCATCATATAACACATTATCTTTAAAGAGAGAATAATCAATGAATGATGAGGATTTGAAACATGTATTTTCACTCTCATAAAGACAATTATCATTTTTCGAAACACTTTTCTTTTCATGACTATCCACATGATCAACTTCATCAGTATTATCACCAATTTGAAGTTCATTAAGCACATCACAAAAATCCTCAATTAGTGGACTACCATCATAAGCAAGTTGATCAAAACAATTATAAACACTAGTTGGATGCAAATCGATCTCTCTAGAAGAATCAATTCAGTCATCAATAGAATCAACTAGTATGTGAGCTATCTCATCACACGACAACGCACAAAAATTTGTATCACAAATGTCAACACTAGGTGAACACAAATCAACCTTCAAAGAAGAATCAATCTGGTCATCAAAAGGATCAACTAGTGTTGGAAAACCGACATCAACAACATTGTCAACGATCATTAAAGAACTAAGATCAACATATGGTAAAGACTCATTAAGCTCACACAAAGACAAATTATATCTCACACTCAAGTAACAATATGATCATTCACATTATTTGGGGAGTTAATAAGTATTTTACCTTGAAGTGCGCACACAACATATTCTTTACCATGGTTTTCAATTGTGGAGCACATTTGCTCCTTCGGGAAGCCTTCAACTACCGAATGAACATTCTAAGTTTGAGGTTCCTCATTCAGTTTGCTTCTAATAATACCTGGCACCATTATCAAGATAACTAGAAAAGAATGAAAAAAAACTTGAGTTAGAAAAGGGTTGTGACAACTGTCACACCCCAATCTTGGGAGGCACGACCGACGCTCGGGCCTTAATTTACCGAGCATCACATACACAACGTATCATACACTTTAACATACAAACGAGTCGTCAAGACCACCATGATAGACTGAATTAAGTCAAAACAGTAAACAAATAACGATACCAACCTAATGAGCGCACATATATATATATATATATATATATATATATATATATATATATATATATGAAGAGCCGATAAGGCCACCATGAATTACATACATAACATCTTATGCCAACAAGGCTATACATGACATTTATACATAAAAACATATGTCGACAACGTTATACATAACATCTACATATATGAGAAACGTCTACAAGCCTCTAGGAGTAACATCATCATCATAGGTAATAGTTTTTCCATTATGTATTAGGACAAAGCTGAGTTCAACTCTAGAGGCATCATAATACACCGTAAGAATTTCTGAACCTACCGTCGATATGGTTACCCGGGGTAGTGATCAACCTTTTCTTCAACTTCTAAAAACTATACTCAAAAGTGTTTAACCACTGGAATTTAATGGCTTTCTAAGTCAATTTAGTGAATTATGCTGCTAGTGTAAACAAACCCTTTTCAAACCTTTTGTAATCCCTAGTAAAAGCCGAGAAGCGTCTGATCTTGATTGGCGTCGCTAGCCTTGACCAATTTCTGATTTCTTCTATCTTTCCCAACTTTTATCCATTCACTGGACACTATGCGACCTAAGAATGCCACATATTTTAGTAAAAATTTAAACTTAAAAAATTTAGTGTATAGATAGTTACCTCTCAAAGTCTGTAATACTATTTAGAGTTGTTCTGCATGTTCTTTCTTAAATTAGTAGTACACCGAAATATCATCTATAAAACAATTATGAAAGTGTCAAGGAATGATTTAACGATCCATAAACGCAGTGGGTATTAGTTAATCCTAAGGACATCATTAAGAACTCATAATATCCTAGTGAGCTCTAAATGTTGTCTTGGAAATATTTCTCTGCTTTATTCTTAGCTGGTGATAACCCAAATCTCATATCTATCATTCATAAATGCTTAGCTCGAGTTAATTCCCTGCATAGTCACTCAAGTTCTGAGAATTTCCTATTAAAATCTGTTTTGTTTCTTTTGAGGACAATAAAGTCATTACACTATTAATATTTCTTTCAAAAATTTAAAAACACTACAAAAAGTCTCATTCTCTCCTAGTTGACATACCGTATCATATTTAAGTCTCATTTTTTAAACTTCTTTAACTCATATAGGTAACACCCATTTATTCCAATCCATGTCTTATGCCCGAAGATGACCTGATTAAAATAATATGTATGTGTGTGTTCTCGTATTATTGAGGCTAAGAAAAGAAATTTTACATGGTGAATATATGTATTGAACTCTAAAAAATTAACAAAGTTCCTAATTCTAGGATTGCTAGTAGTTACCAGAAATCCATTATAGTGATGGATGCAATGTATTGGAATTAGGGTTATTTGGTTACGATCAAGTTATATAACAATTACAATTCATGGATGATAACATTAAATAGACATTGCACTTCTTTTTTAACATGAAAAAATATAAGTTTTTTTAATAGCAGTTTAAAAGTAAAACTACAAACATTATCAGAAACAGACGAGAGATAATATATACACTAAGTACGAGATGATCCACTAAAGAAGTACTTCGTAGTTTTAAAGAGATGCATCTTTATGCGAGATCAATTACATATTATTGGTGTGAGAATGGTTCAACTCTATATTGATTCCAGTATAAACTAATTATAAAATAAAATGTTAGAACATAAATATTCAGCATTTATGATGGTGGAAGATAACAAATATTTAGTAGAATAGTTGAATTGAACGTAAGCTAGCTCAGATCAAGTTGCACATAAGCTATAGCCCGAACATTACTGTTACAAAAAAATAATAAAATAATAGGTCAACTGAAACTCAACCAATTCCAGAAATAATTAGTAACGGAGTTAGAGATAACAATCAATCACTCATTACTTCTTCTACCATAAGATGCTACCAATCATTAACACATGTTCTTGAGCTTTGAACTAGCACATTAGAAAATTGGGTTGGAAAAATAGTTTTTGGCAACAATTTATTATCTTGAGAGTGCTAAGATATACTTTTTATCATTTTTATCTACAATCGTCTTTGAAGCATTTTAACGGGTCATTTTCTGTTACAAGACATGAATTGGTTAATTAACTTCCTTTTTTTTTTGCCATAAGTATTTGAAGTTTGATTTCGGCAAATCAAACTTCTTATAAGTATTTTTTCAGTTTGACTTCGGCAAGCCAAACTTCTTACTCATATGTCTAAAGTTTAATAAATTAATATCTAAAAAAAGGCTAAACTTTAAATTAATTTTATAATTTTGAATATAGATTTTTGTAACTTCACGAGTTCAAAAGTTGATTATGAAGGTGACTAAACTTTAAAAAATATTTATACACTTGGGCTAACACCTTTGGAAAGAAAAAAAAAAGACAGTCGTAACTCCTAGGCGTCTATCATCACTGTTGTCTTCTCATTTGAGATCTGAATCTAACAAGAGTAGATAATTTGTTGGCAAAAATGGCGTCAACAGGACCAGACCCATTGTTCGGATTGAGAAACAACTTTTACATAGGGGCCTACCAAGCAGTCACTAACAACAGCGAAGTGCCCAATATCTCCCCTGACGAAATGGATACCCTCGTTTACACATCTTACATTGCACTTGTCAGGTTTTGATTGTTTATTTGTTGTAATTGAATTATGGGTGTCTGTTGAAGCTTGTGATCAATGAGATCGATGACTCTGCTGCTACGCCTCTTCAAGCTGTCAAATTGCTTGCTTTCTACCTTGCTAGTCATGATAACAAGGTGGTCTTTTTCCTCCTTTTATTGTTTTTCTATCTATGTTCCTCTTCTTCTTTTTTTTATGACAAGGGACCCGCAACCTCTAACCTTCGGGTGGGCACAGGTAAATCCCGCTCCTGTGCAATAGCCTGCAAACCACATAGGAGAGACGAGCCCCGTGAGACGAGCTCGACCTAGAAGGCAAATTCCTCCGTTATGGAAGTCCCAAGCTCAACCAATTAAGCCACCCTTGCAGTTCTATGTTCTTTTATTCTTCCCCTGCCCTATTCAAGTGCGTTTTAGTGAAATGTTGTTTGACAACTGTCAATTTTTCTCATTATGGAAGCCATTAAGGCTATTCAAAAGTAGGGTTGTCCAGTGGGCCGGGTCGGCCCGATCCCTACCCGGCCCGCCTCGTCCCGTCCCGATCCCTCTATAGAATTTTTTTTTATCGATGTCGGGGTTTGAACTCGGGATGGGGCCTAGGATCATCCCGCCCGTCCCGATCCCGCCCCATCCCTATCCCGTCCCGCCCCATCCCTATCCCGTCCCGCCCCATCCCGACCTTGTCCCGACCGCGTCCTCGTCCTCGTCCCGCCCCGCCAGCCCCCCTCCCCCTTAATATTTCCCCTCCCCCCCATAAACCCTCCCAAACCCCTTAATATTTATTTTTAACCCCTAAGTTAGTATATCTATAAATACCTCATTTTCTCTTAATTTTTCTCATAAATCTTCATATCATCTCAGAAGATGTAAATTGTGAATAGTGAACTTGTCAATTCTTTTGAGTTAAATTATTGACTCCAGTATTGTTATCATTTATATAATGTAGATTATTATTCGTAGAGCTTACGAGGACTTGGAAAACTTGAATAGCATGTAAGAATTGTTTACAGAACACCATGCAATAATCATATTATGAACAAATAAAGTAGCAACATGAGATGTGTTATGAACGTCAATTTATGAAGCCTTATTGGCATTTAATGGTACATTTGTCTTTGAGTGGCTAGATTGAAGACAATCTATGAAGATTTTATGGAAGTCGAATGCGGCATGAACTTAATTAACATATCACGAAAGTAGTTGTAAATTTGTGCAACTTTAAATGGTCATAACTTTGCGCTCGGATGTCCGTTTCACCTGATTATTTTTTTGATTTTGCGTATTTTTTCGAGACGTGGCCGGTCAAACTCCCGTGAGGCGGTTTGGCACCGTCAGTTTTTAGGAAAACGTCCATTTTCCCAATCAATTTGTGTTTTCCCCCAAACCGGTTTCTAATTTTACCTTTTCTTTAGTAAAGATCTCACGATATAAAATAGATTTCAACATCGAAATTTCGTGGTAATGTAGGTGTGAATGTCAATTTCACTACTTGACTATATATTAAGCATATAAATCGAGCTTTTTTAGATCTGCGATCTTTCCGATGGGAGAATTGAGTTAGAACCCTTTGGATCTTGCCTTCGAATATTTCGAGACTCTTGAAGAGATCTTAGGGATGTTGGGGATCTATTTTGATCAAATAATAAAGTGAGAGGAGGTGCCACTGTTTTAAATAGAAAAGTAGAACTTTCCGCAGTCCGGTTAAAATACGCATATCTTCCTACCCCGACGTCGCATCGACAGATGGTTTAATACGTTGAAAACTAGACTCAAAGATCTTCAATTTACTGGGTGGAACACCCCATAACTCCAAATATACTGAGAGAAAAGATCAGTGACGTCAGACCCAAATTTCAGTAAACTTATGAACGTAACTTGTGAGAACTTTTGCTTTACAACTTGCTTGACTTCAACACTTAACATACGAATATTGTACGAGTCAAATACCCCATGACATGAAATTCTTAGCATATTAAGAACTCTTAGTATTACCCAAAAAACATGTGTTCTAACATCGGCCTGTACCTCCAATGTACTTTCCGTAAGTCACTCCATAAGTTGGAAATTTCGCGAAAATTCACTCGCTTCGATCCGTTTAGCCTCTAAACCTTCTAGCACTTAAGAAGCATAGTATTAAGAACTTATAATCTCATGAAAAAACTTACTTTCCAAACCTTACATCAACTAGCGTACGACATATTGCAACATACAAAAATACTGAATGTAACTCATACGACGATAAATGTTTTTCAAAAATTGACTTATGTTCTTCCAAGAACTGTGTGCTAAGATGTATTATTGGCATTTAAGGTCGGTCATATTTGGTTTTCAATTTTGTCTACTGCTTCTAAGTCTTGTAGTATTTTATACAACTATTCAGCTAATTTCTACATGAAATAAACTAGGAAATAAAATGTAATTTTGTGTATATATCCTCTAATGATCTTTTGTTCTTCTTATATATAAGATCGTACAGCGGTGATATTTTGATCAACGACTGTGATTTTATCCATACGGTTGTGATCTGCCAGGTGTCCCTCATTTATCTTTCTTCAGAAATTTTCAAACCTTTCTTCATAATCTCCTTCGTCTCTCTCTCTCTATTCAATGATTCAATCTGGTTCTCCTCTCTATAATTAATGCCATTATGGTCCATACAAAGTCGATTCTCTCCAAGTTGGAGAGGAGAGAAATAAGTACCGACTTCGACAAAATCGATTTGTGTGACGGCCTTTAAAAGTCTTTTGTGAAAGTCTAGAAAATAGTCCAAAAAGGAATGTGACTGTCCAACTTCATATCCCGTTCGTGAAATACCAGGTTCTGAGCGATGTGGATGGCAATTTGACTACGAATGAATCCGAACCAGTAGAGAAGGATTGATGTGAAGATATTCAAGGAGCCTTGTCAACCAGGTTAGTTTAGTTGTTACTCTCCTCATAGATCTATATTCAGATTCTGCAGATGATAGTGAAATTGATCCTTGTTTCTTTGATTTTCATGAGTTGGGAGCACCACCTAAGCTTATGTAGAAACCACTTACAATCCGGAGATGTAAGTGACACATAAATGCAAAATCTCATTGATGTTACACCCCTTATTTTATACATAGTTGTAGTCGTATGTTAGCCGACGTGGGCTCGAAGAGGGTGAGAGTCCTCCACAGGGTTGATAATGGTTTATTGAAGTGTTAATAGAATTTTGGGAAAGTTTAAGACTAATCGAATTGAAAGAAATTAGTTTTGACGAAGATTGGCAAAGCGAGATCTCTGCGGAGCATTATGCAGAATCGGTCTGCAGGCTGCACTGTTGATCACATTAAGAATCAGAAAAGTTGAGATATCTTGGCTGTTCTGCGACCCACTCTGCGACCGCAGAGGAGCTTTTGCGGACAACAGAAGGGTTCTGCGTACTGCAGATCCAGCCGCAGATCTGAGGTGGTGGCCGACTATTTTTTAGCTATTTAAGTGGTGGCCTCGTCTCCTTGATCCATAATTCGACTAAAACAAACCTCTAACACCCATAACTCCCCCAAGACATTCTCCCAAGGTCCCTAAGTTAATTCAAAGCTAAACCTTCCAAGTTCTTCATTAAAAGTGTTGCAAAAGTGGTGGAGGACATTGATTTGATGTTGTTGTTGAGTTGTGAACTCTTCCAAGCTAAAGGGAAATTGTTGTAGGACTTCTTCTTGCTATGTTAAGGTAAGTTCTTTCTCTCCTATACGGATTTGATTATGTCTAAGTCCTAGATAAGTTGTATGGATGAAGAAATGTAATATACTACTTGGAAGAAGTTGGTAGTGTTGTTGTAGCTTGTTGGGCTATTTGTTGAAGTTATTGGGATGGATACAAGGATATATATTATTGTGTATATGTTTTTTTTTTGTGGGCTGGATATATTTGTCTTGTGATTGAGGTTGAGGAAAGTGAGAGGAATAGGGAGAATGTTGTACAAATTGTCATAAACTAGCTTGTCGTTCAATTCCGTTGACTTATAACTTATGTAACTTAAAGATGGCTTCTTATTGTTTGTTGTAGATTGAAGTGCTAACAAATAGATTCGACGCCATGTGACTAAGTAGCCAACAAGGTATGTAAGACTTACCTTTTCTATTATGTCCCAAACTTGATCCTAGACGTAACAGGCATCCGATGCTATGAACAGCACCAGAAGCACCTTATGAATCAATGAAGATATAATTCCTTTTTAATAATCTTTCATTATTTACTTCCCGCAAGTTATAAATAACTAAATGAGATTATGGTCACAATTATGAAATAAGATTAGTAGAAGTCTAATATAAATTTGTCGTCATAAAACGTAGCAACACCCAATGAGTCAAATAATGATTGCAATGTCTACCCACAGTATCAACGTATATCTATGGAGCCTCTAAGATGATAAATAAAGAATAGTCTAACTTCAAGACGCAACCCGAAAACTAAAAGCAACAACTAAGATAGAGGTATCCCACGAACAATGGTATGGGCTCACCAATAAGTCTGAAAGTAACAAGTGCTCCTAGTCTGCACGCGTATCATAAACTTGCTCCTTAATGTTACTTGACACACTATCAAAATTAGTGGTATGCCTGGGTATTGGATACCCAGTGAATGTCCCCAAGACAATAGTTAATATAAGAAAATATTATAATAACAAGCAGTGAAAAGTGTTATTAAAAGCAATTTAAAATCTAGAGATAGAATAAGCCATAACACTTGGTAAAATCCTTAGTGGAAGCTATTAAAGAAGAACTAAATCAATCTTGAAAGATTACGTCAGTTATCACTCTTTAAGTCTCCTATTTAGGAATTCAAGACCATTATCAAAGCATTCATAAACAATCACATTCATGCAAATATAGACGCAACTCAATATATGAAGGGATGACCAGATAAGGATCCCTAATACTGCATAAAAGCACTACATCAGGGTTGTCTCCCTCGATGGCTACTCTTCCTCCTGAATGGCTAGGAAAACCACACCGAGGCTATTGACCTTCAATAACCACTCTTCCTCTCGAATAGCTAGGAAAAAACACACTAGAATCCATAGTGACTACCCTTCCTCCCGAGTAGTTAGGCCAAAGACAAACAATAGAAATCATGGCAAGTTAGCCAAATCACAACAACATAGAAGTCGAATCACTCATTACGAACTATGTTCATCACCCCGTTAAGAAGGGTACGTCAAGTCATTAATAGGTTTAGAAACCATGTTTAAGTTATTAAATAAGTTTCAACATCAATAATCTCATTCATAGGCAAAACACATGAAATATCCATGCTTTCAAAATCAAGTTTAAAACGTCCCTTATTGGGGTAGATCATGTTCAAAGTACAAAGCTTCATAAATCAATTTCAACAATCATTTGATAGAAAAGATCACATTTACATATATATAGTATGATACAACTAAGGTTCTACGATGGCTTGTCCCTCACGCACATGAAATCATGCAAAAGAAACCATTTTTAAAGATTGAAAAATATCTTTGAAAAAGAGATAGACCTCTAATCCCAATGGATTTAGATGAGAAAAATCAGAACTTTATTCATTCGTAAGGGTTTTCTTGCTAATTCAGAACCTAGAGCTTTTTTCAAGCCTTAAAACTTATTCTTGAACCTCAAGAATCATTCGTGGATTCTAATCCCATAGTATACTCTAGGCTAGACTATAAATATTCAATAATATAAGGAAATCAGAGGTCTTACCTTTTAGACAAAATCCCACACACCCCTTCTTCTTCTTCCTTGAGTCTTCAAGAATCTAGGGTTTAGGATGATGAACTAGTATCAAAGAAGATTGATTTCGGCGTAGAATTGATAGGCATGTGTTAGGAAATCACCTTAGTGTTTGTGAGAGGCCGCTAGGGTTCTTTTCTTTCAAACGTTCGACCAAAAAAAAGTGGAAAAAAGTTATGACAAAGTTATAAACTTATAAAATTCAGAACAAAAAAAACAGTCCGCACGATGGCCACACAACATGCCTATCGTACGGGATGGGGAACGTGGACACATGTCGCACTCCCATTACGCCTATATCTGAGACTGAGATTCAGAGATAAGTTTTTTGTGTGCTGCTCGCGCGATGCGCGGGTATAACTACTATCACAGAGCTCCAATTGATCTAGGGTATATATGGTTAGAAAGGTAATACAAAGATGTAAAACATTCATATTTTGAGTTTGCTCATATTCCTAGTGTAATTACCCAAAAAATGGACATTAGCTAAAATTGACTCTAAAACGACTATATTTCACCTGAATTCATCTTGAAATAATTCATATAGATAAAATATCACATCAACACTCATTACACACATTTACACCTAATTCAGATTTACGTAGTGTTACATTATCCCCCTCGGGATCATTCATCCCCGAATGGAAGTCATGGCCTAAGATTTCACTAAACCTCAAATTTTCAGAATTCCTAGAGTTCTATTGTAAGGCGAGCTATCCCCAAAGACAACGTAACAACTAGCTTCCCAACAATAGCGACATGGTATGATTTCACCGCAGGACTTTAACTGAAGCTACATCTTTTGTTCTCAACCTCCTAACTTGTTGATTTAAGATTTGCACGGGTTTTTTTTCATAAGACCACCCTTCGCGAATTTCAATATCTTCATGAGTCAATATATGTGAAGGATCAAGTTTATACAACCTCACAATCGAGATGTGAAACGTCGTATTCACCATAGCTATCTTAGATGGTAACTTTAAATCATAAGCTGCCTTACCTATTCTCCTCAAATTTTCACAAGGGACAATAAAACGAGGGCTCATCTTACCCTTTCTACCAAACCGCATTACTCCCTTCATCAGTGACACTTTCAAGAATACCTTGTCACCCACTGTAAACTCTAGCTCGCAACGCCTTATATCCGTATAAGACTTCTGTCGACTCTGAGTTGTCTTGAGTCATTGCACAATGAGGTTCACCTTCTCAATCGCCTCGTGAACTGAGTTGGGACCCAATACTAATACTTCGGTAGGTTCAAACCACCCAATTGGCAATCTGCAATGCCTTCCATAAAGGGCTTCATAAGGAGCCATCTGAATACTCGCTCGATAATTGTTGTTGTAAGCAAACTCCAGAAGAGGTAGATGTTTATCCCAATTACCTCCAAAATCACTCGCACAAGCGGTTAGTATGTCTTGAAGACTTTGTACAGTTCTCTCTACCTGCCCGTCCGTCTGATGATGGAAGGCAGTTCTCAAGTTCACTTGAGTTCTCAAACCTTCTTAGAACGATTTCCAGAAATGAGCAGTGAATTGCATACCTCTGTCAGATCTGATGGATGTCGGAATCCCATGTAATCTAACTATTTCCTTCAAATATAACTTGGTGTAATGTGTCGCGGTATTTGTTGTTTTCACAGGAAGAAAATGAGTAGACTTAGTGAGTCTATCCACGATCACCCAAATAGAATCAAACTTGGACATTGTGCGGGGTAAACCCACGACAAAGTCCATGTTAATCATCTCCCATTTTCATTGGGGAATCTCGACATTCTGAGCCAAGCTACCATGCCTTTGGTGTTCAGCCTTGACCTGCTGACAGTCCAAACACTTGGCAACAAAGTTATTTATACATTTTGGTGGATCCCGGGTGCACGAAATATTTAGAGCTATGCGTTTCTACCATCATTTCTTGTCGGAGACCATCAACATCCGAGACGCACATACGCCTTTGCAACATTGGGACATTACTATCAACGGCAATGGTGAACGAAGTTTAATCACCCCTTTTCACCCTATCGCTTACACTCATCTTGATATTATTTATTTGCATTATTTATCATCTATTATCTTTTCCAAATCAGTCACTTGAGACTTACATGTCCTTGACCACGTGTACAAATTCAATTGTACCTATTTACGGATAAATATTTTTGCACTCACTGTGGGGCCTAGGCAGTAGTGATGTCAAAAGTGACCTCTTCTGTACTAATCTAATAATTTCGTTAAGTCTTATTTTTGTTTAAGCAAACAATGACAGGAATGGAAGAACTCGGAGGCAGCCGCGACCCCGGGAACAATGCTGAGAATATCCAAGTCGAACCAGATGGCCTTTTGGTGACATACCAGGTATTAGAAGATTCGACGGTCATGGACGAAGCCACTTCCGGAAGTGGATAGACCTGGGATGACGCGACAAATCCAAGGGGAGGTGCCATGATGTGTGTTATTCGCATACAACATAGTCCTGATTGATGACACTCGCAGCGGAGTGAACGCTAAGTTGGAGGTTTGGAGACAGACTCTGGAGTCTAAAGGGTTTAGGTTGAGTAGGACCAAGACAGAATACTTGGAGTGTAAATTCAATAACGGGAGCGACCTGGAGATAGACATGGAGGCGAGGCTTGATATTCAAGTCATTCCGAAGAAAGGAAGCTTCAAGTACCTCGGGTCTATTATCCAAGGGAATGGAGAGATTAATGACGATGTCACACATCGTATTGGGGTAGGGTGGATGAAATGGAGGCTCGCATCTGGAGTCTTATGCGATAAAAAAGTGCCACCAAAACTTAAAGTCAAGTTCTATAGGGGTGGTTAGACCGACTATGTTGTATGGAGCGGAGTGTTGGTCAGTCAAGACTTCACACATTCAAAAGATGAAAGTTGCGGAGATAAGGATGCTGAGATGGTGTGTGGGCATACAAGGAGGGATATGATTAGAAATGAGGATATCCGGGACAGAGTGGGAGTGGCCTCGGTAGAGGATAAGATGCGGGAAGCGAGGTTGAGATGGTTCGGGCATGTGCAGAGGAAAGACAAATGCCCCAGTGCGGAGGTTGGCTATGGACGGGTTCAGGAAGGGTAGAGGTAGGCCGAAGAAGTATTGGGGAGAGGTGATTAGACGTGATATGATACAGGTGCAACTTATTAAGGACATGACCTTAGATAGGGGGTTATGGAGGACACAGATTAGGTTAGAAGGGTAGTGGGTAGTCGAGCGTAGCCCTATTTACGCTTACAAACTGATAGTTATAGTGTTATTATTGTAGGCCCACTTAGCATATCATACTAGTAGGCGCAGTATTACTTCATAGTAGCGTTTGATTTCTACTGCTATGTATTCTTTAGTGTACTTTGTTTATCTTATGTACCTGCATTAGTTACTGCTTCTTTTTCAGAATGCGCTAGCATGACTTATTCACATTTGATATCATCATTTTCATACTGCTTTAAATTTTTTGTCCGGGTCTGACCATACCTCTTGCTTTGCTTGTGCTTATGCTTTGTCTCGAGCGGAGTGTCTCACGGTAATAGTCGTTCTACCTACCAAGGTAGAGGTAAGGTCTGCGTACACTCTACCCTCCCTAGACCCCATGTTGTGGGACTCCACTGGGTATGTTGTTGACATCTAAAATGTCCAAGTGTTTCTATAATCTTGGCATTATTAAAAAAGCCTCCTAATCTATCTGGCCGCCTTGTGTGTTTCCGTTTTCTGTAAATGTATTTCAGAAATGGGTCAACGAAAAAGTTATGTTGAATTATCATCCTAATGTTTTAGTCCAAGGATTTGATGCTAGCACCACTGAACTTCGTTCAGCAGAAGAAACTAAACCACCGAAAAGGTGCTCTTGTATTTTTCAACTTAAAACCTAATCCTTTATCAGCTGTGGCTATGAAGTCCACCTGTTACTGGTTCGTTTTGGGAACTGCGGTGTTACACTGAGTTGGAGACAAACACTCAATTCTCCCAAACATCTTATCCTCCAATGTACCTATTCCAAATTATAGGCGAAGGTATATCTTAATCGTACCAAAGTTGGATAAACATTTCCTGGTTAGTACATGCAAGCACTTTGTGTGTGTGTGTATACAGAAGCTCTGTTGTTGTTTTTCGGGTCATCATTTAGTGGAAAAAGCTGGCTGTACTCATAGATGCTTGGAACTATACTGTTGTTTACTGTTTCATTATTTTTCCTGAAGCTCTATAGTAGTGTATAGCCTGCACTTGCCACTTGAGATCCAGTTTTGGTATTTATGTTGGTTTTTGGAACTATGGGAATATGAATTACTATCATGCTGTTTCTTTCCGAGTTTGTTAGTTCCTTTCTTGCTGCATATTGCATGAATATTTCTGTTGAGCTAGAACAGATTTCACCTTTCTAACTGGAGGAGACCTTGTAAGTTCTTAGTCTAGATTGATAGATTAACAATTTTATCTTTTTGAGTTAATAACATTTGAATCAGCACAAATGATGGATTTGAATCTCCAGTTCTACAGAAAATGCAATTCCTCTTTATAGTGAGAGAGGAAATATGTAAATGTCACAATTTCGCAATACTATTTTCATAACATGTGCATATTGCCAGGAAGCCATGTGAGAGACAATAAAGCATAGGAATATTGGACAATAATTGAGCTTGCTATTCACCATGTTTATTTCTCTTGTTGCCTCCTTTTCAGTTCTCTCGTCATGAACCAGGTGTTACTCATGTCTTAGTCACTGGAGGTGCTGGCTATATTTACTCCCATGCAGCATTACGTCTTCTAAAAAATTCTTACCGTGTGACCATAGACCAAATTTCTCCATTTGAAGTTGTAAATAGGTCCTTTCCATAGTCATTCTTAGACAATTTCCAATTATTCAACTGTTGAGTGTGTAAGTGTGTACATGGAACATCATAGGAAAAATGATTTACTGATTTTGACAGGACAACCTTTCACGAGGAAACTTAGCCGCTGTTAGGATTCTACAGGAATTATTGCCTGAACCTGGCAGGCTTCAGTTCATATATGCTGACTTGGGGGATGCAAAAGCGGTATACTGCAATTGCTCTTAACTGTATTTTGGTACATACGTTGTTTGTTTTTTGCCATTCTACTTATTCCTGTGACTAATATATGCAGGTGGACAATATATTCTCCCAAAACGCATTTGATGCGGTCATGCATTTTGCAGCTGTAGCATATGTTGGCGAGAGCACTCTTGATCATCCCAAGTAAGTGATGTTGAGTTTCTTTGAGGACTTTTGTTCCATATATACATGTATCCAGGTTGCATGATTTGACAGGAACAGAAAATCTAATTTTTAAAGCGTAACTTTGACCAATGGAATTTTTTTCCAAACAGAAAAGAAAGGAACTCCCCAGAAACATCAAGTATGTGCTGATAGTGCAATCTTTCTGACATTATTGTTTAAGAATTAAGCATAAAAGCTAGGGTAACATTTTATTTTCTTGTCTTGATTTAGATGGTGTTTTGATGCTGTGGCTTCTAAAGAAACATTTGTCAGTTCTAAACTTTTACTTTTAGTAAAGTACATTCTAACTCTTCTACAGCACTTTGACAAGCACACTTATCCTAAAGTGAAAATCTTGAAAGGAGGCTTTGATATTTCTTTCTGTCATGTACGTTATTTCAAACTGAGAGGATGTTTTTTACACACTAAATTTGGTGCACTAATTTTCCTTTGAAGAGATTTAGTAAACTAATTTTCAACCGTGATACTGTTCCACGTTTGGGTGTATTATTATTGTGGTAATGTTGCTTTTCCTTTTCCCTTCCCTTATAATCGTTGTGCCACTTCATGTTGTGCCAATCAGGTATTATCACAACATCACATCAAATACCCTTACTGTGTTAGAAACAATGGCAACTCATGGAGTCCCAACTTTAATTTACTCCAGTACATGTGCAACGTATGGTGAGCCTGAAAAGATGCCGATTACAGAAGAAACTCCACAAGTGGGTGCTTTAAAGGTCATATGCATGTATTAGGCTAGAATCATGTGAGTGATGTTTGAGTCCATGCGGAGAGCTTCATCATTTGTAAAGTTGGGAGCTTATTACATAACAGCTGAGCCTCTTCTCTCAAATTGCAGCTGCCTATTAATCCATATGGAAAAGCAAAGAAAATGGGAGAGGATATCATTCTAGATTTTCATATGAACTCAAACATGGTTGTCATGATTTTGAGGTAGATTGTTCTTATACTCTCTTCCCTTTTAGTTTTTGTTTTTCATGCTGGTGTGAATTGATCCTTACCTTCTCTTCACTTTTTGGTTTGTTTTATCTATTTGTATTTTCACCTGCTTGTTCATGATATCTAGTACGTTATTGTTTTGTCATTTCGGTTAGTTGATTTTTGTGGTTAAAATCTTCTAATCGACATGGGTAGTTAAACTAACTTTCGTGTTACTGAAGTCTCCTAATGATGTTGTGAACTAACTGATCGAAGTATCTCCTCAGTTGTAAATATTTACCTTCTCAAAAAAAAAAACCTCTCTTCAATTGTTGTCCATTGCTTTTTCATTGTTCTTTTACCAAGTAAACTACAAGCTTGCATTTCTTGGATCAATTTTTGATAACCAACTGCTATTATTGTTTTTGACTTATTATGTGTGCACATTATATTGCCCAAATTAACGCTTACATCAATTTCTCAAAATTCAGATACTTCAATGTCATTGGTTCTGACCCAAATGGAAGACTAGGAGAAGCTCCTCGACCTGAACTATGGGAACATGGCCGGATATCCGGTGCGTGTTTTGATGCAGCTCGTGGAATCATACCTGGGCTTAAGGAATTTATATTTGCTATCCACATATTTGTATTTGTTGAATTTTCCAGAAAGCGTTTAGTGTCAGAAAATTTTGCCTACTATTGAGTTATGTATTTTTTTTTTATTAAGTAAATGTATTTTCATTCATAAACACGGCCATAACTCTGGCCGTATACCAAAAGGTAAAGAATCTTCAAAAAGAGATGATTCTCTACAAACTCCACTCAATCTTATATACAACAAGGAACCCTATGGGTACACCAAAAGAAAATAAGTGACCGGAGACTACCCTTAACTGTGCAAAACTCGACTCTACCCCCTCAAAAGGTCTCCTATTTCTCTCTTCCAGACAACTCTATTGAGCTATGTATAAAACAGTGAACGTTGAAAAAAGCATGTTTAAAATAGTTTCAGACCTCCAAGCTTCTGCTGATTAGTGGTTGTTACTTTATTTTAAATAACAATCAAGACATAAGACTGCTCTATGCACAAGAGTAAAGAGTCCTGATATGGAAGGGGAAAGTGGAAGTGTGTATAATGATCACATGAATTTTGTTGATAAGCCATTGTCCCTCAGGCAGAGTTCTTTGTTATGCAGGTAAGAGGAACAGACTATAAGACAGCAGATGGTACACGCATAAGGGATTATATAGATGTGACCGATCTGGTTGATGCTCATGTGAAAGCTCTTGAGAAGGCAAGGCCGGGGAAAGTTGGGATCTATAATGTTGGAATGGGAAGAGGTAAACTATTTTGTTCTGCATAATCAGTTTTGCTTTCCGAAAATGATCTATTTGTCTCATTGTCCCTCTTCTGCAAGTACATGTAGATCAGTGAAAGAATTTGTGGAGGCTTGTAAGGCTGCAACTGGGGTACCTATCGAAGTTGACTTCCTTCCCCGTAGGCCTGGTGATTATGCAGAAGTTTACAGTGATCCAACTAAGATTAGGAATGAACTGAACTGGACAGCCAAATATACTGATCTTCAAGAGTGTTTGCAGATTGCGTGGAGATGGCAGAAATCACATCTTAATGGTTATGGTTCATCCGTGGCAACATCCTGATGATGTTTTATCAACTTATAGTTGTGGAAGACTGACTTGAACCCCATGTCGCAGCTTAAGTTATCATCGATTTATTAGTATCCATAGAGTACAGTGTTGAAGGCCAAGGGGGGAATGATATGTATTCTTACAAAGCAGTTAGGCAGCCAATTTACCCATTTGTTATGTGTATTTAGTGAAAGGGATATTTCAGAATCAATAATAGTTCCCATTCAGGAATAGCTTCTATCTTTTTTCTCTTTTTCTCATAGTCAATAGTGAATTAAAATAATGCTAAGGATCTACTCCCAGTAGACCTGTTTCTGTATCTTCTCTTCTGGAGAAACTACAGCTTTTCTTGTATATTCTTTTGTTCTTTGAATTTGAGGCTTAGTCGATTGATTGATTGATTGTATGTAATTTCATTGGTTGATGCAGAAATCTATTCTACAAAACAAGTTCAGGATATAAACATGACTAATATTATTGTAACGTGAAATTCCCCTCGTCATCTCCTTACAGTACCAGCGTATCCTCAACTGTTATTTAAACTATGATAGCTTGACAGCAGTGTGTAAAAGTCAGCAACTCTGCCAAGCTCCCAATCATTTAGATTTCTTTGGAAGATCACTCTTAAATGCTTTATTTGTCTCACCCCTGGATTATAGAAAGAAACCTTATGGAATACCATTGATGAAGATTAAAAGACTAGGAGTGCAAATACAAAAACTGATCCAACTGACCCATTTCATATCAACTCCCAACTCTTTTAAGATATGCAACAAGAGAACCCAATTTGCATGGTCATAAGCTTTCTCAATATCAAACTTGCATAGCACACTTGACCGTTTATCTTTTCTTCTTGAATCCAGAATATTATTCGCAATTAACGCATCTATTGTCAACCTCCCTCCAAAAAAGACATTTGAGTGGCCTTTCATTATGGATTGAACTTCTATGGAACTATTCGCAAAAAGTACCAAATCACAGTGTTACTATAATTTATAACCCTATAGTAGCTTATTCTATTCCTAAAATAGCGGATTCTATAACAACATTCTGCCTTTTCGAAGATAGAGCACTCGTGGTACACACTTGGCCCTTTGCCTTAGAAGGAGTTCAACCCGTGCTAGCGAGTAGTGTGACATTTGAGCTCTTAGATTTATTTATATTAATTACAAAATGTATCATATTATTTTTATTATGTAATTACCTTGAAAGTTTGGAGCATTCTGGTATTCAAATCAAACTCGGGGCGGAAAAATGTCGCTATTGAAGGAAAAATGGTAAATACACATGTCTCCTTTATATCATCTTTTCTGTTGATCAAAGGTTGACAAATCAGTAAAAGGGAGGAAATATTTATTTCTCATTGTTGTTTTTCCTTGTCATAAAGAAAGCTGCTATAAAGTTGAGAATACTCTCATCCTTCGTTTACTATGTTTCTTTGCTCTGTTTAGAGAAAAAAAAAAGTGAGGAAAAACATGACAGAATGTCCAGCTTAACCATCTAATATGTAAAACTCACTAGTCCGGCTAATCCGTATTTGCATGGTGGGAAAGGTAAGCTAGCTCACCCAAGTACACCAACCACGAAGAAAAGTTTTGTGATTTTCATCCTTTTTAAAGATCACTTAACAATGTGACAAATCCCTTTTATAAGTCTATGAATTGAAAGTAGGAAAGACTCTTCTTGAAAGGTTTAACATAGTTGCCACACTCCCTACCAAAAGATTCCACCTTTGCAAGACCGCAGTGACGAGATTTGAATTATCCCACAACATATATTAGTGATAGTTGCCTTTTCATTTTGTTACCTATCTGGTTTTATAGTCCAACTGTCCAAGCATTTCTTAGTGTCAGGTTTTATAGCCCCTCTTTTACTTACAATAACCTGTGTTATTATTGATGTACTCAATACCCATAGAATAATGAGCAAGCAATGATGATACTTAGAAATTGAAAATGCGGACTTCAGTAAAGTCGTCTTTCAAATCTCAAATAAGCAATGAAATGTTCAGTTCAATTTTCAGAATCTAAAGTATGAAACAAAGAAAAGTGTGGAAGAGGAAACTATAGTTTCAACAGAGGCATCTTCTGTTTCCTGGAGGTTAGAGATAGGTTTCTCAACCACAATCAAGAAGGGCAAGAACATAATTCTACTCAAGTGAACTGCAATAATAAATACCACGATCATGCTTGTATAAATTCTCATAAACTACATGTGGAGAACTCTATAGGATGGACGATAGACTCTCAACAACTCTGACAGACAAATGGAATGCTACATGCACATTGCATCGACTTGGAAAAAATAAACAAACTAGTGACTTATTTTACGACTACTAAAAGCACAATCATCGTTTGATTTTCCAAGAACATCCCTATAAAGACCATCAATGGATGAAAAGTAAAAACCCTGTCAAAAGATAAGTGTGTATGCCAATCCTTCACAAGACTGCAAACTCACATGTACGGGAAAGTTTGTGTTGGCTGTATCTCACTTGTAGAGGCAGAGGTTAATCTTCTTGTTGAAATAAAGTATAATCTGATCTCGCTTCGCTCTTGTGGACCTGCATGAAATTAATCCAAGTTTATGAGATACACATGTTTCCCTTCCGTCTTACCAACTTAAAAAATTCATCACTGTGCACAATTTTCTGTAGGGAATCCTTGAAATGTAACCATTATCAAGTGCTACTCACACTGGACTCCATCTTGTAAAAGTACTAGGATTAACAATTCGTTATCCTAAACAACAACAATTGGTTATGTACAGGACACAGACCTTTTGCTTCTTGTGCAATCCCAGACACTACCAAAAGGCAAGTCTTCATTATGACTACATTACAACTATTATATCATAATGCTACTCATTAATATATATTTATGAAATTTGCATTGTATTTGTAGTCTTTTAGAAGTAGATTGAAACTATATGCAAGACAAGATAAACTAAGCTTTGATAGGAGATAAACCCACCTCGGCAGTCCGTGAAGAACCTGTATGAAAATTAGGAACAAGAGATGTCCAAAGAACGGGGTCTGTTAAGGGATCTATGCTGTTGTAGTTAGTGAGAAGTGGTGCTGACAGGAGCGGAGTAAGTGGGTGCAAGTTTCTGTTAATAGATGATCCCCCAGCATTGAGAAATGCAGCTCCAAGTCTCTCACTTCCACTATCAGGACTTGATTTCTCAATCATCTTCCCACGGTCGACTCTGTTGATAGTGCTTTTGTTTTCATTCTCATCATTCTCAACATTTTCTTTCTTTTTAGCAACCTTCTCTTGTAAACTCTTGTAGGCTGCCGACTGCGACAAAATGCTCATAGCAGACAATGTTGAGCTTTTATGATTCTTTTTTTCTTGGTACACACCCAAACGGGGCATCTCATATGGTTCAGTCTGCTGAATTGATAATTCTGAAGCCCTAAGCTCGTTATCAATATCTTCAGGACAATTAACCTTTGTTTCCTCTGACATTTTCAAATGAGAATCCATTTGACGAGCTTTATTACCTCCCCACCACTTGATGTAACTTGATAAGTCAATCTTCCTATCCATGCAGAAACCATCCATGTACTCATTGTCCAGTGTAGCATTATCACCTTCGAGAAATTTAAGACCTGAGTTCAGCACTTGATTTGCTAATTAAATCCTAGGTCTAAAAGGAACTTTTTTTTGGAGAATGAAGGTCTAAAAGGAAATATTACTAGTACAAATTTCATTTTGTATGACAATAATTGTACTCACCATAGTGCAGACTGTTAAAGTAATCAGCCCCAGGCACACGACCGAATTGCAGATCCCATCGACTACATTGGATGCAGAGAAGAAAAGACGGAAAATATCGTGAATCATTACATATCTAAGAAAACCTAAAGAAGATCAAGATACCAGGAAAAATAAGTAAATGTGAATCACACAGCATTTCATCCTTCATCACATAATTTTTCGATTCAAGAAGTAATATAAACACATACTTGATCTGTGCTAGCATACCTGGATAGCGGACGATATTTAGAGATCCCTCTGGAGAAACCACCACTCTTTCTGCAATAAATGAGTTTATGAGGAACCAGCAGATACCCTTCCAAACACATGCATATGCAAAAAACATACCCACCTTCTTAATGACGCAAGGTAATCCTCTCTTGAGACATTTTGCATCTCTTCAAGGTCCCGTGTGTAATCTGTCACCTACATAAACGGTCAGTACATGAAAGTAAAACCATGGGAAAGCACCTGACACAGTTGGGAAACATTCGTAAAGGATTCATTTAGTCCTTTTACCAGAACAAAGCTCTAATAGATCCAATATCATGCAAGTGAGGAGTTAAGAAAACAGAGCAAGACAAGAATTGGAGTAGCAAATCCCAGAGACAGATAAGGAGGGGGAATGGGAAAGGGCAAGATGTTTGAACTGCTTGATAAACTGAGACAAAAACTAATATCAAACATCTTACTGGGAAATTAATGAGAGTTCCAGGACCCCAGTATTTCAAAGCGGCAAGATCATATGCTCTTGCTGCAGCCTCCTCATCATCATATGCTCCTACAACAAGTTTTGTTCACGAAATGTTTAATAGTTTAATCTTCTTTCATGTGCAGTACTTAAGAAAAGAATAAATCGAAGTCCTCACCTAAGTAAACTGCCCATGCAGATCAAGCAGCAATAAATGTCCCAATGTCCATGCAATATAAACACTTCTAAACATCAGTTTTTCGCAAGAAACTGGAGCATCGAGCTGAATTCTGATCAGCATGCAATAGAAACAAAAATATCTGCTAGAGAAACTACGAGAAATACCTTGCTTTCCTTTCTTATTTTGGTTTTGATTCCAGGTACTTTTATCCCAAAGATGAGCTTCATACCGACCAGTCCATCTATGCCTGGTCCCATGAAATTAAAAACATAGCTCAAAATATTTCCAAGGAACAAGAGATTCTTGAGGCAAGCAATATTTCATTAAAAGGATTGAGATGTAATATCTCTAAATAGGGCTCAATGTAATAATGTAGATACAACAATTCAATAAATATTTTCTCCCATATTTTCTCACATGGTATCAGAGCAATTGTGAGAAAAATATCGTTGTGCATCATTCCGACGACATTCAGGAGAAAATCAGTCGTCACCGTGCAATTTCCGGTGACCTAAGCGACTGTCCAAGCAAATAATCCTTTCTACCAGTGTTTTTCAAAAATCAACACCACCACCGGGATCGGAATTTTCCGGCGATCAAACCCCAATGAGCCTCATCGGAAACTGGTCACCCACGCGCCGTCGGAGCCGCTGTTCGAGAAATTTCTTTTCCATTGGGATCGCCCCTATATTACGATCCTACCCATATAATCTTTTTCTGATTTCGACCACTTTCCGGTGGCCAGATCTGATTTTTCCGGTGACGGAAGCTGTCTTTTTCAAATTCCGACTACGATTTTGTTTTATTCCAGATTCAGGCGTTATATATTTTCCAGATTTAGGCTACAAATTTTCAATTTCACGAGATGTCATTTGGATCTGATATTTTTGGCTCCAAAAACACTGGAATTGGAACTTCTAGCCCTATGATTACTTCAGAACCATTAATGGGAAGTTCAAACTATTTAGCTTGAGCTTCCTCAGTTGAGTTGTGGTGCAAGGATCAAGTTGTTCAAGATCATTTAACGCAAAAGACTAATATGGTTAATGAAAAAACAGAGGCTAGTGAGACAGAAAAGGCCAAAGCACAGTGGGAGAAGGTTGATGCTCAATTATGTAGTTTCCTGTGGCGATCTATTGAATCCAAGTTGATGCCCTTGTTTCATTGCTTCCAGACATGATACTCATTTTGGAAAAAGGCTCGCGCTTTATACACTAATGACATCTTGATTTTATGACGTGAAATCTAGAATGACCAACTTAAAGAAAAAGAAATCAGATATGTCTACTTACTTGGGACATGTACATGCAGTCATGGAGGAATTTGAGCAGTTGATGCCAGTCACTACGTACATGAAAAAACAACAAAAGCAAAGACAAATATTATTTCTAGTTCTTACACTTACTGAACTTTCTACTGACCTTGATTCGGTGTGTGATTAGATTTTGGCTAGTCCTATGATTCCTACAATTAATGAACTATTTTCTCGTTTGCTTCGTCGTGGTGCGCCTCCTAATCACACCGTGGTTCCATCACCAACTGTTGACTCCTCTGTTCTCGCATCTCACACCATAGAGAATCAAACATCTTAGTCTATGGATAATCGACGAGGAGGTCATTTTGGAAATCCTGAACTAAGTGTAGTTATTGTCATAAGTTTGGACACACTCGCGAGGTATGTCGTCCTCTACATGGTCCACTATCCAATGATGTTCAGTGTAGTCATTGTCATAAGTTTGGACATACTCGTGACGTATGTCGTATTCTGCATGGTCAACCACCCAAAAATGTTCATGTTGCTCAAACCGACACTACATAAAATCCGAAGCTTTTATCTGAAAGAGAATATAATGAGTACCTTCAGTATCGAGCAAGTAAGCAGACATCTCCACAAGTAGCCACGGATTCTCAGCCTAATACTTCTGTTGCTGGTAATTCCTTCGCTTGTGTTTCACAGTCTAGTATCCCTCCACCGTGGGTCGTTGACTTAGGCGCTTCTGATCATATTTCTGGTAACAAATCACTTTTGTCAAATATTATTTATTCACAGTCCCTTCCTCCGGTTACTTTAGCCAATGTGATTCAAACAAAACCAAAAGGGGTTGGACAAGCTAATCCCCTATCTTATGTCACTCTAAACTCTGTTCTTTATATCTCTGGTTGTCCTTTTAATCTTGTGTCTGTCAGTCGTTTGACATGTGCCCTAAATTGTGCCATAATATTTCTTAATGATTCTTTTGTTATGCAAGACCGCAGTACGGGACAGGTGATTGGTGTAGGATATGAATCACAAGGTCTCTACTATCTTACCTCTCCTAATTCCTACATAGCATGCTCCATTACAGATCCTCCAGACTTAATCCATAAACGATTGGGACATTCGAGTCTGTTCAAGCTACAAAAGATGGTGCCTAGTTTGTCTAGTCTGTCCAAATTAGATCGTGAGTCGTGTCAACTTGGGAAACACACTCGCACTACCTTTTCACGTAGTGCTGAGAGTCTGCAAAGTTTATTTTTTCGATTTGGGGTCCTAGTAGAGTCAGTTCACCTTTAGGATTTCGTTATTTTGTTAGTTTCATTGACGATTTTTCTAGATGTACATGGCTATTCTTAATGAAAGATCATTCTGATTTATTCTCTATATTTAAGAGTTTTTGTGCTGAAATACAAAATCAATTTGGTATTTCTATTCATACTTTTCGTAGTGATAATGCCTTAGAATACAAATCCTCCCAGTTTCAGCAGTTTATGACTCACCAAGGAATTATTCATCAAACATCTTGTTCGTACACCCTCAGCAGAATGGGGTAGCGGGGTAGCAGAACGGAAGAATAGGCATCTCATTGAGACTGCTCGCACTCTTCTCATTGAATCTCAAGTTTCGCTGTGTTTTTGGGGCGATGCAGTCCTCACAACTTGTCATTTAATTAATCGAATGCCCTCATTTTCTATTCAGAATCAGATTCCATATTTCATAGTATATCTTTAGTCATCTTTATACTCTCTTCCTCCTCGTGTTTTTGGGAGCACATATTTTGTGCATAACCTAGCTCCGGGTATAGATAAATTCGCCCCTCGCTTTCTTAAATACGTCTTTCTTGATTATTCTCGAGTTCAAAAGGGGTATCGTTGCTTTTCACCTGATCTCCATCGATATTTTATATCTGCCAATGCCACATTTTTTGAGTCTCAACCTTACTTTAGGTCTCCTTCTGATCATCCCGATATCTCTAAGGTCTTATCTATACTTCAGGTTTTACCTACACCGTCCTTTGAGGAATCTACAGTAACTTCTACATCTCCAGTCACAGTACCACCACTTCTAACTTACCATCGTCGACCGTGTCCACATCAGACCCAACATTAGGTCCAAATGATTCATGTCAGACCCTGCACCTACTGCGGACTTGTCTCCTCCTGATCAACCGATTGCACTTCGAAAAGGTAAAAGGTTCACTCGTAATACTAACCCACATTATACCCTTTTAAGTTATCATCGTCTATCATCATCTCATTATGCCTTGCCTTTGTATCATCATTGTCCTCTATCCCTATTGCTAAGTCTACAGATGAAGCCCTTTCTCATCCCGGAAGGAGACAGGCTATGATTGACGAGATGTCTGTTTTACATACAAGTGGCACTTGAGAGCTTGTTCCTCTCCTTTCAGGTAAATCTACTGTTGGTTGTCATTGGGTTTATGCCGTCAAAGTTGGTCCGGACGGCCAAGTTGATCGGCTTAAGGCTCGCCTTGTTGCAAAGGGGTATACACAGATATTTGAGCTTGATTACAGTGATAGTTTCTCTCTCATGGCTAAAATAACATCTATTAGTCTTTTTCTATCCATGGTTGTTGTCCGTCATTGGCCTCTTTATCAGTTGGACATTAAGAATGTTTTTCTCCATGGTGATCTTAAGGAGGAAGTTTATATGGAGCAACCACCCGATTTTATTGCTCAGGGGGAGTCTAATCTGGTGTCGATTGCGTCGGTTACTTTATGGTCTGAATCAATCTCCTCGAGCCTGGTTTGGTAAATTCAACACAGTAATTCAGGAGTTTGGTATGACTCAGTGTGAAGCAGATCATTCTGTGCTTCATCGACATTCTGCTCCAGATATGAGTATTTATTTGGTGGTTTATGTTGACGATATTGTTATAACTGGCAATGATCAAGATGGTATCAGTAATTTAAAGCAACATCTCTTTCAGCATTTCCAGACTAAGGATCTCGACAGACTGAAGTATTTTCTAGGTATTGAGGTTGCCCAATCCACGTCAGGTATTGTTATTTCGCAGCGCAAGTATGCCTTAGACATTATTGAGGAGACAAGGATGATGGGTTGTAAACCCATTGACACTCCTATGGATTCGAATGCTAAACTCTTGCCTGGACAGGGAGAGCCACTCAATGATCCTGGAAGATATAGGCGGTTGGTTGGTAAATTGAATTATCTTACAATGACTAGACCTGACATTTCATTTCCTATGAGTGTTGTAAGTCAGTTTATGAATTCTCCCTGTGATACTCATTGGGATGCAGTTATCCGCATTCTTGCGATATTAAGTCAGCCCTAGGTAAAGGATTGTTTTTTGAAGATCGAGGCCATGAGCAGATTGTTAGAGATACAAACGCTGATTATGCAAGATCACCCTCTGATAGACGTTCTACATCAAGATATTGTGTGTTTATAGGAGGTAATTTGATGTCCTGGAAGAGTAAGAAATAGAGTGTCGTTGCTCGATCTAGTGTTGAATCAGAATATCGAGCAATGGTTGTAGCAACTTGTGAGCTAGTTTGGATTAAGCAGTTGCTCAGAGAACTAAAATTTGGAGAAATCAGTCAAATGGAACTTGTATGTGATAACAAAGCCACCCTTCATATCGCATCAAATCTGGTATTTCACGAGGACCAAGCACATTGAGATTGACTGTCACTTTGTCAGGTAAAAGATACTCTCCGGAGATATTGTTACTAAATTTGTAAAGTCGAGTGATCAGCTTGCAGATATTTTTACCAAGTCACTCAGTCGTCCTCATATTACATACATCTGTAACAAGCTTAGTACATATGACTTGTATGCACCAGCTTGAGGGGGAGTGTTAGAATATGAATAGGATTTGTATATAGCATGCTACATGGAAAAAGGATTGAGATATAATATCTATAAATAGGGCGCAATATAATAATGTAGATACAACTGACACAAATAGGAACACTCTGCTCATCCAAGCCAGTGGTGTAGACAAGATTTTCGTCAGCGGTGTCACATTTAAAAAAAATAGTAAATAGAACAATGTAACACCATATGAAAAATAAAAGGCAACAAAATACATATAAATAAAACACAATTCACGTACATTACTATAACACTTTTTTTAAAAAAGTACTATAACTTTTCTCGATGAATTTTCTTTTTTTGAAATGTATTCAAAATAACCTCATTAGAAATAATGCTAAATACTTAAATCAATTTAATTTCGTAAATTGTTCTTAATTAATTTCGTTAGCAAGAAAGAAAGAAAACATAAAAAAGAACCACTCAACAATTAACTAGGGAAGCAGTGAGATTCTCCTTTATTATCTAAATATGTCGCAGATATGACGAGTTTGAGCTTGGACCAATTGGTTCATATTTTGTTAACCTCCAAGAGTTCGAGGGTTCGAACCTGAGAATGTATTTGTATCATTCGTTGATGAGGAGCAAAAATGATCTAAAAGAAAATGATACGGTGCAGATTCGAACTCGGTACTCATCAAGAGACTTAAGTGACTGACCAACTGAGCTATGCGAGCCTTTATGTGAAGGGGTGTCACCTTAAAATATATATCCTCATGTTTTCTTCTGTCTTTTAATTATTTATACATATTTAGTAAAAAACATCGACGAAGCAATGTCACGTGACACCTCGGCCTAAGGTAGATCCGTTCCTGATCCAAGCAGTGCAATGATTCTAAATTCCAAGAGCTTTTTGGTGTAATCTTAACTAAGGACTCAAACAGAGCAAGCAACTTTTTCCATCCAATTTATTTTCCAACTTCATTTTTTTCTCAAATCCAAATCATACACCTTTACTGATTTTTTAGTTTTCCCTTCTTTAATTTCTCATAAAAAGTGTAAATAGAATATGGAAACAAATTAAAATATCAAGGAACGAGTTTATCATCTCTAATCAGGGTTTATTGGTAGACATTTCTTGTGCACATGTTTGTGTCATGCATGTCACGACTCGTGATACACTTCACCGCTGCAACACGTTAACATCCCTATTTACTGTTAAAACCCTTGTGAATATTATAGAATATATGTAAGTATAGTAGGTAGCTTAATTTACTTCTATTGTAATTAGGTATTGAATTCCTTTCCTTTTTAGGATATGTAAACCTGGTTATTTAAACCCCAATAGCTTGAGGGAATAATCAAGCGGGGTTCTCTCTTATTCTCTCTTCCGCTTGGGCAATAATCTTCTCCCATTCTTCCCTATCTTTTTCATTAATATCTTTAGCATGTTAAATCAAGTGATCCTGAACACCTTGTCCCTTACACCATAGCTGAAAATAAGTAATATGCACTACCTATCAAGGGTTTAGTAGTGATAGAATGGTTCGTATTGCTGGAAACTATGGTCTTATCACCAGAAGTATCTGATTTGAGAGACATGATGATGGGTCAAAGCAAAATTTAACCAAATATCAAGTATATGGTGATATTATTGGAGTGAAATCTTCTTGAGTCGGAAAAAACTGAAGCAGTCACCGAGTAATTGAAAAGAACTTGAAGCAGGCATCGGAAAATTGAATCTGGTCACCAAAAAGTGGTCGGAATCAGGAAGTACCTATATGGGTAGCCTCGGAATGACCAAGAAACCCTACTAAGAAAAAAAGTCGGAAAGTGGCTGGAGGAGCTCGTACGAGCCGAAAATCTAGGCTTCTCTAGTCGACACGTGAGGGCATGTGCGGTGGAACTGCCTGGGGGTTGCTCGCTCTAGTGTTCCGATTCTCGTGGTGGTTTTCGTTTGATCGCAACACCTATGGAAATGAAAGTTCTCTTCGGACAGCAATATGGTGTGTAGACTACGACGAACACTTTATGGCTAAAACGGTCTCCTTGAGCATGGTTCAAGAAATTTAGCACGGATATTCAGGAATTTAGCATGATTTGAAGTGAAGTTGATCATTCTGTGTTTTATCGATTTTATTGTAACTCTGCTCCAGGTTTGTGCATGTACTTGATGGTTTACATTGACGACATGCTTATCATTACTGCTTCAGGTTTGTGCATGTATTTGGTGGTTTACGTTGACGAAATGATCATCATAGGTAATGATGATGAGAGAATTACCAAGTTGAAACATCACATATTTCAACACTTTCAGACCAAGGATCTTGATCAACTAAGGTAATTCTTGGGCATTGAGGTTGCTCAATCCGAATCAGGAATTTTCATTTCATAAAGAAAGTATGCACTTGATATTCTTGAGGAGATGGGAATGACAAATTATAGGCCTATGGATACTCTAATAAATCCAAAAATTAAGCTCAGGTCACGGGGAGCCTCTTAGTGATCCTAAAAGACATAGAATACTGGTAGAAAAACTGAATTATATAACTGTGACTCGACCTGACATCACCTTCCCGATTCACGTTACAAGTCAGTTCTTCGAATATCCTTGTTACAGTCATTGGGCTATAATTATTCACGTTCTTTGATAGATCAAATCTGCTCTAAAGAAAGGAATATATGAGAAAATAATTAGCTACAAACGATCCACTTCTGAATATTGTGTTCTAGTTGGGAGAAATTTGGTATCTTGAAAAAGTAAGAAATAAAATGTGGTTGCTAGATTGAGTGAAGAACCAGAATATCGAGCAATGGCAATGGCGACATGTGAAGTTACATAGATCAAGCAGTAGGAGTTGAAATTTGGAGAGATTGAAGAAATGAAACTTGTGTGCAATAATGAGGCTACAATTCACATTGCATCTAGGTTGCTCGGACTCGGGCCCTGGTATCCGATACAAGTGCGAATCTGAGTCAGAAATTTTAAGATTCAGGGGTGCAAATCCAGGTATGGGTACGGGTGCTCGGCAGACTGGGCGTGGTCTCTCTCTGACAGATGATCCACTTCTGGATATTGTGTTCTAGTTTAGGGTAATTTGGTATCTTGGAAAAGTAAAAAATTAAATGTGGTTGCCAGATCGAGTGTAGAACCAGAATATCGAGCAATAGCAATGGCAACGGAAACATGTGAACTTACATATTGATCAAGCAACTACTGCAGGAGTTGAAATTTAGAAAGATTGAAGAAATGAAACTTGTGTACGATAATGAGGCTACAATTCACAATGCATCTAAGTTGCTCGGATTCGGGTGTAGGTATCTGATATAGGTGTGGATACGTGAGTTGGAAATTTTAAGACTCCGGTATAAATAAACACAATGCCTAAACAATAAACTCTTGAACAATGACATGTGTCTTCAAAAAGCAATGTGTCAAAAGAGTAAATTCGAGGTGCAAATAAATAATGTATAGCTATATACAAATAATGTACTTTTCCCCTTTTCTGAGTCGTCTTCCCCAAACCCTAGCTCTCTACATCTCTACATCTGTACCTCTTTGCATTTTTCAATGGATCTTGGTCAACATATAAATTGCTAAATCGCAGAGGATTAAAGATATTCTGTTTCCCATCTCTTCAAATCTTTTTCTAGAAATCAAAATATCAACAAAAAAAATCAAATTTGTCCATGGATCTTGGTCAACGTACCCAATCTCGTTTGACCGAGTCTGGTGCGTATCCCGCACCCACACTCAACCCAATCTCGTATCTAGACAGGTTCAGCATTAAAAACGAAGAATCCGCGCAACTTAGCATTGCATCGAATCTAGAGTTTCAAAAGAGGACCAGATACATAAAGATTGATTGTCTTTTTGTCAAGAGAGAAGGTACTCTAAGGAGACATCATCACAAGGTTCGTGCGATCAAATGATCAACTTGCAGACATATTCATCAAGTCCTTAGCTGATCCCAGAACAAGTTATATACCCCTCCGTCCCAAAAAGATTATCTTACTTTTCTTACAAAAAAAATTGACACATTTCTAAATTTAGAAACAATTTAACTTTATGAGATGATTTATAACCACACAAATATTTAAGGCTTGTTTTGAACCACATATTTTAAAAGTCTTCCTTCATTTCTTAACTTTCGTGTCAAGTCAAGCTAAGACAATCTTTTTGGGACGGATAGAGTATATAGCAAGCTTGGTACATATAATTTGTATGCACCAACTTGAGGGGGAGTGTTAAAATCCTTATAAATATTCTAGAATATATGTATATATAGTAGGTAGCTTAATTTACTCTTATTGTAATTGGGTATTGATTTTATTTTCTTTTTAGGACATGTAAACATAGTTATTTAAACCTCAATCGCTTAAGGGAATAATCAAGCCTAGTTCTCCCTTAATTTCTCCTCCGCTTCAAATTTACAAACTGTTTAAAGTGCTCATTGCCAAGTGTATGTGATGAAAGCTAACATGGATGTTGCTTGTTCACTAATATGCAAAATCCGATATCGTGACTTTCCAATTCAGTTATTAATGCTGATGTTTTTGTTAGGATTTGAGTCCCAAATCCGACCTAATCAGAAAACAGTAAATAAGCGAAGAACAAATAACACACAAATTCATAGCGGTTCACTCTCACTGCAAGAGTTACGTCCACTTTGCCGCTGCAGATTTCACTATAATCAAATAGGGAGTTTGAGTTTACAATTCTCTCTTGCTCACTTTTTTTTCTTGCTCGACCATGAAAGAAATCGGCGCCCTAATCTATATATAGCGAAAACTAGGGCGAACATAATACAAGCCCGAAATTCCCAAAATACCCTCCACTAAATAATCTTATATTACAAGAAAGAAAACGGCGCCCTAGTCAATCAGTGTTCCACACACTGCGTAGGACCTTCATAGTGTCGGCGATGAATTAGGCTCCACAACTCAACAGTTCTCCCATAGAGCAATGAACTGCTGAGAAGTGCTTCTATGTTAGAGATCATATATAGACCTCCATAAAAGAACCTAATGTAGGTCTGACAACTCAGGAAGTAAAATGTAGAGAAACTAGATTCTTATGCAAATATGCAAAAGAATAAAAACATATTTGCACAACGAGGCTAATACTTCACCACAATCTACAATTTGTCTCTTTTCCATGCCATACCTAGTGACACCACGATAGATGGAGCTGCGCTTCCCTGCAGTACATGGGGGCATTTTGCTTATACGCTCCTTGGCTGTACAAACCCTCTCTTTCTTCGCTTTCTTCAGTCCTCTATACAATAATAGTTGATCAGACCCTATATGCCCCATAAGTTCTGATGTTTCTCTGCCACCAGCATCGTTGCCACTGCTATCCTCAGTCTTGGCAGTCGGCTCAGAGGAAGGGGAAACCATAAGCAATGTTGTCCCTGCAAGAGAACATAACATAAAGGGACTGACCAAAACAACGAATGATAATTCATAAATCTTGAGACATATACAGGAAGTTCCACTCTTTTGTCAATACCCAACAAAAAATAAACGAGCACCACTTTTGTCGATCAATTACATGGTGACACAAGACAAAAATGGGAATCCCTTTTTAATTTACTTCAGCTTTTGGTCGGTGCTCATTTTTCTTAGAACTACTTACAACCACTTTCAAAATTTTGAAATTTAATTACCTCACTTGTTAGGTTAGTATAGAGAGAAGGTGGCAAAAGGGCAGCCCGGTGCACTAAGCTCCCGCTATGCGCAGGGTCTAGGAAAGGACAGTATAGAGAGAAGGTGATTTTTCATTTTGAGGAAACCCAATTTCTCTAGTTCAATTCATGAAATAACATTGGAAAAGGGTAAAACATTTTGTTTCCTCCCTGCTTTCATCACCATTCACAGTGAACGGAACTGCATCCGTTCATTTTGCCTTCATATTCACTATGATACTCAGAAATCTTATAAACAACAAGAAAGAAAGCATCCGTTCATTTTGCTTTCATGTTCACTATGATACTCGGAAATCCTTTTTCTTTTTTGAGAAGGTAACATACTCGGAAATCTTATAAACAACAAGAAAGAAAAAGGAAGGCAATATTACAATTAAGGGCTTAACTTACTACTGGTCCATCTTTAAGGTTGTTGAAGTTTCAAAGGGAGAAAATGCAAAGCTTAGAAAATTGAAAATTCTTCCAAAGAACCAGATTTAATAAAGAATATAAATTATTTAAGCAGAGTTCAAGACCTAACTTACATGCTCTTCTTCCCGAAAATTTAATAACTACGCCCTTTTTCTTACCTTTTAGGTTGTAAACTAAGCTATAATAATGTTTCACTTTATTAAACGATATAATAGTAGGTATATATGGTTAACTTATCAAAATTAATCACTGGTCTGAGCTCAATATCCTTTGGCCTTATTTGTTCGCACTTAATGAAGCTCTGAATCTTAATCATTCAGATCTTAATTATTAAATATGTTTGTTTTTTAGGTCCGAATCTTGATCATTCAGATCTTTTATTTTTTTAATTTACAACCACTTAATGGGTTTGAATAGATCTGAACGCATAAGATCTTTAACAAAGTCTTAATATCATTATGATGTCTATTTTAAGTATTTTTACAAAGGTGATAGTTCACCACTACGTAATCTACTTTCACCACTAACCATCGCCACCCAACACCATCAACTACCACCATCCTTAGCCACAACCACCACCACCACCAATAACCACAGTCAGTCGTCACCGCTATTAGACCATATTTACAATCATCACTACTAATGATCATTACAACCATCAATCACTTCCGACAATCATCACTATATATTGCCGACCACCGTCATCATTCACCACCACAATTAGCTATCACTATCGCCCACCACAATTATTAGTTGCCACCACCAACTACCACGATCAACAACCATTGTTAATCACTACTACCAGTCACCCCATCACCACAAGCTACTACCAACAACCATCACGCAACAAAATACCCAATCGTCACCTACAACAACCACCGCTAGCCATCACCACCACCAACTGCCATATATTTTTTTTTAAATATCTTATTGATATAGTATTAGATTAAATTCGAATTTTATTTGAATTTTATATTTATTAAGTTTGATAAAGACAAATTTTATATATCCAGATGCTCAAAAAACAAACTGTCTTAATTATATAGTATTAAGTTATTAGTAAAACATCTTAATATTTAGATATGTATTCAGATTCAAACATCTAAATCTTAATGTTCAATCTTAATATCTAAATGTGCATTCCGATTCAAATGTTTTAATCTTAATAAAAGCAAATGAAGCCTTAGATTCCTTTGAAAAGTTAATTCTTCATTTAATATCCATGGAGTAAGTGTATGTAGAGTGTTTGAGCACTGAGCAGTTAAGTGTCTAAAATGATCTTATGGGAACTAAGTTTTGACGTTACGTGACTGCTGCCTCAACTGTGAGGATATAGAAGTGATTAAATTGTAAGCTTCAGGGTAATGATTTCCCACACGATTACGACAATTTTATGCTCATAATTGAATAAAGCAGGAAAAAGAAAAACCTAGCTTTGTCCGTCTCTCTTTCAAGAAAAAATGCTCATGTTTTGGAAATTAAACACTTTCAGAGAATTTCAAGAACAACAGAACCCATCTTCAAAACTAAAATCCCAAGTGAAAGAAACCCTATTTTTCCAGCAGAAATTACTGAATCAAGATACACCGAGTGTACAAAGTATAAATGTAGAAGAAGTTGAGGAGATACCTGGAGCAGAAAGAACTTAAATGAAAGCTGGAAATTCCAATACACAGAGAATCAGAGTAGCATTTGAAGGAGAGAGAGAGAGAGAGAGACCTGCAGGGCTAACTGGTACTATAGAAGAGCAGTTTGATTTTCACCGGAAAGTGTAATAGTAGAAGAAGAAGGTACATGTGAAATGTCGATAATGTCCTTGACTTTTGATTGGAAGATCCAGAAGAGGAGAGTTGGGGAAGTTCAAACGGTTATTTTCGAATTGAGGGTAATAAAGGAATTTCGACATATTTCAAAGTGTCGCATGTGCATGTCTGGGACACATTGTCCAAAAAAATGATTCCAGCTCCTCCCGAGGTAGCACAGTCGATAATATTCTCACTACTATGTTGGAGATTGGTAATGCTTAATCCTATTTGAAAGTTGAAACTCGCATCCTCTTCTATTATAATAATAATAACAACTAGTGTAGTGTAAGTACAGGAAATAACGTTTTACTCAATAACATCGTCGATCGATCTTATCTTAAACAGAGACGAGGGTTGGCCTTCTAAACACTACTTCCACACTAACTGTCATTAATTCACCACAACAATATTTACAAGTTCATTTAAATCATGAGTCCAAGCCTAGGTTGTAGCATCTAATTGTTCGAGTTTGATAAGGTATTCACATAGCGGAATAAATAGAGTTTAATCAACAATTTAGGCACCAAACAACCAAGTTATGATGGAATGATAAGACATGCAAATGTAATGCAAGGTTTTTCCATCTCCGGTACATACATATTCAAACATTAACAAATCGTGACTCATGGTGGACTCGCGATGTCCATATACCACCCGGAATCCTTTCTCTTCGGGTTTTTCAGCCACTACTAGGCTCACAATACCTGTCTCTAGTCACTCAGGCTCATATCAGCGCATCACTCCTTCCGAAATCATTTTCCCTCGGATCAGCATATGTATCCTCAAGTATAACATGCATGAGATATCATATGAAGCATGAATATGACATGCACAATAATAAGAAGTCAAGATATACAATAAAGATTCAATCTTTAATTATTTTATGCCATAAAGATCCAACCTTGAGCCAATTACACAACAAAGACTCGATCTTTTGCTTCGTTTCGACTTTTAAACGAGTATATATAAGTGATGGGAACACACAATCACAGATAAGAAAGGCATGTAATAATGAGACAGAAAGTACGAGCTTCGTACCCTAATCACAGATCCAAATGATCGTACTAATTTATCAGCTAGTGTCCAAAGCATGGCATTCAGATCAACTATACAATTTAAATGGCGTAAATATCCATAACATGTCATCGGTACCCAATACAAGTGCTCGTCACCTCACAAGTATCGGGACCCCCTTTATTAACCATGTTATTCCCTCTTAATTAGTTCATTAGATGAACCATGACACTTTAAATAAGGTACAAGATCTCAACTTACCTAGAATGGGAGTCTGATAGTCAAACGAAGCCTTGCCTTTTCGTAACGCCTCCGAAAAGTCCAAATCTATTCAAATATGTGAAGTACATTAAAACACGATTCTATCGATACCTATATTGCTATACAAAAGTTTCTGACCTATAAAGTCACCCTAAAATAGGATTCTGAGCCTCGAATGGCAAAACGAGAAATTTATTTCAAAATCAGTTAACCCAACATCTATGGAGTCTATATACCAAAAATTATCCATTTCTAATATAAATTTCATAATCAATTGATGAAATTTTCCTTTTTCAAGCCTAAGATTCATTTCCCCCAAAATTTCCAACCTAAATCAGATATCTAGCATGAAATTCTAATATAATCAATAAAATAATCATAAGAGAATGATTAGAAACTTATCCACTTGAAGAACCTTGAAAATACTCTCTAAATCGAGATCCCAAGCTCAAAATATGAGAATGAAATGAGCTAAGTCAAATTGAGAAATTTAATACCACTGTTCAGCGATTCTCGCACTGGCGACCAGTTACTCGCACCTACGGCCCAAACGTTGCAGGTGCGAGGTCCACTTATGTTGCCAACCGGTTACACCTCGTACTTTTGTACGTTGAATTTCGTTGTAAGTTAATTAATGTAGACTTGTAGAATGAGATTATTTTTGAGGTTATAAGTGGTTAACCATGTTAATCATAAGGGTACAAGAGCTTAAGACTATGTTTAGTAAGTGTTGGAAGAGTTTGAGGTTGGATGAATCGAAGAGTATAAGTTTCATCAATGTAATACCTCGAGCTTTCGGGCTATGGTTTAAACATCTCAACGTATGTAAGTAGACTTGAGCCCTGGAGAATTTTGATTATATTCAAGTATGCAAATAAAGAGCTCGGTGCATAAGAAGATGAAGTTCCGAAATAATTTAAGACTTAAAAGTGTGTCGACGATGATTGAAAATAATATTGTGTATGCCAAAAAGGAGCTACGGAGTATTGTTATATCACATGATCATGGTAATGGGTATATGAAGTGCGTTAAAAGTGATTAATATTTAAGTGGATTGAGATAAAAAATTTAATTAAGATTATTGGATAAATATTATGTGGACATAACCTATGTGGATGTTTGACAAGTGGTGGCAAGTGTATATTTATATACCCACCTAGAGTAAGTGGTGGCACCACCTTTAAACTTCTCAACATGAAAAAAAAAGCATTAAGTGACTGCACTATATAATATAAGGTGACATTTTTGGATATATGAAAAGATTGTGGGCCTCAAATTCTTTACAAGGCATCATATATGGAGAATTTACTTAGAAAAAGAAACCAAATTCTCTAATCTACTTTGCCGAAAACGTTATTTAACCTAGGAAGCATATATATATATATATATATATATATATATATATATATATACCTTTTATAGATAGCAATGTTGTTTCCTTTTTGGTAGTAGGATCAACAATGTTTGTATTTTAAGAAGAATATGTATTTTCTTCTCGAGAAAAAAGAAGATGAAGTTCTACGATTGGGGAAAATACAAAGAATGACATAGAGGTTATACCTACGTTGATTTCTTCCGGATGATAGCAAATCGCAGCTTTCTTCAAAGTGAAGTAAGGTGGAAGAAGAGGAGTTCTCGACAAATAAGGTAAGAATTCTCCTCTCCTAGGTTTATTTAAATTCATCCAGGTCATAGCTAAATTGTGAGATGAAAACTATGAAATTAATGACGGAAAATCATATAAGTTGTTGTTGTTGTTGTGTGGACTGATTTGAAATGTATTCTTCAGTTGTTGTGGCTAGAAATATTAGAATAAATCTTGTGTATATTGTTATCTATGTTGTGGTTCTTGATGTTAAGTTTGAGGAAGTGGTAGAAGTAGGGGAAATTCTGCCCGATTCTTTATAGAAACGACTTATCATTTGATATACATCATTTACTAGTGTTCTCTAAGTTGATGTGCATATTGTCATTGTATAGGTCAAAGTTCTATTCAAGTTTAATTGATATTGTGTTTGTATAGACGACAAGAGGAATGTAAAGGCTATCAATTTTTGTGTTTTGGCATGATTTCCTTATCGAGCTAATTTCGACTAATCGCACAAAGATGTGCTAACTGTAGAAATCAGATTCGGGTTACTATGACCCTACTCTAGTAGTTCTCCCTTGTCATGAATAAGTTGTAGTTAGCCATATTTAGATGTACAGATAAGACGATATAAAGCTTGATAGTTTAACATAAGTAGTTATATCGTCGCCTACGGGGCTATAGCATTACACGCTTTGTTGCCTTTGGGGCTATTCCTCTCTTTATTTTCCTTCGGTGCTATTTACTTATTGAGTTGCCTTCGGGACTATATACAGATCCACGCTTGCTTTTGGGGCTATTCAGATATAGATTTTCCTTCGAGGCTATTTACGTATGTCTAGATGTCATAAATGAGGCTAAGTAGTTCGATATTATGTTATTTAGCAGTTAGATGACAGAGGAAGGTAAGTATAGCCAGACTCTTTATTGACTCCTCAATATATATTTAGCTTATCTACATTTCAGTTATATCCAGTCGCCTTACATAATCGGTACATTATTTTGTACTGACGTCCTTTTGCCTGTGACGCTGTGTTCATGCCCACAGGTTCAAACAGGTTGTCAAGTGAATCACACCAGTAGGACTCGCCGAGTACCAGCCTGTGTGGTAAGCTCCATGTCATTTTGAGGTACTAGGTTCAGAGTTTTGTGTATATACAGTATGGGTAGGTTGGGACCCTGTCCCAACCATGTTACAGTTACACTCTTGTAGAGGATTGTAGATTTGTTTTGTCAATACAATATGTCAGTATAAAGGCCTTGTCGGCCCTTGTATATATCTATTTTGGGTTTTGCTACTTGGAGAGACGTATATTGGCCTAGTCGGCCATGTAGTTATTCATGTACAAGTTGGGATGACCTAATATTGCCGTGTTAGTTTGAAGTACATATATTATAACTTAAGGCCTCGTCGGCCGCAAATATGATCTTTTGTTTACAGGTTGGCCTCCTTGGCCTAATTTGTCTTTCTAGACATAGATGATATAGGTTACAACTTGGTTCACTCGAGCCTACTAAGGTATTGGGTGCCAACCACGCTTCACTTAGGTTGGAGTGTGACAAATTGGTATCAGAGCAGATCTGTCCTATGGAGTCTACATGTCATGTCTAGTAGAGTCTTGTTTATAATCTCAATAAAAAGTACAAGTGATGGCAACTTTCTAGGTTCATGGATTCAGTCAGCTAAACTCCATCAAACTCCTCAATTAATATCAACAAGATGTCATAACGATGACTTTCTAGGTTTACTTTGGTTTGAATGTAAACTAAAATAAGTGGTGTTTATTCAAACAAAGGGAACCGAATGTTTCCTTATTTAGTAGTATGAAAGTAGTTCTATTGTGTTCTGCACCACATCATTTAAACATGAAGCTACGAGGCATTATTAAGATTGGTTACCCTTCTTTATTATTCCAAATCGTGCTATAGAGCTGGGCCATAGGAACTTGAGTTTAAGTTTACATTTGATATCTGTATCCAGAGATGTCTTCGCAAAAAAAAAAACACGGGTAATCAGCAGTATAAGCCATATGTGAAAATGGAGGTGAGTAGCATGCCCTCCATTGAGACAGACTCGTTTGAGGCCCAGAGTGGGTCACCTTTTCAGGTATCTCTAGTTTTTCGAGCATCAGCAGAACTGGAAAGAGCTCCAGTAGCATCAGAACTACCAGTACCATCATTGGCTCTCTTATCAATACATAAGGAGAGTGGTGCAAGTATTGACACAATGGATTGCCTTACAAGCTCAATAATATATTATAATGCTAGGTGATGTTCGACCCTCTGAAGGGTTAAGATATTCTCAGTTCCCGATGTTGTCTGAATGCGGGGTATTCAACCTAGATGGAAGCAATTGGTGACCTAAGAAGGCCCAAAAAAATAGTGATTATGGTGGATCGCAGAGTGTCAACATACCACAATCATCTGGGAGGCAGACAATAGAGTCATGACGATTTACACGGGATCATGGCTCGTAGATAGGGCCAAGACAACGATCACAAGTATTGTGATCTCAGGGACAGAGTAATACGGGTTGGATGAGACTATTTTTGCCCCGATGTGAGCAGTGTAAGAGGAGGCATGTGGGGTCGTGCTTATGAGGAACAGATGTGTGATTTAAATGTGGGACTCCGAGGCACATGGCAAGGAATTGTCCGATGTTAGGTCGTGAGAGAACTAGTTGGTCAGGACAGCCTATAGGCTCAGCACCTTCAGTTCAGCATGGCAGAGGGAGTAGAGAAGCATTGGACACCAGATGGAATTTGAATCAGATATATATGTGGGAAACTAGTGGAACCTCGAGCTTCCTCCTGAGATGTGGTCAGGTATGTTATATTGTTGCCTCGATTAGATTCTTACACATGTAGAGATATAGTATCGACTAGTACCGCTACCTTATTTTAGGACTTAGTTTCTATGACATTATTTTAAAAGAGTTAAATATTTTGTTATGAATAAATCACGAACCTCAGAGTTTTAGGGGAAGTGAACGGTTAGATGCATTTAGTAAAATGATATTAGCAGGATGGACTAGTTTGGATAAAATAGTACAAACCCTAAGTAGAGCCTTAAGCTAAGTAGAAGGTAAGTTAAGAGAATGAAGGACTTCTATAAGAGCTGGTATATTGGTTGTTATTTCCATAGTACCTATGTTTACTAAGACTTTGAATCTACCCGTTGTTGCAATAATAAAGGGGTAAGTTAGAATAGTATTGAGGAAAGTTTCAAGCTAGATTGGAAGTGAATTAGGACCTCGACAGTAGAAGAAAAAAAAGACCTAAGTATTAAAAGACTAGGATTTTGATAGGTTTATCTCCTGGATGAAGTAGTGTTATACTTATGCCCTTAGTCGTGGACCTACGAATAGCTTGAAATGATTTTAGGAGTTGGACCTTCATATTTAGAGTCAGTGCATCCGGTATTTTATGTATCCATGCTTTAGAAGTGCATTAGGGACCCTTCCCGAATTGTGTCGATAGACGACATTCATATCACAAAAGACTTGTCATATGAAGAGGACCCAGTTGCTATTCTAGATAGTCAGGTTCATAGATCGTGGACCAAGGAAATGGCTTTTGTAAAACTACTTTGGAGGAATAAGAACATATCATTGTTGCTTGTTGTAGCCTGTGTGACATATATGTTGTGTTTCTAGATGTGTGGCAAGTTGGTGATACTACAGTTACAGAGGATACTCTATTGAAATTTTTATAGATCTCTAAGAGATTAACATTCAAGGACGCATGTTTCTAAGGGGAGGGGGGAGGATGTTATACCTATTACTTTTATACATTGAATTTCATCGTAAGTTAATTAACATTGACTTGGAGAAGGAGATTATTTTTGAGGTTATAAGTGGTTAACCATGTTAATCACAAGGGTTCAAATGTTTTAGACTATGTTTAGTAAGTGTTGGAAGGGTTAGAATTTGGATGAATTGAAAAGTATATGTTTCATCAATGTAATATCCGGGGCTTTTGGGCTATGGTTTGAACCGCTTGACGTATGTAAGTAGACCAGAGCCGGAAGAAATTTGGTCATATTCAAGTTTGCAAATAAAGATCTCGGTGTATAAGGAGATGAAGTTCCGAAAAGATTTAAGACTTAAAAGTGTGTCGACGATGATTGAAAATAATGTTTTGTCTATGCCAAAAAGGGGCTACAGAGTATTGTCATATGATATGATCATGGTAATGGTTATATGAAGTGTGTTAAAAGTGATCAATATTTAAGTGGATTGGGATAAAAAAAATAATTAAGATTATTGGATAAATATTATGTGGATATAACCCATGTGGATTTTCGACAAACAGCGACAAATGTATATTTATATGCATCCACATAGAGTAAGTGGTGGCATCACCTTTACACTTGTCAACATGAAAAAAAGGCATTAAGTGACTATGCAGTATATAATGTAAGGTGGCATCTTTTGGATATATGAAAAGGTTGTGGGCCCATATTATTTACATGGCATCATATATGGGGAATTTACTTAGAAAAAGAAATCAAATTCTCTAATCTACTTTGTTGGAAACGTTATTTAACCTAGGAAGCATATATATACCTTTATAGATAGCAATGGTCTTTCCTTTTTTGAAGTAGGATCACCAAATTTTGCATTTTAAGAAGAAAATATATTTTATTCTCGTGAAAGAAGAAGATGAAGTTCTAAACTGACATCCCGAATGAGATGGGGATGAATAAACAATTGATACTGAAGCAATCCTATTGAGCATATCCATCATCCTGAAACTCGACACCTACACCGTGAAGTGCAAGCACAATGCGAAGGGACATTAGTACATTTGAATTGTACCGTATGTAATCAACTGAAAGAATAAATAGTTTTGGGTGCTCAAGAAAGGGCATCCGAAATCAACAAACAGATAATATACTGAAACTGAAAACTGATAACTGAACAAAGAAGTAAATAATATGAATACTCCATGTACTGAAATGAAGAATCGCCTATTTAACTGAAATAATAAATAACTGTGGCCTTAGGCCGAATATATGTGCACAATTCTGTGGCCTTGGGCCCAAGTATACATATACATAAACTGTGGCCTTTGGCCAAAATAAATTTGTGGCCTTGGGCCAAAAATATAGGTGTTCAACATTCAGGAATATAAGTCTTTGATAGGTTTATGGAATGAAATAATGCAACGTAACACTTGTGAGAGTTGTAGAATTAATTGAAGTGTTGTGTTGATTGAGCTATTTGTTTGAAATTTTGAGGGTTGTATGAGATTGTTAAGATGTTGTTTGTGCTATGGAGATGGAGAAAGGTAGTTGAAGAAGTTATTGTATTGAAACATGCTTAAGTTTCCTTGTAGAAAAGTATATGAATCTTATGCATGCTAAGTGTTTGACTAAATAACTCAATGAGTTTTTTATGAATTAAGAGTATATCATTGATATAAATCATTCGTATAATATAGATACTTGTTTGTAGAGCGTAGAAAGAATCGTGGGACCCGAATAGACACAACTATGAGGTATGTAAGGCTTATCCGTTCTTTTGGCATGATCTTGATTAGAACAAAAATGAAATGAAACGTTATCTAACGAGTCAATCCTTAATTAGATTGGTTACATTATGCTTCTATTTCATTAATGTATATGATTCTTGTGCATCCTTTGTCGAAGGTCCTATTCGCATCTTACTATGTCCTTGTGATACGTCTTATTCTAAGAACTCTTGTTGGATTGTAATGCTCGTAGTATATGGTTCCATAATAATAGGCGGGGGTTAACGACTTTAGGTCACTCCGCCCTGCTTATACTGATTTCTGAGGTCTCTCATGAATTTCATATATATATAGTCGTCTGAGTACGACACTTATACATGCACACCACTGCAGTTGGTTATAGCATTATCGAGTCCTATATGGCCGGGTACGTTATGATAAGATTCCCCACACTATATCCTCATAGAGTGACCCATTTTTACTTTTATGTATATATTTATGATTCTGTCAGTTGTGCGCCCTCAGCGGCTTTTCTGAGTTTCAGGTTGATTTTTGTACCTTTCTCTTGTATTACATCTTTTATTCACACGCTTTACATGCCTTACATATTCAGTACATTCATTCGTACTGACGTCCCTTTCTAGGGCGCTGTGTTTCATGCCCGCAGGTACATATAGATAGCCAGACGTACCTCCATAGTAGGTTACCATATCTCAGCTATTGGGTTATCGCACTCCACTTCTCCAAGGTTGTTGTATAGAGTCGGTAGGCACTGTTGCTTATTATATAGTTATGTTGGATATGTCGGGGCCCTGTACTAACCTGATGATATATGTCAGTACTCCTAGAGGCTTACATACTGGTGGTTGGTGTATATGTGTCTTTGCATGGCTTTCTCGGCCCACTTACTAGTTGTACTATCCTCGTTATAGCCTTATCAACTATGTTGTATGTATATATCTATTGGGTTGGTGTTTTATTTTATAGGTGGTTCTGTTCAGACTTATATCATATTGTTATTCTGAGGTCTTGTCAGCCCAGATGGTTATGCATACAAATTATGATATTCAGGTGGTATGCTCAAACCGTTCACGCAATGGGTGTCGACCACACCCCCTAAGGTTGGGGTATTGTCACGCCCAAATGGTCGGCACCCGGTGCCTTAGTTGACCCGAGCGTACCATCTGTAACTTATGAACTCTAAACATTCGTACCATAATCTTGGCCGGCAAGGCCGAAATATGTCTCTGCAAACAACAAAAACCCAAAGCAAGATATAAACATGGGCCGACAAGGCCACCATACCGATATACTCAATATACAGGACATATCTACAAGCCTCTAAGAAGATCAAATCATGTTATGGTCGGGACAGGGCCCAACCTACCCATCATTTCTATATACACAAAACAATACCAATTCTACACCTGGTAACTCTGGATGAGTAGAGCTTACCAATCACGCTGATACTCAACACTGTCTACCAGAGTGGTGTCTCTGTCTGTCTATCAGGACATGCAAGCATGAAATGCAGTACCTCCGATAAAAGTGACATCAGTACAAAATAATGTATCGAGTATGTAAGACAAGTGAATAACTGAAACTGAAATTGAACTGATATGCATGATATACTAAATAAAAACTGAGAGTCAATAAAAATTTGGAAACATTTAACTACCTCTGTCTCATGTCATGTATGCAATACTAAATAAAAATTGTCTGGCCTCATGTGGTGTCTGGTGTGTAAGTGCATATCCCCAAAGGAAACCTAAGTGACCCAAAGGCTATGCATAGCCCCGAAGGCAAATATAATAGCCTATAAGGCAAACTGTATCTCTATATAACCCCGAAGGCAACTATATATGTTTATAGCCTCGAAGGCATCTGTATCTCTGTATAGCCCCGAAGGCACCTATATCTCTATATAGCCTGAAGGCAAATGTACATGATGATGAATGCATAACCCCAAAGGTAGTTATAAATAGCCCCAAAGGGAAATTGTATCTCTATTTAGCCAGAAGGCAATGATATTGCTTTATAGCCCCAAAGGCAACTGTATCTCTGTATAGCCTCGAAGGCAACTGTATCTATGTATAGCCCCAAAGGCAAATGTATATGATGATGAATGTATAGCCCCAAAGGCAAATGTATGCAGTGATGCCCTAAATGATATGCATGATATACTCCATGTTTCTCAACTAGATATGATATACTCTAACTGAATATAGACTCTCAACGAGGGATGACTTCAACACAAGTAATATGGAATATAAGATATATGGAAACTCTACGAATTACTCTTCTCATAAACGCTCGTTTAACTCTTACTAATAATGGGTTCATGCCGAAAAGAAGGAAGGGACAAACTTTACATACTTGTGTCGAGTCACCTAATAGTACAATCCACGCAACACGTCTAGTGCCTCAACCTATTAGAATGATAACACTCACGTTATGCTAAGCAAACACTAGTATATCACATATATCGAGTGACAAACTCGTTCTATAATGAATCGGACAACATCTCTCCTATTTCTTCCACTTCCCCATGTTCAAACAATTAAGATAACAACAACCACATCAAGTCTATCAATCTTAGTGATCAAGCAATTTAGAACAACCACCAAACCCATAAGCCAACAACAACATCAAATCAATTTACGGCATAATCCATACTTTCTCATCTCACAATTTAGCAATGATATGTATGAACTTAAATATATATAGGAGAGGAAAAATCTTACCTTATATGTCAATAACTACTCTTTACTACCTTACTTTACCGCGAAGTAATCACCGACTTGCTTGAACGAATTTGGACATTTTCATAAAATAAATCTTCAGTATTAGATGTATGACTTCGTTGAAATAACAATGAAAATGTTGTTTATAATGCTTCATTGAATTTGAAAGGAGAAGGAAAATAATTGATGCCTAACGTTATGTTTTTTTGGCTAGAAACAAAAATAAGAAACTTTCCCAAAATGGAAGCCAACGTTCATCCTACATATACTTGCTAAAAATGTAAAGAAATGACTTTGATAACTTAAGATATATCTCCTTCCCACCTTTACACATGTCACTAACTTTATAATTACTCTTCTCCTAATTATGTCACAACATCCTTATCCCTTATGTGCATGCCACTAGATGTTGCCACTTGTCCATAATACATGGACTATATCCACATATTAATTACCCAACAATCCCAATTAATTTTTTGATCTAAATTCACTTAAATAATAATTAGTTTTAACACACTTCATATACTCATTATCATAAGCATGTGATATCATTAGTCTGTAATCCCTTTGGACACACACAAAATATTATTTTCAATCATCTATGCACACTTTTAAGTCTTAAATCATTTTGGGACATCATCCTTTTATACACCGGGATCATGATATGACATTTAAATATGACCAAAATTATTCGATGCTCGGGTCTACTTGCATATGTCGAGTGGTTCCAACCATAGCTCGAAAGGCTGAGGTATTACATTGACGAAATTTATTCTCACTCTCTAAGATTACGTCGACTAACTTATGCCGCAACTCAACGTATAAAAATATGGGATGTAACATCCTTCCCTGCTTTAGAAACATTCATCCTCGAATGTGAACTTTTAGAGACTTGCAATTTTTTTTCAGTCTCATAAACTAAAACCCAACCTGCACACAGCAAAAAAACACACTATACATGCCACCTAGGGCCAATATCTATAAATAGCAACACTTGACCTCACACGACCATCAACCATAAGTATTGTAAATAATGAATAAGAGCTCACCTTACGATCTACTGGCTTGTGCTAGGATGTGTTGTAACTTCTGGACTCGAGTATCAGCTAGTCATAAGACAGGGCTAGTACAACGTGCTATGGTTGAGTTCCATAGTGCTGTTACAATAATTACATATGATTTGTCGGTTTAAGATAGTTATTGGTCTGTCTCGTTAGATGATTCTCTTGTAATTTAGATGACGTCTACTGGAATAATCTGAGGAGAGTTTCTAATGCACTTTCAAACTCTAATTGCTTCTTTCCTAATGTCATACTTTAATAACATTCTAGGGCATAACATATGTATAAGGTCTGGCTAAATACAACCTCATTCGTTTTTGCCTTTTATTGCATTCTTCCTTTACTAGGGACGGGAATCAGGCTAAGATTAATACTTATCCCTTCTAGGATTCAAATGCCTAGCTTCTGACCCATCTAGACATTCTAGTAGTACACCATATTGTCGCCTTATAAGGGGAACTATTATCACATTCACAATATTATTTGGGAATGTCATCTAGTGCTAACAATATGTCCACAGATATGGGTTACTCTAACCCTATCAAGATCCTAAAATCTCGTCCTTCTCTTACGCTCTATATGTTAGTTCTCATAAAGCAAAACTGAAATGGGTACAGCTAATTGTGCATACCACTATTACGGTTAGAAGGGAAATGATGCTTATATTTCCCTGTCTGAATTGTAAGTACTTATAATCTTCATTGACTAGGTACCTCATACTATTTTCACCTTTCCTCTTTTTCCTGCTGAAACTTATACTTTTACCTTCCTGATACTATCATATCCTGCTATTCAGGGGGGTGTTAGATATTCCTATCTTAAGGTCCTAAGAAAGAAATTTTCATATCTAATATGCATGATCTGACAGTGCCTCAAACTAGGCCACGTTAGCAAGAACTCTCTCTACTAGTGCCCTTACATGCTGTTGTATTAGTCATCTGGCTAGCTGTAGATTTTCTAATTGCAAGCATATTTGTATAATTAACCAACATAAATCCTGACTCAAACTCTTATGACTCAGTTATATAGAACGATTTGGATTTAAAAGAAGGGTAACAGACTTTTAAATTCCCTTAGCTTCCTGTTTATATAATGTGGTGCACAACAACTTATAAACAAGACTCTACTAGAATAACTTGTAGACTTCCTAGGATAGATCTGCTCTGATACCAAGTTTGTCACACCCCAAACCTGAAAGGCATATCCGGCATCCGTTGCCTTACTTGGCCCTGAGCAAACCATCTATAACTCGCGGATGCTGAAGACAACACTATGTTAGGCCGACAAGACCATACCCTGCGCAATCTGTAATAATAGTTATCTCTCATGAAACTAAGTCAACCCCAAAAGATATATGTATATATGGGATGACAAGACCATCATATTGACATACACAATGAAACGAATTGGTCTACAAGCCTTGAGAAAAGTATAACTATGTTATGGTTGGGACAGGGCCCTGACCTACCCATAATGTCTATATATATATATATATATACATGAAGACTCTCAAAACATGGACATGCTAACTTCGGCTAAGATAATTGCTAACATACCTGTAGCCTCTAAGCGGTCTCAAGCACCACCAGAGACGAGGATCCATCTCCGTTCTTACGCTGATTCTCTTGGTTAAACTTTGGAAATTCCCACATCTTGTGATCTTTACTCCCGCACCAAGGGTAGCCCATTTTAATCACCCGGCATGGCCAGGCATGTAGCCGACCACACTGGAGGCAAAGTGTCCTCTCTTGAACTACGTTACTCTGCCTCTGGGATCCCGATGCTCGCAAATCCTACCTCAGCCCTGTATGAGAGCCTTGATCAGGCATAAACTGCTGGGGAGATCCAGTCTACTGTACATGCATTTGCAATCTGCTATCACTCAATAATTCCTCATGGTCGTCATCTACCCTGGACCTCTTTGCTTGACTATCATGCTCATTTGAATTATATTTGGTATATATTAGCATTTTCTGGTTAACCGACTCCCAAGACGATAATGATTTTGACCCATCAGAGGATTCAACTCTATTTGATGATGCTAGAACTTCCCTCTACTCTCCTGATACTGGCAAAGTCGACAACAGCTGGAAAGGTGACTCACTTTGAGCCTTAGACGGGTCCTTCTAAATGGAATAAGTTGCAGCCTCAGGCATATCCTTTTTTATAGAATAGCTCATCGCCTTCAATGGGTCTTCTTCAATAGAATAACTCACTTCTTATCTCATCACTGTCTCGGTCCTTCGACTAGCTGTAGCCTTTCCAAAAAAAAGCATCTATGTACATCAATATAAATACGAATACATAAAGGTAAGCTCGACTTCCTAGGACTTAATGTCACAACACGATCTGGATCTAAAATAAGAGTAATTGAGTAGCCTCCTATTTATAAATGTGGTGCACAACACACCCATAAACAAGAATCTACTAGAAATGACTTATAGACTCCCTAGGACATGACCTGCTATGATACCAAGTTTTTCATGCCCCAAACCTTGGGAGGCGTGGTCATCACCCGGTGCCTTACTTAGGCACGAATGAATTATTTGTAACTTGCAGATGTTGAAGACACACTAAGTTAGGCCGATAAGGCCATACCCTGTGCAATCTATAATAATAACTATCTCATCTGAAATGAAGTCAACCCCAAAAGATATATGTATATACGGGATGGAAAGGCCATTATATTGACATACACAACAAAACGAATTGGTATACAAGCCTCTAGAGAAGTATAAATTTGCTATGGTAGGGACAGGGCCCCTACCTACCCATAATGTCTATATATATAAAAGAAGACTCTAAAAAATGGACATGGTAACTCAGGCAGCGATGGAGCTTACCGTTCAGCTGAACTCTGACATACTACTCGGGAGGCCTCTCCACCTATCTCTCAAAACCAGTAGGCATGATGCAGTGTCCACAAACAAAATGACATTAATACGAAATATTGTACTAAGTACGTAAGGCGGATAAATAACTGAAAATGTAATATAAGTCTGACGAACAAAGATAAGGTTAGAGGTAACCAAGAGTGTAATCGTCTGTCACTACTCAACTTATATACATAATATAATTTTGTATCTACCCAACCACATAAAGGGATAAGTGTGTATCTAACTGGCCATAGGAGGCTCGATGTGTATCTACACAACCGTAGGAGGCTCGGTGTGTATCTACCCAACCGTAGGAGGCTTGGTGTGTATCTACCCAGCCGTATGAGGATCGGTGTGTATCTACCCAGCCGTAGGAGGCTTGTGTGTATCTACCCAACTATATAGGCTTAGTGTGTATCTACCTAGCCGTATGAGGCTTAGTGTATATCTATCCGACTGGAGGAGGCTCAGTGAATATCTACCCAGCTGTATAGGCTTGTTGTGTGTCTACCTGGCCATATATAGGGCTTGGTGTGTATCTACCCGGCCATATATAGGGCTCGATGTTATCTACCCGTCTATATAGGCTCAATGTTGCGCACAATAACAACCTAATAACGATCAATATATATATATATATATATATATATATATATATATATATATATATATATATATATATAACTATCAACAACTCTACCACACAACAATAAGCTCTAAATACTGAAAGCACTCCCGATAAGGGATAGATAGGATAATACAGCTATAGAACTCTAAGAAATGAAATCAGAACTCTTTTCTGAACATAAATAGTTTCATGATTACTTTAGATAAGAAACCATGGCAAGTATAAAAAAATAACCTTAACATACCTTTGTAACTTTTGCCCAACAACAATGAAGCTTATCTAGCTGCTCGTTAGTCTACAACAATGAAACGATACCAACGTCACATTACAAGTGATATAACAATCGTATTTCGAATGATAAACTTTATTCCATAACAAAATGGACAACATCTCCCCTATTTCTTTAACCTCCCACAAGTTCAAGACAGTCATAATAGCAGCCCAAATAAATAATAACATCTTAATAGGTTCCTCAAATAACCCAACTATTCAACGAGCGGCATGCTCGATTTACGATTATCAAAAGTTTATCTTAAAACCTCTTTTATTTCTTCATAAACATTTCAATAACAACAACAACAATATACTCGGGTTATTCCACCAATTTTAATCCCACAAGACAACTCAAAACTAACACCACACAGTTCACACGACAATAACAACATTAACTACGAATTTTGGTACACATTTCATACTTACTCATCTAATAACTTACCTATAACTTGGATAAACTTAAATACACCTAGGAGAGGAGAATTCTTACATTATATTCCAATAACCACTCTTCTTTCACCTTACTTCGCTTGTTCTTCTTAAAATATGACTCATGTTAATCTTTGAAAATGAGTTCTCCTTGCTGCCTCCATGAAATATTTGCAGCAAACCTTTTTGGTTTTTGCTAAGTGAATTGTTCACAAAGTAATATATGAGACTTAGTGAACCATTGACACTTAAGACGTGGGGCCCTATGGCCATCCTTACTATTAGTCACTAAAAGTGACACCAAACTTGTCATCTTGCTGCCACATTTCACTTATTCACGTGAAGGTGTCCCTTAAATTTATCCACTAATCTCAATCAATATATTACTTCTAATGCAATTCTCCATTTAATCAATTAGACATAATTAATTTCTTGATCACTATTCGCTCAATTGTTAGTCATTTTTAACATACTTCATATACTCATTATCATGCTCATGTGATATAACACTTGTCTATAGTCTCATCATAAAATATTATTTTCAATCATCGCCGTCTCACTTTTTCATCTTAAATCATTTCAGGACTTCATCCTTTTATACACCGAGCTCTTGATTTTTATACTTGAATATGATCAAATCCTCCGTGCTCGGGTAAATTTACTCATGTTGAGAGGTTCAATTTCCTAGTCCAAAAATATGGGGTATTATAGCATGGACCGTATTTCATTCAAATAAATTTCGAACCTCGACGAAACTCATTTTCTTTGATTTGCTTAGCTTCTAATCCTCTCAGCCTTTACTAGACTTGTAAGTTGTAAACAAACTTGTACAACCTTGAGATACATATATGAACCTTTCTCACATTCTTAAAGTTGGTCCTTAACCCGAGCTTATCTTTACTTACACAAAATGAAACTTTAGCATGCAAAAAGTTTAGAATGTAACATGATTTCCCCCTTTGGAACATTCGTCCTCTAATGTTGGACTCCCATGTATACTAACCCTCGATTCATCCGTGTATGCTAAAATTCTCATACTATTCGAGTAATATGTTCACTGATTTCCTAAACCTATCTATAGTGTTGTTACTTCTCCCTTTAGGCACGATCTCTCACTAATTCGTACTCTAATCCAACAACTACTGTTCTCCTTTAACACTTAACTCATATAATTTTGCTCTTATATTTTTTACCTCCAAACAGTCTGTTCTACTTTGATCTTTAACTCTAGGTGCTATCTTCATAGTCCGAGTTTGACATTTAATAACTCAATGAACTTACCTTTACTGCTTTCTACCTTAGCATTTCTACTATTCTAGTCTCGCCTTTTATCCACATTAAGGTAGCTCAAATTACACAGTAGCTACTTTTTGTTACGGGTCCATGACTACCCTTGTATTTCTAAATATATGAATAGATCTATGCCCCTTATTGTCCCGCTACAATTTCCATTTCCATTGCTAAAACCTGTACTTCTACCTTAACTAATTGCATACACTATTCAGGGTCATGCTAATCTTTAACATATCTTTCTGATTTCGCCTACCCCTCACGCTCGATATCACTTCCTCATTGTGGTTTATCTTAAGAGTGCTAGTCTAATATCGGGTAATCTTATGAACTTATAGTCTTTTTATCATATTCTAGACTTACGAGAAGTAAACATCACAACAAGGTAACCGCTAACATACCTGTAGCCTCTAAGCGGTCTCAAGCACCACCAGAGATGAGGATCCATCTCCGTTCTTACCCTGATTCTCTTGGTTAAACTCTGGAAATTCCCACATCTTGTGATCTTTACTCCCGCACCAAGGGTAGCCCATTGTAATCATCCGGCATGGCCAGGCATGTAGCCGACCACACTGGAGGCAAAGTGTCCTCTCTTGAACTACGTTACTCTACCTCTGGGATCCCGATGCTCGCAAATCCTACCTCGGCCTTGTATGAGAGCCTTGATCAGGTATAAACTGCTGGGGAGATCCAGTCTATTGTACATGCATTTGCAGTCTGCTATCACTCAATAATTCCTCATGGTCGTCATCTACCCTGGACCTCTTTGCTTCACTATCATGCTCATCTGAATTCTATTTGGTATATATTAGCATTTTCTGGTTAACCGACTCCCAAAACGATAATGCTTTTGACCCATCAGAGGATTCAACTCTATTTGATGATGCTAGAACTTCCCTCTGCTCTCCTGACACTGGCAAAGTCGACAACAGCTGGAAAGGTGACTCACTTTGAGCCTTAGACGGGTCCTCCTAAATAGAATAAGTTGCAGCCTCAGGCAGATCCTTTTTTATAGAATAGCTCGTCGCCTCCAATGGGTCTTCTTCGATAGAATAAATCACTTCTCATCTCATCACTGTCTCGGTCCTTAGACTAGCTGTAGCCTTTCCAAAAAAAGGCATCTCTATACATCAATATGAATACGAATACATAAAGGTAAGCTCGACTTCCTAGGACTTAACGTCACAACACGATCTGGATCTAAAAGAAGAGTAATTGAGTAGCCTCCTATTTATAAATGTGGTGCACAACACACCCATAAACAAGAATCTATTAGAAACGACTTATAGACTCTCTAGGACATGACCTGCTCTGATACCAAGTTTTTCATGCCCCAAACCTGGGGAGGCGTGGCCATCACCCGATGCCTTACTTAGGCCCGAATAAATTATTTGTAACTCACAGATGTTGAAGACACACTAAGTTAGGCCGACAAGGCCATACCCTGTGCAATCTATAATAATAACTATCTCATCTGAAACGAAGTCAACCCCAAAAGATATATGTATATACGGGATGGCAAGGCCATTATATTTACATACACAACAAAATGAATTGGTAAACAAGCCTCTAGAGAAGTATAAATGTGCTATGGTAGGGACATGGCCCCGACCTACCCATAATGTCTATATATATATATAAAAGAAGACACTAAAAAATGGACATGGTAACTCAGGCAGAGATGGAGCTTACCGTTCGGCTGAACTCTGACATACTACTCGGGAGGCCTCTCCACCTATCTCTCAAAACCAGTAGGCATGATGCAGTGTCCACAAACAAAATGACATCAATACGAAATATTGTACTAAGTATGTAAGGCGGATAAATAACTGAAAATGTAATATAAGTCTGATGAACAAAGATAAGGTTAGAGGTAACCAAGAGTGAAATCGTCTGTCGCTACTCAACTTATATACATAATATAATTTTGTATCTACCCAACCACATAAAGGGCTAGGTGTGTATCTAACTGGCCGTAGGAGGCTCGATGTATATCTACACAACCGTAGGAAGCTCGGTGTGTATCTACCCAACCGTAGGAAGCTCGGTGTGTATCTACCCAACCGTATGAGGCTCGGTGTGTATCTACCCAGCCGTAGGAGGCTTGGTGTGTATCTACCCAGCTGTATAGGCTCAGTGTGTATCTACCTATCTGTAGGAGGCTTAGTGTATATCTATCCCACTGGAGGAGGCTCAGTGAATATCTACCCGGTTGTATAGGCTCGGTGTGTATCTACCCGGCCATATATAGGGCTTGGTATGTATCTACTCGGCCATATATAGGGCTCGATGTTATCTACCCGGCTATATAGGCTCGATGTTTCTCACAATAACAACCTAATAACGATCAATATATATATATATAACTATCAACAACTCTACCGCACAACAATAAGCTCTAAATACTGAAAGTACTCCCGACAAGGGATAAATATGATAATAGAGAAATAGAACTCCGAAGAAATGAAATCGGAACTCTTTTTCCGAACATAACTCATTTTATGATTACTTTAGATAAGGAACCATGCCAAGTATGAAAAGGAGAACCTGAACATACATTTGTAACCTTCTTCCCAACAACAACAAAGCTTATCTCGTCGCTCCTTAGTCTACAACAATGAAACGATGCCAGCGTCACACTACAAGTGATATAATGATCATATTTTAAATGATAAATTTTATTCGATAACAAAATGGACAGAATATCTCATGTTTCTTTAACCTCCCACAGGTTCAAGACAATCATAATAGCAGCCCAAACAAATAATAACTTCTTAATAGGTTCTTCAAATAACCCAACTATTCAACGAGCGGCATGCTCGATTTACAATTATCAAAAGTATATATTAAACCTCTTTTATTTCTTCATGAACATTTCAATAACAACAACAACAATATACTCGGGTTATTCCACCAATTTTCAGCCCACAAGACAACTCAAAACCAACACCACACAGTTAACACGACAATAACAACATTAACTACGAATTTTGCTACACATTTCGTACTTCCTCATCTAATAACTTACCTATCACTTGGGTAAACTTAAATACACCTAGGAGAGGAGAATTCTTACCTTATATTCCGAGAACCAATCTTCTTTCACCTTACTTTGCTTGTTCTTCTTAAAATATGACTCATGTTAATATTTGAAAATGAGTTCTCTTTGCTGCCTCCATGAAATATTTGCAGCAGGCCTTTTTGTTTTTGCTAAGTGAATTATTAACAAAGTAATATATGAGACTTAACGAACCATTGGCACTTAAGATGTGGGGCCCTATAGCCATCCTTACTATTAGTCACTAACACTGACACCAAACTTGTCATCTTGCTGCCACATTTCACTTATTCACGTGAAGATGTCCCTAAAACTTATGCACTAATCTCAATCAATATATTACTTCTAATGCAATTCTGCATTTAATCAATTACACACACATAATTAATTTCTTGATCACTATTCGCTCAATTGTTAGTCATTTTTAACATACTTCATATACTCATCATCATGCTCATATGATATAACACTTGTCCATAGCCTTATTTTCCACACATAAAATATTATTTCCAATCACCGCCGTCTCACTTTTTCCTCTTAAATCATTTTGGGACTTCATCATTTTATACACCGAGCTCTTGATTTTCATGGTTGAATATGATCAGATCCTCCGTGCTCGGGTAAATTTGCTCATGTTGGACGGTTCAATTTCCTAGTCCAAAAATATGGGGTATTATAGCTTGAATCGTATTTCATCCAAATAAATGTCGAACCTTGACGAAACTCATTTTCTTCGATTCTCTTAGCTTTTAATCCTCACGGACTTTACTAGACTTATATACAAACTTGTATAACCTTGAGATACATGGATGAACCTTTCACATTCTTAATGTTGGTCTTTAACCTGGGCTTATATTTACTAACACAAAATGAAACTTTAGCGTGCAAAAAATTTGGGAAATAACAGAGTGTACCATCTGTAACTTATGAACTCTGAGCATACATTCAATAATCGTGGTCGGCAAGGCCGAAATATGTCTTTGCAAATAACAAAAACCCAAAGCAAGATATAAACAAGGGCCTACAAGACCACCATACTAATATACTGAATATACAAGACACGTCTACAAGCCTCTAAAAAGATCAAATCATACTATGGTTGGTTGGGATAAGGCCCCGACCTACCCATCATCGTTAGATATATAAAACAATACCAACTCTAGAACTGGTAACTTCAGATGAAGTGATGCTTACCAATCACGCTGATACTCGACACCGTCTACTGGGGTGGAGTCTATGTCTGTCTATCAGGACCTGCAGGCATAAAATGCAGTGCCCCATGGAAAAAGGGACGTCTGTACGAATCAAAGTACTAAAACTGAAACTGAACTGACATACATGATATACTGAATAAAAATTTAGTCAATCATAATCTGGAAACATATCTAACTACCTCTGTCTCATGTCATGTATGCAATACTGAATATAAATTGTCTAGCCTTATGTGATGACTAGTTTGTAAGTGCATAGACCCCAAGGCAACATGAGTGACTCGAAGGACGTGCATAGCCCCGAAGACAAATATAAATAGCCCCAAAGGCAAACTGTATCTCTATATAGCCCCGAAGGCAACTATATCTCTTTATAGTCCCAAAGGCAACTGTATCTCTGTATAGCCCCAAAGGAAATTGTATCTCTGTATAGCCTCGAAGGCAAATGTATATGATGATGAATGCATAGCCCCGAAGGCAAATGTAAATAACCCCTACGGAAAACTCTATCTCTATATAGCCCCAAAGGCAATTGTATCTCTTTATCACCCCGAATGCCTCCATATAGCCCTGAAGGCAACTGTATCTCTATATAGCCCCAAAGGCAAATATATACGATGATGAATGCATAGCCCCGAAGGCAAATGTATGCAATGATGGCCTAAATGATATCATGATATACTCTTTGTTTCTCAACTTGATATGATATAATCTAACTGAATATAGACTATCGACGGGGGATGACTTCAACAAAAGTAAGTTGGAATATCAGAGATATAAAGTAAGTTGGAATATCAGAGATATAGAAACTCTACGAATTATTCTTCTAGTATACACTCGTTTGACTCTTACTGATAATGGGTTCATGAATAAAAGAAGGACGGGACAACCTTTACATACTTGTGTCGAGTCTCCTAACAACACAATCTGCGCAACTCGTCTAGCCCCTCAACTTATAAGAATGATAACACTCTAGTTAAGCTAAGTAAACACTAGTATATCATATATATCAAGCGACAAACTCGTTCTATAATGAATCGAACGACATCTCCCCTATTTGTTCCACTTTCCCCATGTTCAAACAATCAAAATAACAACAACCACATCAAGTCTATCAATTTTATCGATCAAGCAATTTAGAACATCCACTAAACGACCCATAAGCCAACAACAACATCAAATATGATTTACGGCATAATCTCCGTACTTTCTCATCTCACAATTTAGCTATGACATGTACGAACTTAAATACATCTAGGAGAGGAGAAATCTTACCTTATATGTCAAAAACTACTATTCTTCTACCTTACTTCATTGTGACGTAATCACCGACTTGCTTGAAAGAATTTGGACATTTTCATAAAATAAATCTTCAGTATTAGCTATAGCGCTTCGATGAAATAACACTGAGAAAGTTGTTTATAATGCTTTATTGAATTTGAAAGGAGAAGGAAAATAATTACTGCCTAACATTATTTTTTTTGGCTAGAAACGAAAATAGGAAACTTTCCCAAAATGGAAGGGCAACGTGCATCCTTCATATACTTGCTAAAAATGTAAGGAAATGACTTTGAGAACTTAAGATATATATCCTCTCCACCTTTACACATGTGACCACCTAAATTAACTTTATAATTACTCATCTCCTAATTATGCCATAACATTCTTATCCCTTATCTGCATGCCACTAGATGTTGCCACTTGTCCATAATACATGGACTATATCCACATATTAATTACCCTACAATCTCAATTAATTTCTTGATTTCAATTTACTTAAATAATAGTTATTCTTAACACACTTCATATTGTCATTATCATAAGCATATGATATAGCACTAGTCCATAAATCCCTTTTGGCACATACAAAATATTATTTTTAATCATCTTCCCCACACTTTTAAGTCTTAAATCATTTCAGGACATCATCATTTTAAACACTAGGCTCTTGATATACATATTTAAATATGACCACAATTCTTCGATGCTCGGGTCTACTTACATATGTCAAGGGTTCCAACCATATCTCGAAGGCCGGTATAATACATTGACAAAACTTATTATCACTCTCTGAGCTTACGTTGACTAACTTACCCTGCAACGCACCGCATAAAAATACGATATGTAACATATGTGACAAACTTGGTATCAGAGAAGGTCTATCCTAGGGAGTCTACAAGCCTTGTCTAGTAGAGTCTTGTTTATGGGTGTGTTGTGCACCACACTTATAAGCAAAAGGTTATAGGGAATTTTGGGTGGTTACCTTTCTTCTTGATCTAGATCGTGCGATAGAGCCGAGTCATAAGTGATCAACTCCTAATCCTTATCTTTTTTATATTTTCAACGATGCCTACTACTAGACGACCATCTACTATTTAGTTATTAGAGGTGGAGGCAGGAGAAGGTGCCAATTAGGTACCACCCACTAAATCAGGGCAGCATGAGCATTAGGATGAGGCTGTATCTCAGGCCTACAGGACTTCGCCCAACCACCTCCAGAGGAGCATAGGGGAACTGATGTATCTCTAGTTCATCCCAGGTTTATCCTAAGCAAGACCTTGATATGCGAAGTGTCATATAGTTATTGACTCGATTAGTGGCCATTCAGGATAAGTGTTATACTACTGGTCCTTCTGATAATGCAGTCAGTGTGAGAGTTCAAGATTTCATCAACCCGAACCCTTTGGTATTCACGCGATCAGACCCAAACGCGGACTGACAAAACTTTCTGGACTAGATGCAACGTACTTTGTGGGTAACGCATGCTACAAATACTGAGTTAGTATAGTTGACTTCTTATAGGTTGCGGATGCTTCCATAACCTGGTATGAGACCTGGGAGTAGTCTTTGGGACCCTGTGCCCCACCAGCAAGATGGAGGAAGTTTTTTTAGACCTTTTTATAGCATTTTTTGCCAGTCGAGCTCCGACGAGATAGACAAGATATATTCTTAAGTCTGGAGTAGGGTAATATGACTGTACATGAGTATAATTTGCAATTTCATTCATTGTCTAGGTATGCTCCAACGATCATAGCTGAGATGAGCGATCAAGTACATCAGGTTTTTAACGGTTTGGGGCCGCATTTGGTTAATGAATGTACTATGGCTTATATGAATCCAAACATGGACATCGCCCACATTCAGGCTTACACATAGAATCTAGAGGATCCTAAGAGATAGTAGAGAGTTGATTGAGAGCGGGATATGGGCCACCATAAGAGGGCCCGGTCTGCAGGTGATACAGGAGAGTTCAAAGGTGGGTTTAGGCCATAATTTTCTAGGCGCCTATGTTACCTAGCAGCTCGTTAACCACCATATTTTTTGGGCCAACATTATGGTCAGACCACTTATTCTAGTCAAGGTCAGAGCTAATGTGCATCAACCCGCATTATAAGAGAGATTCCAATCAGATGAGACCTTTGATGCCTTATTGTGATCAATGTGGTAGAGCTCATTTTAGGCAATGTCGTTAGAGTTTGGATATGTGTTATTCTTATGGACAACCCGATCATATCATGCAGAACTGTCTGATGAAAGGAGGAGGTAGCATGGCATAATCGATAGGATATGTAGTTGCTTATTCTTCATCTGTACTCCCTCTTGGGCAAGGTACGCATACATCGGCTGGTAGAGGTAGAGCATCTAGCTCAAACGATCATCAGAACTACATCTATGCATTGTCATGTCGACAAGATCTAGAGTCATCTCTTGATGTGGTTACATGTATATTATCCATCTTTTCTCTTGATTTGTACACATTGATAGATCCAGGTTTTAATATTACTCATTTGTTGCTGGTAAGTATGGTAGGGAACCCGAGTTATTGCGTAAGTCATTTGAAGTATCTATGCTAGTTGGTGAATCCATAATTTTTAGGCAGTTACATCGGGGTTATGATGTGATTATCTATGATATCCATACGTTATCCGACATAAATGAATTGGAGATGGTCAATTTTAATGTTATTATGGGTACGGATTGACCGGCTTCTTATTATGCTAATGTGGATTGCTGGACAAAACTTATTCGTTTTAATTTTCCAGGCGAGCCCATTATTGAATGGAATGGTAATGCTGAAATGCCTAAGGGGAGGTTTATTTCCTACCTTAAGGCATGGAAGATGATTTTGAAGGGGTATATCTATCATTTGGTTCAAGTACAGGATGCGGAGGCAGAACTTCCAACTTTTCAATCTATCCTAGTTGTTAATGAATTTCCCGACGTATTTCCAGATGAACTTCCAAGCATTCCTCCTGAAAGGGAAATTGATTTCACTATTGATGTTCTTCTTAACACCTAGCCTATATCTATTCTTTCGTATAGAATGGCCCCTGCCGAGTTGAAAGAATTGAAGGCGCAACTGAAGGATTTGTTAGAAAAGGGCTTTATTAGGCCCAATACTTTGACATGAGGTGCACCTGTGTTGTCTGTTTGTAAGAAAGATAGCACGCTGAGGATGTTTATTGATTACTGTCGGCTGAATAAGGTTACTATCAAGAATAAATATTTGCTCTCTAGGATCGACAACTTGTTTGACTAGTTTCAGGGCACTAAGTATTTCTCAAAGATCGATCTTAGGTCTGGATATCATTAGTTGAGGGTTAAGGAGAAAGATATTCTGAAGACCGCTTTCAGGACTAGATATGACCATTATGAGTTTCCTGTTATGTTCTTCGACTTTACTAATGCACGAACGGTTTTCATGGATTTGATGAATTAGGTGTTTAAGCTGTTTCTGAATATCTTTGTGATTATGTTTATCAATAACATTCTAGTGTATTCTCGATCAGAAGCAGAACACACAGATCATCTGAGAGTAGTGTTATAGATGCTCCAAGATCACAAGCTATACGCTAAATTTTCAAAATGTGAGAATTCAATGGCATTTCTCAGGCATATAGTGTCGGACGAGGGTATTAAAGTTGAAAGCCAGAAGATCGAGGCAGTGAAGAACTTGTCGAGGCCCACAACTCCTACTGAGGTACATAGTTTCTTAGGCTTCACAAGTTATTATTGGAGATTCATAGAGAATTTCTCTTCTATTGTCGCTCCATTGATGAAGTTGACTCATAAGGCAGCTAAGTTTTAATGGTCCGATGCTGCGAGCGGAGTTGAAGGGTACATTGACATCGACACCTATCCTGACACTTTTAGAAGGTTCGAAGGGTTATGTTGTTTATTGTGATGCCTCCATAGTCGTTTTAGGTTGTGTTTTGATGCAACACATCAAGGTTATCGCATATGCCTCAAGGTAGTTGAGGAAGTACGAGCAAAATTACCTGACTCATGATCTTGAGTTAGTAGTAGTGGTATTCGTCCTAAAGATATGGTGTCACTATTTATATGGGGTTCATGTTGATATCTATACCGACCAAAAGAGCCTCCAGTACATATTCTGGTAGAAGGAGTTGAATCTGAGACATATGAGGTAGTTGGAACTGTTGAAGGACTACAATATTGAGATCCTATACCACCCAGGCAAAGCAAATATGGTAGCCGATGCATTAAGTTGCAAGTCCATGGACAGCCTGAGGCATGTGGAAGTTGATAAGTTGGAGATGACCAAAGACCTATATCAATTATCCAACTTGAGCATATGATTTTTTGATACAAGTGATAGAAGTACTATAGTTCAGAATGTTGCCAAATCATCATTAGTGGCAGAAGTAAAGGCAAAGCAGTTCGATTATCCAAAATTGGTCAGAACAAGAGAGGGAATTCCCTTTCATAAGAAATAGTTGTTTGAGATGTCATTGTTGACACCCAATTTTGTCCCATCTTTTATGATTTTATTTGTAATTTTTAAAATAATTTTAAAATATAGGCATATATGTGTGTATCTTCGTATTATTATTATTATTATTCGCATATTTTATATCATTTGCATTTTTATATAATAATCATAAGTTATCCGAAAATTCTATGTTATTTATTCTCGCAAAATTGCATCGCATTTACATTTTTTTATTTAAGCATTAAACATTTCGCAAATATTATATTATTATCACATCGTTATGTTATTTTAAATAATTCACGTCTTTTACAAAATATATATATATATATAATATCTTTTAATATTAAACCCCTTTTATATTTTTCAATTCCTAACCCATTTTCATTTTCCCAACCCAAAACAATTCCTACCCAAAAACAATTCAACTCTCCCTCTTTATTTCGGCCCAACCTGACCAAATTTCAAAACTCCCAATTAAATTCCCTTATACCCAAACCCAAAACAATTAAACCCAACACCCCCATTAACTCCCCAAAATAATTAAACCCAATTCCCAAGCCCAACTGATCGCCCCAACCCGGTTGGCCAACAACCCACACCAACCCGGTCGGCCCATCACCCATTCCCCAACCCTTAAAACCAAAACAAAAGAAAAAAAATCTCAAACCCCCCCATTTCTCGAAAACCCTCAGCCGATCGCGACCCCACACCCCATACCGGCGACCCCACGTCGCCGGTCACCTCGCCCTGCCACCACCGACCCCTGACACCACCAACCCCCCTCTGTTACGCCGACACCCACAAAATCCGCGACCCATACCCACAAAATCCGTAATTGTTAGCCTTTATTTTGAATTTCAAACTCGATTCTTGGGGGGGAATCCGCCTATAAATACCCCATGATTGTTCTTCATTTAAAGGGGGCATTTTCGGAGAAGAAAAAAGAGATTTTGGAAGATTATTCCATATATACATAAATATTTTGTTGTGTTCTTGAGTTTAAAGCATTTTGGCTTCTTTGTTGTTCAAGAATCAAGTCCGAAAAGGTTTGTCATCCCCTTTGATTCTCTGATTTTTCTTCACTGATTTCGGGTCGGGTCGACCCGACCCGGGTCGACCCGGTTCGGGTAACATTTTCAGAATTCTTGCATTTCATATTTATGTATGTTGGTTATCTGAATTTGGTGTTAAGATTTGATTTGGATCACTGATTTTCGGGTCGGGTTACTGACCCGGGTCGGGTCGACCCGATTTAAATTTCCAAATTTCTTGCATTGTTGCTGTTTGTTATCATTGGTTATCTGAAATTGATGAAATTATTTGACTTCGGGTTGAACACACGATTCGGGTCGGGTCGACCCGGTTTAGATTTTCCCAATTTTCTTACATTGCTGCTGTTGTTATCATTGGTTATCTGAAATTGATGAAATTATTTGATTCCGGGTTGAAACTCCAATTCGGGTCGGGTCACTGACCTGGGTCGGGTCGACCCGATTTGAACATTTTCAGAATTCTTGCATTTCATATTCTTGTTATTGGTTATCTGAATTTGGTGTTGAAATCTGATTCGAGTTTGGATCACTGATCCGGGTCGGGTCATCGACGGTCGGTCGACCGATTTGAACATTTTCGTAATTCTTGCATTTCATATTCTTGTTGTTGGTTATCTAAAGCTGATCAAATCGATTTGGTATGAATCACCGATTCGGTCGGGTCACCGATTCGGTCTGTCGACCCGATTTGGATATTTCGAGAATTTGAGAACTTCGGGTCGGGTATTTTGAATTGCTCATCGCTCGTTTCTTTGGCAATCGCTTTCTTGTTTTATTAATATCGCATTAAAGTAAACGAAATTGAATTCGAGGCCGAGCTTTTCTTTCGTTTCGCTTCTCTGTTTTTTTTAGTTTAACTGTTTTAGACATCCGTACAACGGATATATTATTGTTATTAAGTTTACTGTTTTAAATTTCTTGCGACGGATATTTTAATGTTTTTACTGTTTCGAATAAATACCGCGATCGCTCGGGCGCTGTTTTCTGTTTCGGTTGCTCCCGCTTCAGACATCGCTTTCTTGTTTTATCATTTTTTACTGTTTTAAATCGAACACCGCATTTTTCAAACATTGCTTTCTATTTCAGTTCTTGTTTTGACATTCAAATATTTGTTCTCTTTGTTTCTTGTTTTAAACTAGACAGCGTCATTTTCGGAAATTGTTTTTACGCCTCCGCTTTTTACGCTCACTCGCTATCTGCTGCTTCTTTGTTTACATTCGATTTTATTTTTACTGATTTGAACACGATACTACACTGGCCGATGAAAAATATCCATCGATTTTGAGGCCTACACAGTTGCAAAGACGGAAATATAACTTCTGGGCAATGATGAAGACTTAAACCTTTTTATCCGAGATCAACATGTTTAGTAGGCGAGGTGACTAAAATAACCAACAAGTTATATATTCGCAGCCACGACGTGATTATAGTGATCTTTTCTATTTCACCCGAGAGACCGACACGTTTAGTAGGCGAGGCAATCAAAATAAACTACATTAGTCATATGTTTGCAGCCACGACGTGATTGGAATGTTCTTTTCAAAATTTAAGTCTGAGCCCTCCGCGATCAAAACATTCACTGTTTTGAATACGGATATGAAGTTATTTGTATTTAAATGTTTCTAACCGTTTGTTCTTGACAGCTTGCAGGGATTAAAGTAAATAACGACAAATATTCCTCGGAGTTTATTTATTGTTATTTCTTTCTTTAATTCAGCTTTTATCTCGCTTTGTATTGTAATATTATTTATCGCACTTATGTAACTATTGAAATGCTTAGAATAGGCAAACTTAGGATTAATTCATAGGTTAGTTTCAAACTTAGAAATCCCTCGCTAGTTTATTTATTTTAGGCTCGTCACGCGTATTCAAGATTTTCAAAACAACTTTTGTCATCTTTTATTCGCTTTATTAATCATTCCGAATAAGTTTATCTTTTGTCAATTTACAATTCAATGATTCCCAAAATTTTACTTCTTTGATAGTATAAATAATTTATTGTCACAAATGCATATTTTTCAAAACTTTACATGTATCTTTCTTTTTATGTCATCTGAATACGTACTTGTATAAAATGCATCATTTACCAATTATTTGCAAAACATCTTTTAATCTATTATACTTGTAAAACATGCATTTTTCTAGCAATAATTAACCTGAGTTTGACCGGATAACCGCAAGTTAGCGGATCTTAAAGGATGCCTAAACCCTTCCCTTTAGGATAATAAAGAACCCTTACCTAGAATCTCACTAGTTTCGCAGACCTTAAAATTGGAGTTTACATTGCAGCACTTAGTTTAATATTTAGGTGTCCTAATTCACCGTAAAAATAATTAGGTGGCGACTCCTCAATCCTTTACCCAGGAATCCCGGACACGTCCGCGCTCCGCTTTGACCCGAGCAAGGTCAAAATAGGGCGCGACAGCATGGCGACTCCACTGGGGACCATCAGGTTCTTAAACCATAGCAAGTTCGGATTAATTATTGCTTTACTTTTGTTCTTTATTTGATTTAGTGCTTTGATGTGTTTCATTTATGAGATTTTTGCATAAACTTCTTTAATTGCTATATTGTCTTACTGCTTTCCTTAAATTGGCATTCCGCTCATATTTCTTCCACTCTGGAAAATTGACACTATCACACACTACACGCGAGGTGTGTTTATGCACCGCAAATTTCTTTCAAATTTCCAAATTTTTAGGAGAGTTGGTATATGCGCGGGCGTCCGGACCATCCAGCTTGGCGCGTAGCCTTCTCACTCGAGCAATCGCTCGAACCTTGAGTCTAGTAAGCCAAATCTTAGAAAATTTAGGATAGAGCTATACCACCCTTATTTTAAGTCATGCATGCATACACCTTAGGTGGGTCGATCCTTGGTATCGACTCCACATTTAAGAAATCCACCAAATTGTCAATGGGTTCTACAACCCAACGACCATATCATCATATTATGTGTAGCATGATAATGATAGAATTGATTCAAGCCTAATAATTGAAATATCAAAATTGGGAAAATTATACTTTCTTTCTTTTACTATTTTTTAGGGATGGATCAAGTTCCGCAAATCTCTGAAGTTAGGATGGTGAGTCGCACTCCGAGTAAGCTGAGAGTATGGTGGGAGAATTTTGACCTTGGCAGCCAAATGGCGATTAGAAGAAAGTTGGGGTGCCTCATTTCACTGTTTGACATCACTCCTGATCAACATTTGGTCAGAGACTTAATTCATTTTTGGGATCCAGATCGGGTTGTCTTCAAATTTAGAGATTTTGAGCTCACTCCCACTTTGGAAGAAATCAACTATTTCACCAACTTGATTTATCAAGACAGAGGTCAAATCATCCCTCACGGCCAGTCGGGAAAGAAATTCCTGCGCTATTTGGGGTTAAAGAACACAAAAAAACTCCGATGCTTTGAAAATAACTGGGTTTCCCTAGAATACCTTTATGAGAGATATGGCCGTCGAGATAGTTACAAGTCATTTAGAAAAGAATTCTCTTGCACTCCTGATCACTGGCAAGCCAGGCGCCCTATTGCATTTGCTGTCGCTTTACTGGGTATTCTAGTGTTCCCACTTGAGCACGGGAAAATAAGTACTTGCTTATGTTCCGTGGCTCGAGCATTTTTTGAGGGAGTTGCGGGTGCGCAGCTCACTTTGGTCCCTATGATACTGGCAGAAATGCTTCGGGCTCTCGGAAAATGTAAGAGAGGCAAAACAAATTTCTTCAAAGGTTGCATCCTTATCCTACAGAGGGGGGCCATAGGACATTTCTATCAGCCTTCGAACATGATGATATTTGCTTGATGAGTCAAACAAGACCGCCAGCTTTTACGACAGGACGAAACATTTTTTGTCACCAGTCGGCACCAAGGATTGGTATGAGTTTCTAGCATCCCGTATTAGTGATCAGATTCAATGGAAATACCCATTGCTCTCAAACGCCAAGAAAGCCTATGTGAGATGCAGAAGGCTTTACTACATCGAGCTCATCGGGTTGAAAGGACTCGACCATATGCGCCACTACGCGTACTGCGACAGTTCGGTCAAAAGCAGGTAATCCCTCTCCAGACAAATATGAGAGTTTCAGAAATTCAATTCGGACCGAATTTCATTGTCCCTAGAACCAGGCAGATTCTCCATGAATGGAATATTGTTGATAAAATAGATGTTGGAGATGGACAAGCAGGGATTACTCCTGAATATTGCGCATGGCTTCGAGAAGGTCACGACAACTCGGGTCTTAGCCCCGAGGGGGAATCAGGTTTCGAGGATGTAGGCACAACGATCTGGATAAGGACTTGTCGGCTCAAAAACACGGTTATTACTCCTGAGATGTGGTCTCAAATGCAGGACATAGTGCAATATTTAGAAAATGCAGGAGCCGGACCTAGCAGTGTTAGGGCTCCATCTTCATCTATGTAATCACGAACGAAATTTTAGCTTGGTTATCAACCATGTTATTGTATGCACTATTATTACAGTAATTTTCAACCTTTAACTTTGTTCCCAACAAAAGTATTCCCAATTCGACGGCTTGGATCAATTTACCATTATCTTGCATATTTGGCGTTTAGGCCCACCTCTGGCATAAGAGAGGCCCATGCACATTAGGACGCGCGTTTAACTTCCATATAATCTGTCTGCTACTTGTTTACTGTTTCCCACTCTATACATGTTATTCAGAGCAATAATTATTCATCTCATACTAACTTGGTTTGTTTTATTTTTGAAGAAGGTTTATTTTTGCCTGCTTTATTTTCCCAAAAGTTGATTCGCGCTGATTGAAACTGGCGGAACACCATTACTTCACGAGATCCAAGGCACAATCATCCGACAGAATGGCGATTCGAGCGGCCGAACAAACCGGTTTGGGACTTGTCGCTCTTCCGGGAGGTGAACCAGAGACATCGGAAAGGAGAAATACTTCCATCCAGGATGAATACCTCGCCCAACTACTTCAGCAAATGGCAACTATGCAAACTGAGATCGAACGGCTCCGGAATCTTACCAATCTTTCCATCAGCATCAACACTCCACTGCCTGAACAAGAGACGAGCGCAACTGCTCCACACACCTTTCCATCTCACGAACCATCATTCCCCCAGAACCTTCCCCGAAATCCCTTACCAAGCAGAACCAATCCTCAACTCGCCAGCCCACAACGTACCAATCCACATCCTATCAACCCGCAGACCAGTCCACAACAGAGCCCGCTACAAAATGACCCAGTATCCTTCACAGCTCCATATATACATCCAGCTCCACTTACCCAAACTACCCCACTTGTCCAAAATATCCCTCCCATACTAAATTACCAGGCAACCCAACAAATACCAATGGCACACATCACTAACAAGCAAAGATGTGCCACCTAGATATGCAGCGGAAGCCCAACCTTCCACTTCTACCATACCAAACATACATCATCAGGAGATAGACCAATATGAAGAGATGGAAAGGCAAGCAAGGATTAGAAATGATGAAAGTATGGCAAGGGAAATTCATAGCCTAAAAGAAGCATTTAAAAACATTCAAACCAGCAAGGGGCATGAAGGACTCGAGTATGAAGATCTCTGCATGCATCCCGACGCGTTCGATTGCCTATCGGGTATAAGGTACCAAAATTTGATTTATTCGATGGAAAGGGAAATCCTCGCGCTCATTTGAGATCATATTGTGACAAGCTGGTTGGAGTGGGTAAGGACCAGGCCATAATAATGAAGTTGTTCATAAGAAGTTTAACAGGAGAAGCGCTCGACTGGTACACAAGCCAGGACCCGCGAAAATGGCATAACTGGGGCACAATGGCACAGGATTTTGTGGATAGGTTCAGGTTTAACACCGACACAGTCTTGGATAGATTTTATTTAATGAAATTGGAAAAAAAATCTACAGAGACTTTCAGAGAATATGCCATGAGGTGGAGGCGAAGCGGCAAAAGTTCAAATTTCAATGGCGGAAAGTGAGATGACCATGCTCTTTGTGCGATCTATGAAGGATGCAACTTATTATGAAAAATGATAAGTGTCATTGGGCGGAATTTCTCTGAAGTGGTCGAATGGGAGATTTCATAGAAGAAGGTATCAAAGCAGGGAGAATCACGAACTTAGCAAAGATTGCGAGCGACAAGTAAGGCCATTCATCGGACTCATTCGGGAGCGATTAAGAAGAGGAGGGATGGGCGTCCTGTCATGGCAGTCCATGAACATAGGTCCAATCAAATGCCAACCTACCAAAGCCCATCATCCCAGCCTCCCTACTATAATCAAAACACCCAAAATCATCAGCCCTCCTACTATAGCCAAAGCACACAAAGCCCTCAGCCTTATTGTCAACACTCGCCTACTCCCTACCCTGTCTATCATACCCAACCAATATATAGCCCACCACGAGCACCTACCTACAGAAATTCCCCACAGTATCAACCCACACATCCACCTCAGCCGCAAGCCCATCCACCAAATGTTGACACCCAATTTTGTCCCATCTTTTATGATTTTATTCGTAATTTTTAACATTTTTGACACTTTGAAAAAAACAATTTTAATCTACATACATACATGCGTACATATATATTATTATTCTCTTATTATTATTACTATTCGCATTTTTTACTATCATTTGCATTTTTTATCATAATCATAAGTTTTATCCAAAAAATTCTAGGTTATTTTTATTCTCAATTGCATTGCATTTCCATTTTTTATTAAGCATTAAATATTTCGCAAATATTATATTTTATTATCACATTGTTATGTTATTTTAAATAATTCACATCTTTTACAAAATATGTATATATATATAATATCTTTTAATATTAAACCCCTTTTTATATTTTTCAATTCCTAACCCATTTTTATTTCCTAACCCAATACAATTTCTACCCAACCTAAATTAAAACCCATTTTTTCGTCCAAGCCCAACCCCAAATTAAATTCCCTTATACCCAAACCCAAAACAATTAAACCCAACCTGACCAGCCCAAAACCCCCAATTAAATTCCTTATACCCAAACCCAAAACAATTAAACCCAACACCACAAGCCCAAAACTCCCCAATTAAATCCCCATTTCGCCTCAAATTTCAACTCCCGCTACCACTCACCCGACCCGACCCAACCTACCCGACCCATTTCCCTTCCCTTTTAATTCCCCAAATCGTCCCCCAAACAAAAACCAAAATCGAGAAAACCTAAAACCCTACCCCCAAGGCGCCGCACCCTACACCCCGCCTGCGTCGCCGCACTCTACCCCCGCTACTTCACCACTGCCACCACCCTACTCGACACCGCTAACGCTTGCCCCAAGAACACGCCCCAAAAATCAGATTTTTGTTCCCCTTTATTTTGAAATTTTGATTTCGTTTAAGGGGGTATGAGGGTGGAGGTCGAAGTTGAGACCTATAAAACCCCCTTTTGCCTTTGTTTGAGGAGGATTTTTCGGATTAAAAAGGTTTTGTTTTCTTGCTTAAGGTCAATTTTAATTTGAAATTTAGGTTTAAGTTTTGGTTGTATTGTATTTGTTTGTATTGTTCTTCACTAAAAAAAATCCAAAATCTTCTTAAGAACCCCTCTTTGTTCTTGCATGTGTTCTTCAACTTAAAGATTCCGAAAATATAGGTCGAAAATTATTGGTTTTTGGTGTTGAAGAATCTGAATTTTTAGCTATTTTCACTGTTTTTTGGTTCCGGTCGGGTCACCGCCGGGTCGGGTCACCGCTTGGTCGGGTCGGGTCATTCCGGGTCGGATCAAACATCCGAAAATCAGAAAACAGAGTCCTATTCCCAGAAAATCAGAATTCATAAAAAATCTACAACAAAATCAGAATTCTAACATTTCCGAGCGGATTCGACGATTCGAAACACGCCTCGGTTCGTTGTCCGGAGAAGGTCAGTAAAACACATTCCTCTCGATTTGTTTTTACGTATTTTGTGTGTTTGATGCTAATTACGTCGATTATTCATGTGGTTGTGTTTTAATGCCTAAGTGTGTTAAGTGGTTAGCCTTGTTTAGTTACCTATTACGATTTAGAAATGTCATGCCTGTATTATTAAACTTATGCAGATTATGATATGAGGTGTATGTTGTCAGTACTTGTTTAGGAGAGTTATGAATAGTTAGATGTTTGTGTGTGATACATATAGTGTTTCCCACTGTTTAAGTTCATGACTAGTATTACATTTAACACAATATGTTAAGAATGTTGTTCAAAGATCTGCTCGATGAAGTTATGATGTAAATTAGTTATATTTTATCCGACTAATAGGATAAGGTCATTGTTCGCTTTAAAGGTCATGATCTGTGGTGATTAAGGTCTGAATATATGGTTATGCTTTGGTTTTCCTTTACATGTTCTGTCTGAAATCAATGTTAAATAGGAATAAAGTTTGGTCTCTTTGAAGATTTAGATGTATGTCAACTTTTGCATATTTTTATCAAATGAGTAAGTGTTTAGATAGGTCGGGTTTAAATTCCTACTTTACGCTTAAATCTGCAGGCTGAGTTCAGGGTAGTAAAATGGGATAAAGAAGTATTGTGTGTATGTGTATGGTTTCTGGATTTTTGAGTTTCTTTTAATTGATTCATTCCTAATAGATGATCAGTTGTTTATCGGTTGTGGTATATGAGTATTTGACTTGTAATATACTAGATAATCAATCCAAGTATTTATGCCATGAGAATCTGCCTACTTATGCCCAACACTTCATATTTAATCTTAACTATGTATGTGTTGACTTAAACTATGAAATGGTGACCTTTGGTGACTAGCCATGCCTACTTCATAAAGTGTGTTGTATGACCATCTGCATTATCCTGATAAAATATTGTCTTGCTCATGTGTGTACCTGCTTTATGTGGATTCTTATGTGTCCATCCTATCCATGACCAAGATGCATGCCCTCATTGTTATCCCTGAGTAAATATTTGGTCATCTCTGTCACCCCATATGTCCATTAGACTAGTATATGCTTATCATATCTGCCTAAGTAATACCATACTTAGTGTATAACATAACTGAGACCCTGTGTTCATGCTTTGGTTTAAAAAATGATCCTGTATGTTTGGAATATCATATGTGGCTAGTGGTATAACTCATTTCTATGTGCTTTAAAGGGTCACTGAATTGTATGCTAGCCTGATTAAGCGATGTTACGCCTTGATATGTTATATTGACTAGTGTACAAGCATGAATATGCCATATATGTGTAATTAGACCACCAAAGTGGTTCTGTATAATCTAAGATATTATTTCAAAAGAGTCAGTTAACTATTTTTGGATGTTAGTTATGTGTGATGAACTGAATATACCTTTGCCTTGCCTAGTAAGTCTAATAAGTATGATATATTATGAGTTATTCCTCTAAGTGTCAATATGTCCAATACATAACAGAAAAATGGTTGTGTGTGCTTAGTACAGCTTAAATGATTACGTGCTCTTTGAAATTTTGTCTTAAATGAATATTTGCCCATCTCCATGTCCTAAATGTCTTGAACTAATCATCTATATGTCTTTATCTATCTAAATGCTAGATTGCATCCATGACAACATATAATTCCTTCTGAGTCATTTGGTTTACCATATTAGTATGTTAAGCTGATCTGGGCACATGTGTGTATTTAGCCATTCCCAAATTGATAGTTCCCTTGTTTGAAATTTTCTATTATATTGCTTAGCCAGGTGAAAGTCGAGGCAAGCTTCGGGTTGGGTTTAGCCTTCTTCGATAGCTGCCATGCCTAAGGTTCTAGAAACCTTTTGAATCTTGTTGCGGCATCGGAAATGAATGGTGGTAGCCCCCTTGATCTTCTTATCTTTCAAATTTGAAGTTTAGAGTGATTGGTCTTTAAGTTGACCTTCCCTTTGTCTTTCTTTGTGCTACCAATAGTTGTGGTATCCAATTTGCACCTTGAGATTCTGGATATATGTCATCTTTAAATAGTTACGTTATGGGTTTTGTTGCATTTTGGTACTGATTACGAGGCTGCCGATTCTTTGCAATACTTGGGTGATCTTGCACTTTTGAGCCATTATTCTGCTGCTTTGCGTTTGCAGCGCGCAATTTCTTTAATCTGGACCATTTACACTTCTTTTCGGAAGCATTTCTTCTTTGCATTTTGAGCTCATTTGATGTCTTATCACTGCTGTGTTTTCAACACAATTCTTTCTTGTTTTCTTGGCTAAAAGCACGCTACTTTAGGTCATTTGGACAGCCCATCGCTGCGTTTCTAACCCGCTCTGCGTTATTTTTAAAACCCAATTGTCTTTGCTTTTTCTCGGTGAAAACAAATTGGTTCAAAACCGCTTTGGACAACCGCAATATTTCGACTTTCTTGTTTCTTGTTTTGAATAAATACCGCGTCTGTTGGTATTTGTTTTTCTGTTTGATTTGCTCCCGTTTCAGATTACCCATCGCTTCTGCGTTTCCAGCCCATTATTGCGTTATTTTAAAACCCATTTGTCATTGTTTCTTGGTAACATCGGCTTTAACACTGTTTTTCTGTTTTGATTCAACTGCTCGATTTCAGATTCTTGTTTCTTGTCTTTACCGTTTCTTGTTTTAAAATAAACACCGCACCTTTCAGATATTGCTTTCTGTTTGATCCACTGTTCCAAAGATTAAAATTACCGTTCTCTTTGTTTCTTGTTTTAAACTAAACACCGCGTCATTTTGAGCGTTTTTACGCCTCTGTTTTTACGCTCACTCTCACTGCTCTGCTTCTTCATTTACATTCGATTTAAAATTTTACTGATTTGAACACGATACTACACTGGCCGATGAAAAATATCCGTCGATTTTGAGGCCTACACAGTTGCAAAGACGGAAATATAACTTCTGGGCAATGATGAAGACTTAAACCTTTTTATCCGAGATCAACATGTTTAGTAGGCGAGGTGAATTATATATTCGCAGCCACGACGTGATTATAGTGATCTTTTCTATTTCACCCGAGAGACCAACACGTTTAGTAGGCGAGGCAATCAAAATAAACCACATGAGTCATATGTTTGCAGCCACGACGTGATTGGAATGTTCTTTTCAAAATTAAAGTCTGAGCCCTCCGCGATCAAAACATTCACTGTTTTGAATACGGATATGAAGTTATTTGTATTTAAATGTTTCTAACCGTTTGTTCTTGACAAACTTGCGAGGATTAAAGTAAATAACGACAAATATTCCTCGGAGTTTATTTATTGTTATTTCTTTCTTTAATTCAGCTTTTATTTCGCTTTGTATTGTAATATTATTTATCGCACTTATGTAATTATTGAAATGCTTAGAATAGGCAAACTTAGGATTTATTCATAGGTTAGTTTAAGATTTGAAACCCGTCGCTAGCTTATTTGTAGGCTCGCAAACTTAGAAATCCTTCGCTAGTTTATTTATTTTAGGCTCGTCACGCGAATTCAAGATTTTTAAAATAACTTTTGTCATCTTTTATTTTACTTTATTAATCATACTGAATAAGTTTATCTTTTGTCAATTTACAATTTCACGATTCCCAAAATTTTGTTTCTTTGGCATTATAAAGAATTTATTGTCACAAATGCATGTTTTCTAAAAACTTTACATGTATCTTTCTTTTATGTCATCCGAATACGTACTTGTATAAAATGCATCATATTTACTTATATAAAATGCATCATATTTGCAAACATCTTTTATCTATTATATTTGTAAAACATGTATTTTTCTAGCAATAATTAACCTGAGTTTTACCGGATAACCGCAAGTTAGCGGATCTTAAAGGATGCCTAACCCCTTCCCTTTAGGATAATAAAGAACCCTTACCTAGAATCTCACTAGTTTCGCAGACCATAAAATTGGAGTTTACATTGCAGCACTTAGTTTAAATATTTAGGTGTCCTAATTCACCGTAAAAAATAATTAGGTGGCGACTCCTCAATCCTTTACCCAGGAATCACCCCGAACACGTCCGTGCTCCGCTTTGACCCGAGCAGGTCAAATTTTGACCCGAGCAGGTCAAAATAGGGCGCTACAGCATGTCGACTCCGCTGGGGAACATCAGGTTCTTAACCATAGCAAAATCAGGTTAATTATTACTGCGCTTTACTTTTGTTCTTTATTTGATTTAATGCTTTGATTTGTTTCCTTCGTGAAATTTTGCGTGCATAACTGCTTTAATTGCTATATGGTTTTACTGCTTTCTTTAAATTGGCATTTCGCTCATATTTCTTCCACTCTGGAAAATTGACACTATCACACACTACACGCGAGGTGTGTTTTGCGCACCCGCAAATTTCTTTCAAATCTACCAAATTTTAGGAGAGTTGGCGTATGCGCGGAGTGACCGGACCATCTGGTGGCCGCGTAGCCTTCTCACTCGAGTAGTCCGCTCGGGAACCTTGTGTCTAGTCAGCCAAATCTTAGAAAATTTAAGATAGAGCTATACCACCCTTTATTATAAGTCATGCATGCATACACCTTAGGTGGGTCGATCCTTGGTATCGACTCCACAATTAAGAAATCCGCCAAAGATGTCTACGGGTCTCACAACCCAACGACCAATCATCATATTATGTGTAGCGTGATAAGGATAGACTAATTCAAGACTAATCATGACATGCTGAAATTGGAAAATGGACATTCATTTTGTCTCATTTCCGACAAAGCATTGCAGTTTAGCAGCTTGGATCAAATCTGTCGTAATCCCGCATATCTGTCGTTTAGGCCCACCTCTGGCATAAGAGAGGCCCCTTGTATATTAGGACGCGCATATACAATTTGCTTGCTATTTTTTACTGCTTTCCACTCTGTGTATATTATTTAAATCAATAATTACTCACCTTATACTAATTTGGTTTTCTTCATTTTTCAGGAGATTCATTTTTGCCTTATTTATTTCCCCAAAAGTTGATTCGTGTTGACTAAAACTGGCAGAGCACCCCATCTGTTATTTCCCAATCATGTCTGCCCAAATTGTATTAGTACTTAATGAAGAAAAAAAACGCTATTTAAATTGAGGCCTAAATCGCATTTATGCATTCTAATGTATTTTTGCCTCTACCTTTTGAAAGCTTAAAATGACAAATCTGCATTGCTTTTGCTATTATAAAATATGTTTTGTTCAATAATTCTCTTTTCTTTTTTCATCATGCAAACTAATTTGTCGGCGGTACGTGACATATAATGAAACAAGCAAACAAGCAAGGCTTCGAAGAATATAAGGAAGACTCACAAGCGGAAGAATTGAGGCATTTTTGGAATAAGTCGAAGCCAGATTTGGATGAAACATCAAGATGGTTGATAGTCACAAGCATTGGCACGGACGTTTGCCATTGGTACTCTTGGGCTACCACATTACGATCAGGATTTCTACTGGGGCAATGCTATTTCTTTCGCAACCAAGTGAATACAGAATCATTTACTAAGAGATTGATGAAAGCGATTGAACGCGGTCTGCCACGGACAACTTTACCAAAAACAGAATGGCCAAAGCTTTCAACAGGAAAGTAAAACCAAGGACTTTCGAACCGGGGCAATTGGTGCTAAAACGAATATTCCCGCACCAAAATGAAGCTAAAGGAAAATTCGCACCTAACTGGCAAGGGCCTTATATGGTTCACCGGGTGTTGACTGGAGGAGCGTTAATCCTAGCTGAAATGGACGGTGAAGTATGGCCAAAAGCTATCAACGCGGATGCAGTGAAAAGATACTACATTTAGGATTTTTCTATGTAATGCATTTCTTGTGTTGTAAAAATTTGCGCTCCCAGCGAGGATACGAAAAGAACCCATGTCGGGTTCCGTTTCCTAGATGGCAAATTTCCCCAGAAACACATTTCTTTGTAACATGAACTACGTTATGACCTGATTCCCTCGGCGGGATACGTAGGCGGCCACATCGGCTTCGGTCCCATTTTAGAAAATCCTTACAATCCTCTTTTGCTTGTAATGAACTACGTCATGACCTGATTCCCTCATGGGGATACGTAGGCGGCCTAAATCGGCTTCGGTCCCACCATTAGGAAATATTTTCTCCTCTATCTCACAGAAGACAAAATGCACCCATCTGATCACCCTGATAGGGCAGGCAAGAAATCTACACAAGACTCGGTTGTCCATTCAAAAGATCGTCATTCTCATATATCAGACACTGGGGCATTTTTAAGGGATCACTGCCAGAGGACGCCGATAAACATGGAAAACCATCGGCAAACTAAGTCTTCAGCCAGAAGAATTTTGGATAAGACGTTTGTTTTGTTTCACCGCATGTCACTGCTCGACAGATATATATATATGTGCAGTAATTTTTATAAGCAAATTATTTTTCAACAAACATTTTCATCAAAATTCGATATAATTTTTATGTTTCTATTTTTTAAGATGCATTTCTACAAATTATTTTCGAATGTTTTCATTAACGGCTGGCCAAGACTGGGAAGCAGAGAGGGGCTACGGGTCCGAGTTAGCAGGACATGCAAATACCAAGACCGAAGCTGCAAAGTCAACGCGAATCAACTCCCCTCTCCCAAAACTCATAAATTTATTTGAGTACAGGTTCTTCAGGTCGAAAACAGCAGGGAAGCTGCAACATTTATGAGCAGATTCGCAAGGGCCTCCGCATCGCAACTCACTACAAGAATCACTTTCCTGTTTGGAGATTGTACAAAGACGTCATGTTAAACTACATGTTCCCAACCGTGTTGTGTCCACGGAAAGAACGGTATTTCGACTTACAGGGTCGCATTCTCATCTACTCAACTTTTGCATCGCTTATGTCCACACATTAACTATCATGGCATGGCAATAGGGCCCCACTTTACATTACGTCAACACGACGACACAAATCAGGCGCCCACCTTCTAATGCGGGTATGTTTTAAATCAGGCGCCCACCTTCTAATGCGGGTATGTTTTAAATCAGCGCCCACCTTCTAATCGCGGTATGTTTTAAATCAGCGCCCACCTTCTAATGCGGGTATGTTTTAAATCAGCGCCCACCTTCTAATGCTGGTATGTTTTAAATCAGCGCCCACCTTCTAATGCGGGTATGTTTTAAATCAGCGCCCACCTTCTAATCTTGGTATGTTTTAAATCAGCGCCCACCTTCTAATCTGGGTATGTTTTAAATCAGCGCCCACCTTCTAATGCGGGTATGTTTTAAATCAGCGCCCACCTTCTAATCTGGTATTTAAATTTGATCAGCGCCCACCTCCTAATGCGGGTATTTAAATTTGATCAGCCCACCTCCTAATTCGGGTATTTAAATTTCACCAGCGCCCACCTCCTAATGCGGGTATGTTTTAAATCAGCGCCCACCTTCTAATCTTGGTATGTTTTAAATCAGCCGCCCACCTTCTAATGCGGGTATGTTTTAAATCAGGCGCCCACCTTCTAATGCGGGTATGTTTTAAATCAGGCGCCCACCTTCTAATGCGGGTATGTTTTAAATCAGGCGCCCACCTTCTAATGCGGGTATTTAAATTTCAGTCAGGCGCCCACCTCCTAATGCGGGTATTTAAATTTCAGTCAGGCGCCCACCTTCTAATGCGGGTATGTTTTAAATCAGGCGCCCACCTTCTAATGCGGGTATGTTTTAAATCAGGCGCCCACCTTCTAATGCGGGTATATTTTAAATCAGGCGCCCACCTTCTAATGCGGGTATATTTTAAATTAGGCGCCCACCTTCTAATGCGGGTATGTTTTAAATCAGGCGCCCACCTTCTAATGCGGGTATGTGTTAAATCAGGCGCCCACCTTCTAATGCGGGTATGTTTTAAATCAGGCGCCCACCTTCTAATGCGGGTATGTTTTAAATCAGCGCCCACCTTCTAATCTGGTATTTAAATTTCAGTCAGGCGCCCACCTCCTAATGCGGGTATTTAAATTTCAGTCAGGCGCCCACCTTCTAATGCGGGTATGTTTTAAATCAGGCGCCCACCTTCTAATGCGGGTATGTTTTAAATCAGGCGCCCACCTTCTAATGCGGGTATATTTTCAGTCAGGCGCCCACCTCCTAATGCGGGTATGTTTTAAATCAGGGGCCCACCTTCTAATGCGGGTATGTTTTAAATCAGGCGCCCACCTTCTAATGCGGGTATGTTTTAAATCAGGCGCCCACCTTCTAATGCGGGTATGTTTTAAATCAGGCGCCCACCTTCTAATGCGGGTATGTTTTAAATCAGGCGCCCACCTTCTAATGCGGGTATTTAAATTTCAGTCAGGCGCCCACCTCCTAATGCGGGTATTTCAATTTCAGTCAGGCGCCCACCTCCTAATGCGGGTATTTCAATTTAAGTCAGGCGTCCACCTTCTAATGCGGGTATTTCGTTTTAAATCAGGCGCCCACCTTCTAATGCGGGTATGTTTTAAATCAGGCGCCCACCTTCTAATGCGGGTATGTTTTAAATCAGGCGCCCACCTCATAATGCGGGTATTTTATTTTAAACCAGGCGCCCACCTTCTAATGCGGGTACTTTATTTTAAAGTGTAAACAGGCGCCCGCCAACGCCATCATCTGCACAACATTAAGCAACGACATCATTTCAACTTACAAAGTCATATTCTCACATACATATCTTATGCAACTGTTATACACTAACTTTTATCTTAGCTCTGGTCCACAGGAATTCGAATCGGCGGGAGCTTTCAGCATAACATGGAACTATATCTCACGGCGAACCAAGGCAATTTGGTCAAACGACTACTTCGAACGTCGATCCGCTCTTTCCCATTAATTTCTCGTATCTGCGACCAGTGTCATCCTAAGTCGACACTGGGGCATTGTTTCTTGAATGTGCACCATCATTTTGCAACTTCTCTTCCCCTCGGGATTCTATTTCTTACTATGCAGTCCCGATGGTCAGGACAAAATTGGCTACTCAGTCAACTTCTTTGGCCGAAAACTCTTTCATCGTCTCCGTCCAAAGAGGGGCATCTGTTGACACCCACTTTTCTCCCATCTTTTATGATTTTATTCGTAATTTTTAACATTTTTGACACTTTGAAAAACAATTTTAATCTACATACATACATGCGTACATATATATTATTATTCTCTTATTATTATTACTATTCGCATTTTTTACTATCATTTGCATTTTTATCATAATCATAAGTTTTATCCAAAAAATTCTAGGTTATTTTTATTCTCAATTGCATTGCATTTCCATTTTTTTATTAAGCATTAAACATTTCGCAAATATTATATTTTATTATCACATTGTTATGTTATTTTAAATAATTCACATCTTTTACAAAATATGTATATATATATAATATCTTTTAATATTAAACCCCTTTTTATATTTTTCAATTCCTAACCCATTTTTATTTCCTAACCCAATACAATTTCTACCCAACCTAAATTAAAACCCATTTTTTCGTCCAAGCCCAACCCCAAATTAAATTCCCTTATACCCAAACCCAAAACAATTAAACCCAACCGGACCAGCCCAAAACCCCCCAATTAAATTCCCTTATACCCAAACCCAAAACAATTAAACCCAACACCACAAGCCCAAAACTCCCCAATTAAATCCCCATTTCGCCTGACCCAACTCCCGTCGGCCCACTCACCCGACCCACCCAACCTACCCGACCCATTTCCTTCCTTTTAATTCCCAAATCGTCCCCCAAACAAAAACCAAAATCAGAAAACCTAAAACCCTACCCCCCCCAAGGCGCCGCACCCTACACCCCTGCCCCTGCGTCGCCGCACCCCTACCCCCGTCACTTCACCACTGCCACCACCCTACCCTGACACCGCCGAACGCTTGCCCCAAGAACACGCCCCAAAAATCAGATTTTTGTTCCCCCTTTATTTTGAAATTTTGATTTCGTTTAAGGGGGGGTATGAGGGGGGTGGAGGTCGAGTTTGAGACCTATAAAACCCCCCCTTTTGCACTGTTTCGAGGAGGATTTTTTCGGATTAAAAAAGGTTTTGTTTTCTTGCTTAAGGTCAATTTTAATTTGAAATTTAGGTTTAAGTTTTGGTTGTATTGTATTTGTTTGTATTGTTCTTCACTAAAAAAAATCCGAAATCTTCTTAAGAACCCCTCTTTGTTCTTGCATGTGTTCTTCAACTTAAAGATTCCGAAAATATAGGTCGAAAATTATTGGTTTTTGGTGTTGAAGAATCTGAATTTTTAGCTATTTTCACTGTTTTTCGGTTCCGGGTTGGGTCACTGCCGGGTCGGGTCGGGTCATTCCGGGTCGGATCAAACATCCGAAAATCAGAAAACAGAGTCCTATTCCCAGAAAATCAGAATTCATAAAAAATCTACAACAAAATCAGAATTCTAACATTTCCGAGCGGATTCGACGATTCGAAACACGCCTCGGTTCGTTGTCCGGAGAAGGTCAGTAAAACACATTCCTCTCGATTTGTTTTCTGTATTTTGTGTGTTTGATGCTAATTCTGTGCTGATTATTCATGTGGTTGTGTTTTAATGCCTAAGTGTGTTAAGTGGTTAGCCATGTTTAATTACCTATTAAGATTTAGAAATGTCATGCCTGTATTATTAAACTTATGCAGATTATGATATGAGGTGTATGTTGTCAGTACTTGTTTAGGAGAGTTATGAATAGTTAGATGTTTGTGTGTGATACATATAGTGTTTCCACCTGTTTAAGTTCATGACTAGTATTACATTTAACACAATATGTTAAGAATGTTGTTCAAAGATCCTGCTCAAAGGAAGTTATGATGTAAATTAGTTATATTTTATCCGACTAATAGGATAAGGTCATTGTTACCTTTAAAGGTCATGATCTGTGGTGATTAAGGTCTGAATATATGGTTATGCTTTGGTTTTCCTTTACATGTCATGCTGAAATCAATGTTAAATAGGAATAAAGTTTGGTCTCTTTGAAGATTTAGATGTATGTCAACTTTTGCATATTTTTATCAAATGAGTAAGTGTTTAGATAGGTCGGGTTTAAATTCCTACTTTACTTAAATCTGCAGGCTGAGTTCGGGGTAGTAAAATGGGATAAAGAAGTATTGTGTGTATGTGTATGGTTTCTGGATTTTTGAGTTTCTTTTAATTGATTCATTCCTAATAGATGATCAGTTGTTTATCAGTTGTGGTATATGAGTATTTGACTTGTAATATACTAGATAATCAATCCAAGTATTTATGCCATGAGAATCTGCCTACTTATGCCCAACACTTCATATTTAATCTTAACTATGTATGTGTTGACTTAAACTATGAAATGGTGACCTTTGGTGACTAGCCATGCCTACTTCATAAAGTGTGTTGTATGACCATCTGCATTATCCTGATAAAATATTGTCTTGCTCATGTGTGTACCTGCTTTATGTGGATTCTTATGTGTCCATCCTATCCATGACCAAGATGCATGCCCTCATTGTTATCCCTGAGTAAATATTTGGTCATCTCTGTCACTCCATATGTCCATTAGACTAGTATATGCTTATCATATCTGCCTAAGTAATACCATACTTAGTGTATAACATAACTGAGACCCTGTGTTCATGCTTTGGTTTAAAAAATGATCCTGTATGTTTGGAATATCATATGTGGCTAGTGGTATAACTCATTTCTATGTGCTTTAAAGGGTCACTGAATTGTATGCTAGCCTGATTAAGCGATGTTACGCCCTTGATATGTTATATTGACTAGTGTACAGCATGAATATGCCATATATGTGTAATTAGACCACCAGTGGTTCTGTATAATCTAAGATATTATTTCCAAAGAGTCAGTTAACTATTTCTGCATGTTAGTTATGTGTGATGAACTGAATATACCTTTGCCTTGCCTAGTAAGTCTAATAAGTATGATATATTATGAGTTATTCCTCTAAGTGTCAATATGTCCAATACATAACAGAAAAATGGTTGTGTGTGCTTAGTACAGCTTAAATGATTACAGCTCTTTGAAATTTTGTCTTAAATGAATATTTGCCCATCTCCATGTCCTAAATGTCTTCTGAACTAATCATCTATATGTCTTTATCTATCTAAATGCTAGATTGCATCCATGACAACATATAATTCCTTCTGAGTCATTTGGTTTACCATATTAGTATGTTAACTGATCTGGGCACATGTGTGTATTTAGCCATTCCCAAATTGATAGTTCCCTTGTTTGAAATTTTCTATTATATTGCTTAGCCGGCTGAAAGTCGAGGCAAGCTTCGGGTTGGGTTTAGCCTTCTTCGATAGCCTGCCATGCCTAAGGTTCTAGAAACCTTTTGAATCTTGTTGCGGCATCGGAAATGAATGGTGGTAGCCCCCCCTTGATCTTCTTATCTTTCAAATTTGAAGTTTAGAGTGATTGGTCTTTAAGTTGACCTTCCCCTTTGTCTTTGTTGTGCTACCAATAGTTGTGGTATCCAGCTGCACCTTGAGATTCTGGATATATGTCATCTTTAAATAGTTACGGTTATGGGTTTTGTTGCATTTTGGTCAGCTGATTACGAGGCGCCATTCTTTTGCAATACTTGGGCCGATCTTGCACTTTTGAGCCATTATTCTGCTGCGTTTGCAGCGCTACAATTCTTCTGCAATCTGGACCATTTACACTTCTTTTCTAAGCATTTCTTGCTGCATTTTGAGCTCATTTGATGTCTTATCAACTGCTGTGTTTTCAACACAATTGTCTTTGTTTTCTTGGCTAAAGCACGCTACTTTAGGTCGTTTGGACAGCCCATCGCTTCTGCGTTTCTAACCCGCTACTTTGCGTTATTTTAAAACCCAATTCTTTGCTTTGTTTTCTCGGCTGAAAACAATTGGTTCAAACCGCTTTGGACAACCGCAATATTTCGACTTTCTTGTTTCTTGTTTTGAATAAATACCGCGTCTGTTGGCTATTTGCTTTCGCTTGATTTGCTCCCGTTTCAGATTACCCATCGCTTGCGTTTCCAGCCCATTATTGCGTTATTTTAAAACCCATTTGTCTTTGTTTCTTGGCTGAAACAATCGGCTTTAACATCGTTTTCTGTTTCATCGCTCGATTTCAGACATCAAGCATCGTCTTTACCGCTTTTCTTGTTTTAAAATAAACACCGCACCTTTGAGATATTGCTTTCTGTTTGATCCACTGTTCCAAAGATTAAAATTACCGTTCTCATCGTTTCTTGTTTTAAACTAAACACCGCGTCATTTTCGTAAACTGTTTTTACGCCTCTGTTTTTCTCGCTATCGCTCATCGCTCTTGCTTGTTTACATTCGATTTAAAATTTTACTGATTTGAACACGATACTACATCGGCGATGAAAAATATCCGTCGATTTTGAGGCCTACACAGTTGCAAAGACGGAAATATAACTTCGGGCAATGATGAAGACTTAAACCTTTTTATCCGAGATCAACATGTTTAGTAGGCGAGGTGAATTATATATTCGCGACCACGACGTGATTATAGTGATCTTTTCTATTTCACCGAGAGACCAACACGTTTAGTAGGCGAGGCAATCAAAATAAACCACATGAGTCATATGTTTGCAGCCACGACGTGATTGGAATGTTCTTTTCAAAATTAAAGTCTGAGTTCTCCGCGATCAAAACATTCACTGTTTTGAATACGGATATGAAGTTATTTGTATTTAAATGTTTCTAACCGTTTGTTCTTGGCGACTTGCGAGGATTAAAGTAAATAACGACAAATATTCCTCGGAGTTTATTTATTGTTATTTCTTTCTTTAATTCAGCTTTTATTTCGCTTTGTATTGTAATATTATTTATCGCACTTATGTAATTATTGAAATGCTTAGAATAGGCAAACTTAGGATTTATTCATAGGTTAGTTTAAGATTTGAAACCCGTCGCTAGCTTATTTGTAGGCTCGCAAACTTAGAAATCCTTCGCTAGTTTATTTATTTTAGGCTCGTCACGCGAATTCAAGATTTTTAAAATAACTTTTGTCATCTTTTATTTTACTTTATTAATCATACTGAATAAGTTTATCTTTTGTCAATTTACAATTTCACGATTCCCAAAATTTTGCTTCTTTGGCATTATAAAGAATTTATTGTCACAAATGCATGTTTTCTAAAAACTTTACATGTATCTTTCTTTTATGTCATCCGAATACGTACTTGTATAAAATGCATCATATTTACTTATATAAAATGCATCATATTTGCAAACATCTTTTATCTATTATATTTGTAAAACATGTATTTTTCTAGCAATAATTAACCTGAGTTTTACCGGATAACCGCAAGTTAGCGGATCTTAAAGGATGCCTAACCCCTTCCCTTTAGGATAATAAAGAACCCTTACCTAGAATCTCACTAGTTTCGCAGACCATAAAATTGGAGTTTACATTGCAGCACTTAGTTTAAATATTTAGGTGTCCTAATTCACCGTAAAAAATAATTAGGTGGCGACTCCTCAATCCTTTACCCAGGAATCACCCCGAACACGTCCGTGCTCCGCTTTGACCCGAGCAGGTCAAATTTTGACCCGAGCAGGTCAAAATAGGGCGCTACACCAAATACTCTCAGACCCCGGGCAAATTACGAAAGAAGGCCAGTCAAGACATATACACCTTTAGCCGAACCTCTAGCCCAACTATACGAAAGATTGAGGACCGCAGGAATACTCCAACCCATCCCAGGGCATATCCCCAATCCTATTCCCAGGTCGTATGATGAAACTAAGCATTGTGCGTACCACTCGGGGATCACCGGACATGACACTGGAGTTTGTTTCGCCCTAAAAGACAAGATCGAGGCTTTGATCAAAGAGGGAATTATCCAACTGAAAGGACCTCCCCCTAATGTAAATAATAACCCTTTGCCAAATCATGACAATGCCAATATAAACATGATTACCATTGATGAAGAAAACAGTTTGGAAGGGACCATTGTGCCGATCCAAACAGAGGAAAGGGTTGAATCATCGGCTTTGATCACCCCTATAATTACAGTTCAAGTAAGAGCACCGTTTGAAGTGGAAGTACTTCCTCCGAAATCGCGGATAGTGACGTCGTATGTCGATACCAAAACTGCCCCTTGGAGCTATTCGATTGGGGAAAGGAGCAGGGGAAAGGAGAAACAAATTGTAGAAGTTGTCGTCGCTGGTATGACAAGATCCGGACGATGTTATGCCCCTGCAGACAATCCAAAAAAGGTTGTAACAGAGACTGAAGTAGAAGAGTTCTGGAGGAAGATGCCAACCAAGGAGTATTCCGTTGTAGAGCAATTGAAGAAAACACCGGCTCAGATTTCTTTGCTATCATTGTTGATGAATTCTCCGGACCATGGACGCGCTTTATTGGAAGTACTCAAAGAAGCTTATGTACCGAGAGAGACCACGGGCGAGAAACTCTCGGCCTTGGTCGGACAGATTTTAGAGGCCCATAAAGTCTCTTTTCATGACAAAGAATTGCCACCTGAGGGTTTGTGCCACAACAAAGCTTTGAACATAACAGTAAAGTGCATGAACAAGTTCATTTCTAAGGTATTGATTGATGGAGGCTCAACCGTCAATATTTGTCCTTGGCGACTCTCCGAGCCTTGGGAATTAGCATTGGAAAGATTCGCGAAAGTCATCTGAGAGTTAAAGGTTTTGATGGAGCCCAAAGGAGCGTTATGGGAGAAATGGATTTGACATTACAAGTGGGGCCCGTGGAGTTCGTCGTGGAATTCCAAGTGTTAGACATATCTACCAGCTATAACCTACTAATGGGAAGACCTTGGATCCATGTGGGTCGTGCAGTTCCTTCTACCCTACATCGAGTTTGAAGTTTGTTTGGGATCATCACGAGGTCGTGGTACACGGAGAAGGGAGCAATTCAATATGTCCCGAAGGCGGATCCTATTTGTTGAAAGCGTAGATACACCGGATGGGTCTGTCTTCCATGTCGAGAAATTACATGTGCCTCCAAAGTGAAATATTGAAGTTACCCGGTCCTCACAATGGTGGCCCAGGAAATGTTGAAGAATGGCTTTAAGCCCGGTCGAGGCCTCGGATTGAATTTAGAAGGTATGGTGGAGCCTGGTCACTTGCTCAGTAAGAAGGATACTTTCGGGCTCGGATACAAACCCACTTCTAAAGAAGTCTTATCACCAACCTCCGAAAGAAAAGGGACACTCCCTTGCCAAAGCCTGTTCCACCCTTGAATCAGAATTTGTCAAAGCATATGCCGCTCAGAGTCGAATGAAGATGATGCAGACGACCTCGCGGAAGGACTCAAAAGCCTTTTTATTGCAGAAGAAGAAATGGAATGCCATGTAATTCTGGATGATTTTGATGAAGGCCCAACTATTTGGGATGCAGAACGTGGAGATATTTTGAAAAATTGGACTGTGCCCGACCTGCTTTCTCAGGAAGCTTGGTAGAAATTACCTTAGTACTTTTTGAAACAATGCGATTCTAATTGAGGCTTGAATCGCATCTATGCATTAATGTGTTTTGCCTCCATCTTTTGAAAGCTTAAATGACAAATCCACATTTCTTTTGCTATTTAAAAATTTGTTTTGTTTACTAATTTTCTTTTCTCTTTCAGCATGCAAACTAATAAATCTGTCGATAATGTGAATGTGACATGTAATGAAACAAACAAACAAAATCCAAATGATGAACAGGACTTCGAAGAGTATGAGGAAGACTCGCAACCAGAAGAATTGACAGAGGAGTTGGAACATTTTGAGAATAAACCAAAGCCAAATTTAGAAGAAACTGAGGCAATAAATTTGGGGGATGCAGAAAATGTGAAAGAAACAAGAATCAGCGTCCATCTGAACGCCCCACAAAGGAAAGAACTGACGGATCTTTTGAGGCAATATATCGACGTATTTGCTTGGTCTTATGACGAGATGCCAGGATTGAGCACGGATATTGTTTCGCATAGATTGCCTATCGATCCATCTTACCCTCCGGTGAAACAAAAACCAAGGAAAATCAAGCCTGATTTGAGTTTAAGGGTCAAGGAAGAGGTGTCCAAGCAATTCGACGCAAAGGTCATTCGGGTCACAAGATACCCGACTTGGTTGGCCAACATTGTACCTGTGCCAAAGAAAGATGGAAAGATACGAGTGTGCGTGGATTATCGGGATCTCAACAAGGCCAGCCCGAAGGATGACTTCCCTCTTCCAAATATTCACATACTCATTGACAACTGTGCAAAGCATGAATTACAATCATTTGTTGATTGCTTTGCTGGTTACCACCAAATCTTGATGGATGAGGAAGATGCAGAGAAGACAGCATTCACTACACCTTGGGGGGTATACTGTTATCGAGTAATGCCGTTCGGACTCAAGAATGCAGGTGCCACCTACATGAGGGCCATGACTACCATTTTTCATGATATGATCCACAAAGAAATAGAGGTCTACGTAGATGACGTTATTATCAAGTCGCGAAGGACTTCAGATCACTTGACAGATTTAGAGAAGTTTTTTGACCGACTGAGGCGGTATAACCTGAAGTTAAATCCCGCAAAGTGCGCATTTGGTGTCCTATTTGGGAAGTTGTTAGGTTTCATTGTAAGTAGAAGGGGTATTGAATTGGACCCCTCGAAGGTAAAAGCTATTCAAGACTTGCCTCCTCCAAAGAGTCGAAAGGACGTAATGAGTTTCCTTGGTCGCCTCAACTACATCAGCAGGTTCATAGCACAATCAAAGTGATATGTGAGCCAATATTCAAGCTATCAAGAAAGACGCCGCTACCAAGTGGACATCGGATTGCCAAAGAAGCTTTCAATAGAATCAAAGAATACTTGTCTAACCCACTGCTTTGGTGCCTCCGTAACCCGGAAGGCCGTTCTTTGTTATATCCATGCGTGTTAGAAAATGCATTTGGGTGCGTCTTTGGGACAACATGACGAAAGCAGAAAGAAGGAGCAGGCCATATACTACTTAAGCAAGAAGTTCACACCGTATGAAGCTCGGTATACTTTCTTTGGAACGCACTTGTTGTGCCTTAACGTGGATTGCACAAAAGTTTAGACATTATCTGTCTGCATATACCACTTATCTCATCTCAAGGATGGACCCGCTCAAATACATCTTTCAGAAGCCCATGCCCACTGGAAAGCTAGCAAAGTGTCAAATCTTGCTAAGTGAGTTCGATATCATATATGTCACCCAAAAGGCTATCAAAGGACAAGCACTAGCCGACCATCTTGCTGAAAACCCTGTGGATGAAGAATACATGCCTCTCCGGACTTATTTTCCGGACGAGGAGGTACTGTTTGTTGGAGAAGACATCTCAGAAGAGTACCCGGGTTGGAGAATGTTCTTCGATGGAGCTGCAAACTTCAAAAGGGTTGGTATTGGAGCAGTTTTGATTTCAGAATCAGGTCAACACTACCCAATTTCGGCAAAACTCCGATTTCCATGCACCAACAATATGGCGGAATATGAAGCTTGTGTACTCGGACTTAGAATGGCCGTTGACATGAACATTCAAGAACTGCTGGTTATAGGTGATTCGGACTTATTGATTCATCAGGTACAAGGCGAATGGGCGACCAAGAACGGGAAGATACTTCCTTACCTGCATTGCGTGAAAGAATTATGCAAAAAATTCAGCAAGATAGAATTCAAGCATATCCCACGAACTCAAAACGAGTTCGCTGATGCTCTAGCAACACTGTCCTCCATGATTCAACATCCAGACAAGAACTACATTGATCCCATCAAGGTGAGCTTATCGGATCAGCCGGCATATTGTTTCAATATAGATGAAGAGTCGGATGGAAAGCCTTGGTACCACGACATTAAGAGATATCTCAAGATATGTGAATATCCAGAAGGCATAACCAGTATACAAAAGAGGACACTTAGGAGGTTAGCAAACCATTTCTTCCTAAACGGAGAAATCCTTTATCGGAGGACTCCAGATCTCGGTTTGTTAAGATGTGTTGATGCTCGAGAGGCAAGCAGTTTAGTTGAAGAGATACACGGAGGCACGTGCGGGCCTCACATGAATGGCTTCACTTTGGCAAAGAAGATTCTAAGAGCAGGATACTTTTGGATGACCATGGAAACAGATTGCATCCACTTCGTGCAAAGATGCCATCGATGTCAGATTCATGGCGATCTAATCAAGGTACCCCCTAACGAACTCAATGTGACGAGCTCTCCTTGGCCATTCGCAGCTTGGGGCATGGATGTCATTGGCCCTATTGAACCTGCCGCATCAAATGGACACAGATTTATTCTAGTGGCAATTGACTATTTCACAAAGTGGGTAGAAGCATCGTCCCACAAGTCAGTAACAAAGAAAGTGGTAATTGATTTTGTCCGCAATAACATCATTTGTCGATTTGGAATCCCCGAGTCGATTATAACAGACAATGGGGCTAATCTCAACAGTAATCTGATGAATGAGATATGTGAGAAGTTTAAGATCACTCACCGCAATTCCACTCCGTACCGACCTCAGATGAACGGAGCAGTCGAAGCAGCCAACAAAAATATCAAAAGAATACTACGAAAGATGATTGATAATTACAAGCACTGGCATGAGCATCTGCCTTTTGCACTTTTAGGCTATCGCACTACAATCAGGACTTCTACTGGGGCAACGCCGTATCTATTGGTCTATGGAGCAGGTCGTGTTACCAGCAGTGGAAATACCATCTTTGAGAATTATCCAAGAAGCCGAAATGAACGGCGAAATGGATACGAGAATCGACGAACAATTGATCTTTGATTGATGAAAAGCGATTGAACGCGATGCGCCACGGACAACTTTATCAAAACAGAATGGCCAAAGCTTTCAACAGAAAGTAAAACCAAGGACTTTCGAACCGGGCAATTGGTGCTAAACGAATATTCCCGCACCAAAATGAAGCTAAAGGAAAATTCGCACCTAACTGGCAAGGGCCTTATATGGTTCACCGGGTGTTGACTGGAGGAGCGTTAATCCTAGCTGAAATGGACGGTGAAGTATGGCCAAAAGCTATCAACGCGGATGCAGTGAAAAGATACTACATTTAGGATTTTTCTGTGTAATGCATTTCTTGTGTTGTAAAAAATTGCGCTCCCAGGCGGGATACGCAAAGAACCCATGTCGGGTTCCGTTTCCTAGATTGCAAATTTCCCCAGAAACACATTTCTTTGTAACCTGAACTACGTTACGACCTGATTCCCTCGGCGGGATACGTAGGCGGCCACATCGGCATCGGTCCCACTTTAAAAAAAAAAAAAAAAAAAAACCCTTACAAATCTCTTTTGCTTGACCTGAACTACGTTATGACCTGATTCCTTCGGCGGGATATGTAGGCGGCCACATCGGCTTCGGTCCCATCTTTAGAAAAATCCTTACAATCTCCTTTACTTGTAATGAACTACGTCACGACCTGATTCCCTCATAGGGATACGTAGGCGGCCTAAATCGGCTTCGGTCCCACCATTAGGAAATATTTTTTCCTTTATCTCACATATGACAAAATGCACATATCTGATCACCCTGATAGGGCAGGCAAGCAATCTACACAAGACTCGGTTGTCCGTTTAAAAGATCATCATCCTCACATATCGGAAACTGGGGCATTTTTAAGGGATCACTGTCGGAGGACGCCGATAAACGTGGAAAAACATCGGCAAACTAAGTCTTCAGCCTAAGAGGATTTTGGATAAGACGTTTGTTTTGTTTCACCGCATGTCGCTGCTCGACAGACATTTACATATATGCATACTTTCTTATAAGCAATTTATTTTCAACAAATACTTTCATTAGAGTTTGACAAGATTTTTTTTAATATGCATACTTTCTTATAAGCAAATTATTTTCAACAAATATTCTCATTAGAGTTCGACAAGAACTTTTTAATGATAAGCATACTTTCTTATAAATAAATTATTTTCAACAAATGTTTTCATTAACGGTTAGCCAGATCGGAACCAGGCAGGGTTACTGTGTCCGAATCGGCAGGACATGCGACCATCAAGAGCCAAAGCTATAAAGTCAACGCGAATCAACCGCCCCTCCCCAAACTCACAAATTTTCTTTGAGTACGTGTTCTTGAGTTGAAAAAGCAGGGAAGCCACATCGCTTATGATCAATTCCCCAAAGAATTTCGGCACTACAACTCACTACAAGGATTACGTTCTTGTTCTCGCATTTATACGAAGACATCATCTTGACCTCTGTGGTCCCGACTATTATGTCTGCACAAAGATGTTATTTCGGATCACAAAGAACGACGACAAGGCAAACCCGACGGCAAAGACGTCGCATCACATTTTCGCCCGTGCCAGGACGACATTTCAATTCACATGAGTTTGGATCGGCAGAAGATTCAGCACAACGTAGAACCCTATTACAGCAAACTGACGGCAAGGACGTCACTTACATCTCTTACAACAGGACAACATTTCAAAAACGTCATCGACGTTATGGCAGCACAACAAATATCTTTTACAGCTTTACAACGACGTCAACAACATTACAATGACGTCTTCAACGCAGCAGCTATCTTTTACGGCATTACAACAACGTCATTGACGTAACTGCAGAACATCAACTATCTTTACAGCACTACAACAACGTCATTGACGTTACGGCAACACGACAACTATTCTTTACAACAGTGACGACATCATCAACGTCTATACAACGACGACATCAACAAAGTCTATACAACGACGACATCAGCAAAGTCTATACAACGACGACATCATCAACGTCTATGCAACGACGACATCATCAACGTCTATACAACGACGACATCAGCAAAGTCTATACAACAGCGACGTCAACAACATTACAACGACGTCTTCAACACAACACGTCGATCCAACGACGTCATTTCAGGCGCCCACCTCATAATACGTGTATTTTAATTTCAGTCAGGCGCCCACCTTATAACAAGGGAATTTTAATTTCAGTCAGGCGCCCACCTTATAACAAGGGAATTTTAATTTCAGTCAGGCGCCCACCTTATAACAAGGGAATTTTAATTTCAGTCAGGCGCCCACCTTATAACAAGGGAATTTTAATTTCAGTCAGGCGCCCACCTTATAACAAGGGAATTTTAATTTCAGTCAGGCGCCCACCTTATAACAAGGGAATTTTAATTTCAGTCAGGCGCCCACCTTATAACAAGGGTATTTTAATTTCAGTCAGGCGCCCACCTTATAACGAGGGTATTTTAATTTCAGTCAGGCGCCCACCTCCTAATGCGGGTATTTCCAAGTTGTTTTCTCTACAATATTTTCTCAGCAGTTATACACTAATTATATCTTAAGCTTTAGTTTGCAGGAGTTTTCAATTTGCAGGAACTTCATCACAGCATCGCGCAGGAACTTCATCACAGCGTGGGACTATCTCTTACGGCGAACCGAGGCAAATTGGTCAACGACCTACTTGACGTCGATCCGCTTTTCCCGATGGTTTCTCATCTGCGACCGAGTGTCATCCTAAGTCGACACCGGGCATTGTTTCTTGAATGCACTATCTTTTGCAACTTCTATACCCCAGGGATTCTATTTCTTACCATGCGATTCGATGATCGGGACAAAATTGGCTACCCAGTCAACTTCTTTGGCCGAAAACTCTTTCATCGTCTCCGTCCAAAGAGGGGCATCTGTTGACACCCAATTTTGTCCCATCTTTTATGATTTTATTTGTAATTTTTAAAATAATTTTAAAATATAGGCATATATGTGTGTATCTTCGTATTATTATTATTATTATTCGCATATTTTATATCATTTGCATTTTTATATAATAATCATAAGTTATCCGAAAATTCTATGTTATTTATTCTCGCAAAATTGCATCGCATTTACATTTTTTTATTTAAGCATTAAACATTTCGCAAATATTATATTATTATCACATCGTTATGTTATTTTAAATAATTCACGTCTTTTACAAAAAATATATATATATATAATATCTTTTAATATTAAACCCCTTTTATATTTTTCAATTCCTAACCCATTTTCATTTTCCCAACCCAAAACAATTCCTACCCAAAAACAATTCAACTCTCCCTCTTTATTTCGGCCCAACCGGACCAGCCCAAAACTCCCCAATTAAATTCCCTTATACCCAAACCCAAAACAATTAAACCCAACACCCCCAGCCCAACTCCCCAAAACAATTAAACCCAATTCCCAAGCCCAACCGAATCGCCCCAACCCAGTTGGCCCAACAACCCACAGCCCAACCCGGTCGGCCCATCACCCATTCCCCCAACCCTTAAAACCAAAACAAAAGAAAAAATCTCAAACCCCCATTTCTCGAAAACCTCAAATTGATCCGCGACCCCACACCCCATACCGGCGACCCCACATCGCCGGTCACCTCGCCTTGCCACCACCGACCCCTGACACCACCAACCCCCCTCTGTTACGCCGACACCCACAAAATCCGCGACCCATACCCACAAAATCCGTAATTGTTAGCCTTTATTTTGAATTTCAAACTCGATTCTTGGGGGGAATCCGCCTATAAATACCCCATGATTGTTCTTCATTTAAAGGGGGAATTTTCGGAGAAGAAAAAAGAGATTTTGGAAGATTATTCCATATATACATAAATATTTTGTTGTGTTCTTGAGTTTAAAGCATTTTGGCTTCTTTGTTGTTCAAGAATCAAGTCCGAAAAGGTTTGTCATCCCCTTTGATTCTCTCGATTTTTCTTCATCGATTTGGTCGGTCGACCCGACCAATTCGACCGATTCGGGTAACATTTTCATAATTTTTCCATTTCATATTTATGTATGTTGGTTATCTGAATTTGGTGTTAAGATTTGATTTGGATCACTGATTTTCGTCAGTTATCGACCGGTCGGGTCGACCGATTTAAATTTCCAAATTTCTTGCATTGTTGCTGTTTGTTATCATTGGTTATCTGAAATTGATGAAATTATTTGACTTCGTTGAACACACGATTCGGTCAGTCATCGACCGGTCGGTCGACCAGTTTAGATTTTCCCAATTTTCTTACATTGCTGCTATTGTTATCATTGGTTATCTGAAATTGATGAAATTATTTGATTCCGGGTTGAAACTCCAATTCGGGTCAGTCATCGACTGGTCAGTCGACCGATTTGAACATTTTCGTAATTCTTGCATTTCATATTCTTGTTATTGGTTATCCGAATTTGGTGTTGAAATCGATTCGAGTTTGGATCATCGATCCGGTCGGGTCGACCGATTTGAACATTTTCGCAATTCTTGCATTTCATATTCTTGTTGTTGGTTATCTCAAACCGCATCAAATCGATTTGGTATGAATCACCGATTCGGTCGTCACCGATTCGATTGGTCGTCGACCCGATTTGGATATTTCCGCAATTTCGAACTCGGGTCGGGTATTTTGAATTGCTCCTTTGCTTCGTTTCTTTGGCATCGCTTTCTTGTTTTATTAATATCGCATTAAGGCCGATTTAAATTGAATTCGAGGCCGAGCTTTTCTTTCGCTTTCGCTTCTCTGTTTTTAGTTTAATCGTTTTAGACATCCGCATAACGGATATATTATTGTTATTAAGTTTATCGCTTTAAATTTCTTGCGACGGATATTTTAATGTTTTTCTTGTTTGAATAAATATCGCGACCGTTCGGGCGCCGCTTTTTCGCTTCGCTTTGCTCCCGCTTTCAGACATCGCTTTCTTGTTTTATCATTTTCTTGTTTTAAATCGAACACCGCATTTTTCAAACATTGCTTTCTATTTCAGTTCACTGTTTGACATTCAAATATTTGTTCTCTTTGTTTCTTGTTTTAAACTAGACAGCGTCATTTTCGGAAATTGTTTTTACGCCTCTGTTTTTTTATCGCTCTGCTGCTGCTTCTTGCTGTTTACTGTTCGATTTTATTTTTACTGATTTGAACACGATACTACACCGCCGATGAAAAATATCCGTCGATTTTGAGGCCTACAGCTTGCAAAAGACGGAAATATAACTTCGGGCAATGCTGAAGACTTAAACCTTTTTATCCGAGATCAACATGTTTAGTAGGCGAGGTGACTAAAATAACCAACAAGTTATATATTCGCAGCCACGACGTGATTATAGTGATCTTTTTTATTTCACCCGAGAGACCGACACGTTTAGTAGGCGAGGCAATCAAAATAAACTACATTAGTCATATGTTTGCAGCCACGACGTGATTGGAATGTTCTTTTCAAAATTTAAGTCTGAGCCCTCCACGATCAAAACATTCACTGTTTTGAATACGGATATGAAGTTATTTGTATTTAACTGTTTCTAACCGCTTGTTCTTGACACTTGCGGGGATTAAAGTAAATAACGACAAATATTCCTCGGAGTTTATTTATTGTTATTTCTTTCTTTAATTCAGCTTTTATCTCGCTTTGTATTGTAATATTATTTATCGCACTTATGTAACTATTGAAATGCTTAGAATAGGCAAACTTAGGATTAATTCATAGGTTAGTTTCAAACTTAGAAATCCCTCGCTAGTTTATTTATTTTAGGCTCGTCACGCGTATTCAAGATTTTCAAAACAACTTTTGTCATCTTTTATTCGCTTTATTAATCATTCCGAATAAGTTTATCTTTTGTCAATTTACAATTCAATGATTCCCAAAATTTTACTTCTTTGATAGTATAAATAATTTATTGTCACAAATGCATATTTTTCAAAACTTTACATGTATCTTTCTTTTTATGTCATCTGAATACGTACTTGTATAAAATGCATCATTTACCAATTATTTGCAAAACATCTTTTAATCTATTATACTTGTAAAACATGCATTTTTCTAGCAATAATTAACCTGAGTTTGACCGGATAACCGCAAGTTAGCGGATCTTAAAGGATGCCTAAACCCTTCCCTTTAGGATAATAAAGAACCCTTACCTAGAATCTCACTAGTTTCGCAGACCTTAAAATTGGAGTTTACATTGCAGCACTTAGTTTAATATTTAGGTGTCCTAATTCACCGTAAAAATAATTAGGTGGCGACTCCTCAATCCTTTACCCAGGAACCCCGGACACGTCCGCGCTCCGCTTTGACCCGAGCAAGGTCAAAATAGGGCGCGACAGTCATATGATGGGGTTCTTAAATATAAGGGTCGGTTATGTGTACCTTAAGGGAGAATTATAACAAAGATTCACTAGTCTAGATATTCTATCCATCCTGGTTCTACTAAGATGTACCATGACCTTTAGCAGATTTACTGATGGAATGATATGACGAAGAATATTGCAGAGTTCATGGCTTAATGTCCGAATTGCGAACAAGTTAAAGTTGAATATATGAAAACCTGGAGGGTTGCTTCAGAATATACAAATTCCGATATGGAAATGGGAGGCAATCAACATTGATTTTATTACAGGGTTACCTAATTCTCGTCGGAAGTTTGATTCCACTTGGGTTATTGTTGACAAGCTCACGAAGTCAACCCACTTTCAACTTGTCAGAACTACATACTCAACTGAGGATTACACTAAGTTATACATCAAAGAGATAGTCTGACTTCATGGGGTCCTGGTTTCTATTATATCTGACATGGGTGCCTATTTTACAACTAACTTCTGGAGGTCCTTCTAGAGGGATTTGTGTACTCAAATTAATCTCAGCACAGCTTTCCATCCACAGATAGATGGGCCGGCCAAATGTACAAATCAAACGCTCGAGAATATACTACGAGCTTGTGTCTTGGATTTTAAAGAAAGTTGGGAAGATCATCTGCCATTATTGAGTTTGCCTATAATAATAACTACCACTCCAGTATCAGGATGGCACCATATGAAGCCCTGTATGGGCGGAAGTGCAGGTTTCCTATCAGCTGGTTCAAAGTAGGTGAAATAAAGTTATTGGGGCCTGACTTGGTGCAGCAAGTAGTCGAGAAGGTGAAGTTGATTCAGGAGCGATTGTTAACTACCCAAACTCATCAGAAGTCTTATTTAGATAATCAGTGCGAGACTTAGAATTTGTTGTTAGCGATTGGGTATTTATGAAGGTATCGCCTATGAAAGGCGTAATGAGGTTTGGAAAGAAGGGCAAACATAGCCCTAGGTATGTCGGACCATGTAAGGTAGTTTAGAGAATCAACCAAGTTGCTTACAGGCTTGAGTTACCCCCAAAATTGGAAATAGTCCATCCCATAGTCCATGTATTGATACGCTAAAAGTGTATAGAAGATCCTTCCCGTATCACCCATATAGAGGATGTTCAAGTTACTGAGGAATTATCATATGAGGAGACTCTTATTTCCATCCTAGATCGTCAGGTCCATAAGTTATGTATTCGGTTAAGGTACTTTGGAGGAACAACAATGTGGAAGAGATGACATGGGAGGCAGAGGAGGACATGAAGTCCAGATACCCTTATTTATTTCAGACGGGAGGTGATGTTGTTGAGATAGATGTGGCAGATGCATGTCACACCCCAACCTTGGGGGGTGTGGTCGGTACCCAACACCCGGAGGCCTGAGCGTACCAACTATAGTACCTAAACCACACAACATAAGACATGGGCTAACAAGGCTCCCAATTAAAAATAACTAGATAGAATATGACAATATCCTACACGCAGAAGAAGCCCAACAAAAACAACATATACATATACATAACTGAGGCCGAAAAGGCTATAACATGCGTATCAAAAACTGACAAGAAGGCCGACAAGGCCAAGCAAAAGGAATATACAATGACCACGAGTTTGCAAGCCTCTAGGAGTACTAACATGTGTCATCAAGTCGGGATAGCGCCCCGACATACACAAAAATAACCGTATGCATATACCATAGTGCTTACCAACTCTGTACAGCAACTCCGAAGGAGTGAAGTATGACTACTAGTTGCTGAAAGTAGATACCCAACTATGGGGGTACGTCAGTTTATCTATCTGTACCTGCGGGCATGAAACACACTGCCCAGAAGGGGACGTTAGTACAAAAGATATACTGAATATGTAAGGCAGCTAAGACATGTTGGTAGTAGATGTAATACAAGAGAAGGGTATATAAATTAACCCGAAACTCAGAAAAGTTGTTGAGGGTATAGAAATCAACCTGAAACACAACGCCCCCGCATGGTATATCTTTATAATTACCCACCATTAGTCTCATCTGCATACCTCTATGAGTCATCGCATATTTCAATCCAATTTGCATTATTACAAGGCCCAATAACTCTTCCAGGTCTCTTTGTCCTGCGATATTCAGTTCTTCCCTCACCCAATTGCTCTACCATCTTACTCTTGCTTTTGTATTTCAGGTTATCTATTTTTTTGTTTTGTCTTTGATATACTTCTCGTACCGACCTTTTAGACATCGAGGGTCTGACACCTCTAGTTGAAAATTCTTACTACTCATTTCCCACATTGGGTTCTTACATTACCTTATTGTAATCAGAGCTTAATATGACCTATATAATCATAACTTCATTCACTTTTATCATTTTCATTACAATCCACTTTTTTTTAGCATACGTACTTCTATTTCAACACTTCATCATGTCCTTCTATTAATACTAAATAAAAAAATCAGTTTTCCTTTACACATTCCTTGATTGTTCAAAGGTTCTTGTTTCAATAAACTATTCTTATCCTAAGGTATCTAGGATTATGTCACGTCATCCAATAAATTTAAAGGTCCTTTCAGTTTATTGTCTATAACATGATTTGGATTACTAGCACCCCGATAAATAACTTTCAACGGTAAGCGATATGATTTCTTTATGACTAAACGAAGGGTTTATACTGCCTTTTATTATCACGGGTAACTGACCCTTATATATCTTGGGGTCATTATTCTAAGTGCGTCATTCTACATATTTCCCTAAATCATATCCATGTTCAACTTTAATATAACCCATTTAAAGCAATCCTTTTGCACTAACAACATTCTGGGGTCATCCCCAATTTCTTAAACAATGAGTGACTATTGGGTTGTGTGTTCATAAATATTCCTTTGGTTATCTTAATGAAAATTATCGTGAAATAGGTTGGTCCTCATAATCTTCTCTAAACCTTCCAATAATACTCTCTACATCCCATCTCCATATTTATCTTCGGCTCGCCATTCTGTTCAGAAAGCTTAGGTTTTCATAAAGTTATTAGAGTAACTTAACATCATAAATTTGGGATCTACCTAGCATAGTCATTTGAAGGAAATAATTGTATTACTTATTCTATCACTATATTTGTAGGGTTTCACTTTCTTCCAACCTACCAACATCTATACGGGGATCTAACTAGCGTCTCACTTCCATGGTCATAACATATTCTCGTCAGAGTGTCTAATTCTCTAAGTGATACTATACAACTAATTCCTAAATAAGGGCCGGATAAGCACTTTTCAACATAAATGGACCGACACTAGGTTTATAAGAGGTAAATATGTGGACAACAATCCAGTAATAATATACCTTAGACAATACCAAGGCCTCTATCATCTTCCTTATCCTTACCTTTACCAATCAATGCCGGACACTCGCAAACCTTGTAGCCTCATCTGCTACACCAATAATAAACCTTTGTACCTTTACAGTAAAGTCCCACATGCATTCGACCACACTCCTGCAAGATGGCTGGGGTGTCTTCTCTCGACCTACACTTCTCTGATCCAGAGACACAGGGGTTGAACCCTACCTCGGCCTTAACCGGAAACTCTGATCATACTTAATCTATTGCGAAGGTCCAACTGTGGATCATACAACTGTAACTCATCGCCATACGGTCATCCACTGTACTTCCCAACCATCCTGGCCCTCTTATCACCCTCAGTTAGGTCAAACCCGATAACTATCGGCAGTCTCTAACCGAAATACTCCTTAGGTTGTAAATTGCCTGACCTTTCAAGGGGTTTATTGATGTAAGATTCTCTGGGATGGCGACATGCCTGAGAGGCAACCAACTGAGTCAGCACCTACACCGCTCTCCTAACATCCTCATCAGATGGAGCCGGTGGTGGAATTAGAGATATAGGATCTCCCCCCAGCTCCTCTGGTACTACTGGAGTTGAAGATACTTGAAAATGCGATTCACTCGCGTCCTTTGACGGATCTGTCTCGATAGGGGGCATACTACTCGCATACCCTCTCAAATTATCCTCAATCTCTCTGCTAGCCATAATTCTATTGGAAAAAAGCATCACTGTAATCACAAACGCTATAAGGGTTATGGAAAGAATCCTTATGACTCAGCTCTATAGCATGATTCTAGATTAAGAAGAAAGGTAACCATCCTAAATTCCTTGTAGCCTCATGTTTATAAGTGTGGTGAATAACACACCCATAAATAAGACTCTACTAGACATGACTTGCAGACTCCCTAGGATCGACCTGCTCTGATACCAAGTTTGTCACACTCCAACCTTAGGGGCTGTGGCCGGCACCCAAAGGTCCGATCATACCAACTATAGTAGCTGAACCACACGACATAAGACTTGGGCCAACAAAACTCTGAATAAATTATAAAAACGTAGAATATGACAATATCCTGCACGCAAAAGAAGCCCAACAATAACAACATATACATAACTGAGGCTGACAAGGCCATGACATACGTATTAACAACCATTGGTCTGTAAGCCTCTAGGAGTACTAAGCATGTGTCATCAAGTCGGGACAGGGCCCAGACATACCCAAAAATAACCGTATGCATATAACATAGTGCCTACCGACTTTGTACAACAACTCCGTAAGAGTGGAGTGCGACTACCAGCAGTTGAAAGCAGATACCCTATTATAGGGTACGTCAGTCTATCTATCTATACATACGGGCATGAAGCACATCACTCTAAAATGGGACATCTGTACGTAAGATGTACTGAATATCTAAGGCATGTAAGACATGTACATAAAAGATGTAATACAAGAAAAGGGTATAGAAATCAACCTGAAACTCAGAAAGGCCGCTGAGGGCATACAACTGACATAACCATGAATATATGTATGTAAGTAAAATCGGGCCACTCTATGGGGCCATAGAGTATAGTATAAAGCCTCTCTGTGGGGCAATCTCATCATAACGTACTCGACCATATTGGACTCGGTAATGTCTACCCAACTGCAGTGGTATGCATATATAAGTGTCTGCCCATCCGACTATAGCGCGACTCGATAAGAAAATAAATACATATATATATAAGTGTAATGCAAGATAGACTATGGTCATTATCCTCCGACTATCATTATTGTCACTATGTTTATCAGCTTTTAACCAAATAACAAGAGACATATAGATTGTGGGAAGTTCCCTCAATAAGGAATAACAAAGAAACATGAATTACTTCAATATAGATAGAGATATGATCATCTTGATTCAATAAGAATGATGTCGTCTTAAGAAATGGTTGAAATCAAAGTCATGCCAAGGAAGGAAGTAACCTTACATACCTTGTCGTATAGCATATATGGATTCCAAGAGTCCTTGGATGTTTTACGAACGATTATCTATATTATATAAATGATTGATATCAATAACATGTTCAACATTCACAAGGGAACTCATTCGAACATTTTATCAAACAATTCATGTTCATTAAGTTTACAAAAACTCATTATTCAAGTTCTATATGAATTCTAACTCATAATCCTTCTTCATTTATCCCACAACACCTACAACAAAGTTTAGCTATCATTTGCATCCCAAACTCCAAGCAAAACAGTCCCAACAACAATACAACTTCAAATTCCAAGTTTCTACGGGTTACTTTATGAAGATCTTCCAATAATCCACTCCAAGACACTCATATGATCTTAAGAATAGATAGAGAGGGATGAATCTTACTTTTAAACACCAAAATTCCCTCAAAATAGAGGTTACTTATGTTGACACCTAATTTTTATCCTCCAATAATTTATTTAATTATTCAGGATTCTCGAGTCACATACGGAGTAAAATATATTTTCTACAAGACAAAAATAATTTTACAAAATTATTTTGGGAATATTTTGTCATTTCTTTTGACAAAATACCAAATGTATACTTATTGTCTATCATATTTTATTTTCACATTATTTTTTATCATTAATTATAATTTTAGAATTAAAGTAAAGATAATTATGTAATTGATTGCTTAAATTCTTGATTTAAAAATGATCAATATTTTATTCTGTCAAATTGGAAAAATTGTTTAATTAAATAGGATGATTGAATTACATCTCAATTTAAAATTATTTTATGATTTAAATATTTCAATTCCTAATTTATATCAAATTTGGGCTCATTTTGAAGCTTTTGATTTTATTTGATTGAAGTTGAAAAGATTTGGTCATTTCTTAATTCAGAAAATGGTCACATTTGCAAATTATAGCTGTTGCATTTAATTTAATTCAAAGCCGCATTGGGACCTTGTCTTTTATTTTAAAGACGGCCGGGTCCGGCCCAATGGTACCACGACCTGGCTCAATTTCTCTTCAACTGAGTGTACACCAACAGACCCAACCCCCATTCCCTTTTCCCCCGAATTTTGATTGGAACCCTAGGTTCCTCGTCTTCTCCGCGATGCCAGAAATGGCAAGGAGAATAGTACGCATCCTTTTTTCTCAGAATTACTTATCCATTTTGGGCAAGGGCAATTAATGCTCTTGCCCTTATCTCACCAGTACATATCTAGAGCCACCACCACCCCGCACCAAGGTGAGGTTTCCCCTCTACGTTTGCTTTACCTGTTGTGATTTTTATGGTTTTTTTCTCTTTTATTTTTGAAATCCTATATTGTTATCGGTCGAGAACCTTTTGGACGAAGTTCCCCCTCCCCCCAAATCAGTTCTCCCACACTGATTTAATCATAATTTCTAGGGTTTTGGGGTTCTATAAATTGAACCTCACCCTCTCATTATCACAGGCCAGCGATTGAAATGCTGAGCTTATATATATTTAAAGATCTTAAGTTTTGATCAAAATTGGATTAAGGACTGTTGAAGCATGATAGTTGTTTAAGAGAGCATGTAATAGTTCGCAATAATCCTGTTAGCTAGTTTAGTTGGTGTTGTGCTCATCATTTACTCTAAGTTAGTCTAGGTTTAAAGATAGACTCAAAATAAGGTATATTGTAGGATATATCCATTGTTTGAGTTGTTTAATGATTATACTTGGTCCTAAATAACTGTTACTACTATTTTAGGAAGACTTAGTGCTATATAAGTGTATAAATGATTCACTGTATTGTTTAGTAACCTTGAACAAGAAGCATGTTTATTCAATTTGTAGCTAAGTGACTGTTTAGGTCTGGTGACATGAATATGCCTTAAAATGAACTTAGGAACAACACATAGGCTTTAAGACAGCTAAAACTGATTTATGAGTCCATATGTTGAACTGTTAGAACCCAATAATGTCCTTTTAAGGTCCGTTTAGGTAAGCATATGATAGAATCTATTAGAAAATGCTAAAACTTGAGATAATAATGCTAAATATGATTTGGTATGAAGCCAGTTAGATGAGAGCAACTTTTGTCTAGTTTAGCCTGGTTTGTGTAAATGTTTGAAAAAATGAGAACAAGTATGAACTCAAAATGTCCTTTAGATGCTTTATGAATCTGTTTGGCTTGTGTTTTGCTAAATCATATGTATGTTGGGGTGGTTTGGGTTTGCTATCTGATTAGTATGGGTCAAATTCCTACTTGTGTTCATCATGTGTTAGTTTGTGCTCATTATTTGTTGAGTCTGACTTATCTTAGGTTAAGATGACCCTTTGGAACTCCTTAATCCAGTTTTTATGGCCTGCAAGCTTGCATTTTGTATGTATGAACTTTTGTTTAGGCTCAGCCACGTACTTATCAATCTGAAACTTGAAATGATAGCATATTAATCCATCATGGGTTGTTAAGTGTCTGTCTTAGTACCCTTATGAACATTAAGGTCAAGTAACCCTTTGTATGCTTTGATATAACTTTGTTCTGTCGATATGTTGATGTTGTAGGTCATTTTACCTGTCTTGGTTTCAAAATGTCATGTCATAACTATGTCTGTTTGCTCCTAAGTTTAGTTTAAATGAATGATTAAATCATCAAAATCTTCATAATGATTGGGACTGTCACGGGTACCATGTTGAGCATCTGGTTTGTGTATACTTGCATATCTATACTGAAATTGCTAACTAGAAGCTTAAATCCCCTAGTTTAAACACCTATCTAGGTAAAAACCTGAAGTCCTATGTTGTCATGCTAATATTGGTCAGTGTCTTGTCTTAAAAGAAAGCAAACCAACTTGAATCATGTCTTGTTCACTTGAAAGTCAAGGAAAAAGTTCCTTTTACAAAAACCTTGTTTAGTCTTATTGTTCTGAAATGCCGAGTATGTTGCCTTTCTACTAAAATGTTGTATTTCCTCAGTTTTATGCTCTAAGTGACACACTGCACACCATGACCTAAGAAGTATCTAGTTTGATTCTGATAACCTGCTTCCTTGCCTTACACTATGCATGAACTAGTTATCTTCAACTTGATCAAGCCCTAGAGGTTATCTGAAAACTGTTGTGTGATTGTATGCTCTGAATGTTATATGTGAGTCATAAACTAAATGAAGGGTCATCACCATAAGTAGTCTGTTAGGCCTATTAAGGTGTGACTAGATATGGTCCTAAGGTCTAATTCTAGAAAGCACGTGGTTAATCAACTTAAGATTAGCTTACTAGTATTTGGGTGTGATTATGTGACTGAACAAGCTACGTTTCTCTGTGTGCCATGTGAATTTGGAAGGATAAGACATCTTCCTTTATAACCATACTGCTCCTATGTGTTAAAATTGGTCATATAATGTATATTTGAAAATCTAGAGATAACATGTGTGTGTCTATCATTTTGTGTGCATAACATAGCTGTTGTCTTGCTATATACATTGGTTTGAACCTCTGAATTATAACTGGCAGTCATGTTGAGGGTTAGCTATCTTACAAAATGCTAAGAAAAGGGGGGTTAAGGGCTTGTTTGTATTGTATTCCTATGCCTCTCTACTATTTCTCCATTTCTATGCTATATGTTGTGTCTGTGTGATATAAAAAGGGTATATATCAATTGTATACCAAGTATACTCAATATACCAGGTATACAAGTTAGATATATTCCCCTGTGCATCACTCAGGACTTCTTGAGAATGTATCTGGTGGGGTTTGGTCCAGTGCTTCATATACAATGCCTTTCTGATTGCTTAGTGCATATACTGGGTCTAGCCCATTTTATCTTTGACCCTCACGTCTCGCCTTTCAAAATGATATATGTTATTTGGGCCAGACCCACATGTCTCTAATTTATTACATGTGTTCTGCTACTTGCCTAGTTTGGGCTCAACCCATTCTACTTGTTCTTGCGTTGTTATATCTGAATGATTGGATTGTCTTTGCTATTTTAATTTAGGCCATATTTATTATTGGACTGCTTTTATTTGTGTAAATTATTTATGTGATAATTTCAGGTACGTTCTAACTTGTACCTTCCTTTTCCCCTCTCCTCCTTTACATGCACCGGGACAGGCCATTTCGGCCACTGCATTTCAAAAGCCAGTTGGGCCAAAGGCCCAACCAATTCCTTTTTATCGAGTTCAAATGAGTTGTAGCTGCGCATGAAGGCCCAACTATGAGTGAAAATAGTTAACTGGTGGGCTCAGTAGACCCACCAGCCTAACTCTCTTTTTTTATTTTTATTGTATTTTGTGTAGTTATACTTATATAAAATACTTGATAAAATTATTAGAACCCATGTAATTATGACCTAGGATTAGGCCAAACGATACTTACGTTGTTAAGAATGGATAGAGTCCAAAAAAATGGATTTTCAAATCTGTCCAAATGATATAATGTACGTTTTTTTGTATATATTAATATGAAATGATTTTAAGAGGCTTAACTAGAACTGAATTTGATTTGAAAACCGATTTTTTTTGGCATGAAAATGGACTGTTTTTACCTCAAAAAATGTTGGACTTTTGGCCTTAAGTTGGACTGTTAAAACAATGAAAAAAATTGGACTGTTTTGAAGAAAAAAGAAAGCTGAAAACTTTGTCATAAAATCTGAGTTTCAAAAACTGATTTCCAAGTGAAAAATGATCGAGTTTACAAAAACTTTCAAAAAAACTATTTCCGGGCCATGACCAACCAAATCGATTTTTAAATTGGTCCTTTGTAAAACCTTAGTTAAAGTATTGGTTTGGGAAGTAGAACATGAGTTGACCTTCAATAACAAGATAGAAAGACTTGTATTTCCTTCTATTAAAATCCATGGCATGTCATTTCAAAAGATTTTAAAAAAATGTATAAGGATTATTTGGACAACATTGGACTAAGAGTAGTGGTGTTCTACTAAAACTCAACACTGAGTGTACTTTAGTCCAAAATGGATTGACAAATTACCCCTATGCGAACCACTTTAAGTGAAATTTAACTTTTTGATTTTCAAACCCTTATGAGTTTGAAATAAAAATGAATGACATGTGTTGACATCCAATTTTGTCCCATCTTTTATGATTTTTATTCGTAATTTTTTATATTTTAACACCTCAAAAACAATTTTAATCTATATACATACATGCGTACATATATATTATTATTCTCTTATTATTATTATTATTCGCATTTTTTATCATAATCATAAGTTTTATCTGAAAATTCTATGTTATTTTATTCTCGCAAAATTGCATCGCATTTCCATTTTTTATTAAGCATTAAACATTTCGCAAATATTATATTTTTATTATTATCACATCGTTACGTTATTTTAAATAATTCACATCTTTTACAAAAAAATATTTTTAATGTTAGACCTCTTTCATATTTTTAATCCATAACCCATTTTATGTTCCCAACCCAATACAAATTCCCCCAACCAAAACCATAAGGCCCCATTCCCTTTATTTCCCCAAGCCCATCGGCCGCCCCCATCTTCCAAGCCCAACCCCCACAACCTTTTAAACCAAAACCCCTACCCAAAAACTCCCAAAGCCCAACTCCCTTTTATTTCCCTTACCACCAAAGCCGAGCCACCTAACTCCTCAGCCCAACCGCCTTGACCAAACCCAACCCAAACCCACCCCGTCGCCCTAATCCTTTAAACCAAACGAACCCTAAACAAAAACAAAAAAAGAAAAAACCAAACGCCCCTAAAATCGCCAAGCACACCTGCACTCCCAACATCGCCGCACACACCCTACACCCCCCTACACCCCTACCCCACCACGGCCACCACGCTACCCTGACACCGCCGAACTCTCACCCTTCCCCAAAAAATCAGAGCAGCAGCAGCAACAGCTCCATTCCGTTTCTAGATAAAGCTTGTAGCTTTGTCAACCATGGAACAGAGGGTGTTGCTCCATTTTCGTGCTATGAATCACGTGAAGCCTGCAAGGCCATCAACGTCCGGATTTTTGAAGGATTTCGTTGACCCATTTCAAAATTTAAAGCTAAAAACCCCGCCCAAAAAACCCTAGAAAATCCCTAAGTTCGTCCTATAAATATGGGCATGTGGAGTCCATTCAGGGGAGGCTTTTTTTTGGACGAAAAAACTCTCGGTTCTTCGAAAGCCAAACCACAAAAATCGATTCTTCAGTAGGTTTCCTTTTTACTCCCATTCTGGTTCGAAAAAGACATAAAAACATTTAGTCCCTTGTCCCTTTCAATTGCATAAACAAATTCCTTTGAGCGGGTCGACGATTCGAGACGACGCCTCGGTTCGCTACCCGAAGAAGGTCCGTAAACTCAAACTCTTCTCAGTTTTCTTATTTTCTGCGTTTTGTGTGTTGTATTACTGATTTAGTGATAATGTAATCTATTTGTGTTGTTATGCTTAGTGTTTAGACATGTTGAGTTTGTTAGTTTATTTATGCTTTAGAGATATTTTGATGGATGATTATTGTTGCTCAGAAGAATTAGGATGTCGATTAATAAAATACCCTTGTGATAGTTTGGTTTGCTTATGAAGTCATTTCATGTCCAGTTCAGTCTTCAATATGTATTTGTGTTGGGCTTATGAGTTATCTAAACCTTAGGATGAGAAGGGGCATGGCCATAATAGATGCATGAGTCTGATTGTGCATTTTAATGATCTGGTTACAGTTATCTGTGGCCTGAGATCAGAATTAAAGCATATGCTTACCCTGCCTTGCCTCATAGATTAAATTATCTAGCCATCGTTTCTTTCTCCTTGGTAGTAAGCATGTATGTCCAGCTTAGTTTAATATGTCCTATTTAGCAAAAAATGTGTATATGTTTAGGCAATCGAACATTGGTATGCTTAGAATCTTGGTTGTGTACTTCTCTTATATGCTTAAGTGTTTTCATGTCTAAAGTATAGCATGAATGAAATCCGGCATATTTCAAATCCAGTCTAATTGGCCTTGTATCTTTGAGAGATTACTATTTGTGTATTCCTAGGTTAACTTAGTCTCTATGTCCCCTTTGTGATTGATCATGTATTTATCCTACTTGTCAAGTGTTGAAATGCCTCCCTATTACCATGGAAGGTCTCTTGAGCCATCATTTCATGTCTACATGTTATACTTTTTAAAATAGCATTTGCATCAGTGCTTTACACTGTTCTAAACCAGTTTATGCCATGATAAGTCATAATGTCTAATGCATTCTGTTCAGATTTGTGACCATGTGTTTCTCATGATAAGCATGCATAGAGTACAAACATGTTGAAGCTGGCTTATTTATATGAAGATTTGGCCTGTGATTTGTTGTATGATGAGCTTGATTCAGCATGAATGATTAACTTGAGCCTAGTTCTACACCATGCCATACATACTCAAGGGACTGGTCCCAACTGTTAAGCTTGAACTATAATTAGGCATAGTTACTTTAATGTTAAAAACTTAGGAAAACATTCAAAGTGTTATTCATATGCTACTATCTTTGAATTGCATATGCATCTCCTTCATTTGTACATACAGCCATGCCCCCCCTCCCCTTTGTGTGATGTATATATACCACCTGTTAGGATATATGTTATGTTTGTTTTTCAGTTTCTAAGGCTATCTAAATTAACTTCTCTAGCTTGTAAATATTATAGCTGAATATTATATATATATGAACATGTTCTCTGTTTTTTTAAGAACCCTGCTGGTATGCATTTTTTTCTCATTAAACAGTGCCCTTATAAAGCATTATCACTGGCCTAATAATCATTGCCTATGTGCTGCTTGTATGCATTCTTTAAGTTTGAAACTTAGTCACAAGAAGTAGGTTCAGTTGTTTGGCTAAAATATGGTCAGTGTGTGATTTCTACTTTTCTTGAGTCATTCTTCACCCCCCCTTTCTTTTGCATGACTTGGGGAGTTTCAAACCTCCTTGAATTGCTACCTTGAGCTGCTGCGTGATGAAAATGGTCATTGCCTGATTTGTTACTGGTTATGAGCTGCTGCATGATGAAAATGCCAAAACAGTGGATAAATTTGAGGAACTGATACTACATTTGATTAGTTTGTGGTTGCGTCCCCAGCTCTTGTTGAAAGCATATGTTGCCACTTTGTTTTATGGGTTGCTGTTTCCTCTGTTACTAGAGCAGATTGCTACAGTTGATCGATTATACTAATTCGAATATGATACTACACTTGGGCCGATGAAATTGAATTCGAGGCCGCGCTTTTTTTGTTTCTCTGTTTTATTATTTTACTGATTTGAACAAATACTACACTTAGGCCGATGAAATTGAATTCGAGGCCGCGCTTTTCGTTTCTCTGTTTTTCAAGTTTACTGTTTTAAACATCCGTGCAACGGATATCTTACTGTTTTACAATTTTTACTGTTTTGAACAAATACCGCGTCTGTTCCAATCGCTTTTCTGTTTCGCTTCTTTGCCCGATTTCAGACATCGCTTTCTTGTTTTTACCGCTTTTCTTGTTTTAAACTAAACACCGCACCTTTCGTACATTGCTTTCTGTTTTGATCCAACTGTTTCAAAGATTTAAATATCCGTTTTACTGTTTTACTATTTTAAACTAAGCATCGTGTCTTTTCGGAAATTGCCTCTGTTTTTTCTGCTTACTGCCTACTGCCTACTGCTCCAATTTAATTTTGCTGATTTGAACACGATACTACACTGGCCGATGAAAAATATCCGTCGATTTTGAGGCCTCCACAGTTGTAAAGACGGAAAATATAACTTCTGGGCAAGGATGAGGCTTAAACCTTTATTTCATCCGAGATCAACATGTTTAGTAGGCGAGGTGACTTATATATTCGCAGCCACGACGTGATTATAGTGATCTTTTCTTTTTCATCCGAGAGACCAATACGTTTAGTAGGCGAGACAATCAAAATAACCACTCAGTCATATGTTTGCAGCCACGGCGTGATTGGAATGATCTTTTCAAAATTTAAGTCTGAGCCCTCCGTGACCAAAACGCTCACTGTTTTGGATACGGATCTGAAGTTATTTGTTTTTTTAACTGTTTTCAACCGCTTGTTCTTGACAGCTTGCAAGGAACAGAGTCAATGAATGCAGATATTTCTCGGAGTTTATTTATTTTATTTACTTTCTTTAATTCAGCTTTTATCCCGCTCTGTATTGTAATATTATTTACCGCACTTATGTAATTATTGAAATGCTTAGAATAGGTAGACTTAGAATTAATTCATAGGATAGTCTAAGATTGGAAACCCGTCGCTATCTTATTTACTTGTAGGCTCGATTAATTCAAACTTAGAAACCCTCCGCTAGTTTATTTATTTTTAGGCTTGTCATGCATATTTAAAATTTTCAAAACAAACTTTGATCATTTTCTATTCATTTTATTAATTGTACAACTAAAAAATGATTTTCAAAAATTACTCTTTTGGCATTACAAATTAATTGCTTTTCTCCATATCATTGTCACAAATGCATACATGTACAAAATGCATCTCTTTCATTAATTATTTGCCAACATCTTTTTAACTTCATACTTTAAACATGCATTTTTCTTACTATAATATTTAACTTGAGTTTGACCGAATAACCGCAAGTTAGCGGATCTTAAAGGATGCTTAACCCCTTCCCTTTAGGATAATAAAGAACCCTTACCTAGAATCTCATTAGTTTCGCAGACCATTAAAATCGGAGTTTACATTGCAGCATTTAGTTTAATATTTAGGTGTCCTAATTCACCGTAAAAAATAATTAGGTGGCGACTCCTCAATCCTTAATTTACCCAGGAATCACCGGACACGTCAGTGCTCCGCTTTGACCCGAGCAGGTCAAAATAGGGCGCGACAGCATGGCGACTCCGCTGGGGACATTCAGGTTCTTAACCATAGCAAGTTCATGTTAATTATTATTGCGCTTTATTTTGCCTCTTATTTGTTTAATTGCTATATTGTTTTACTGCTTTCCTTAAATTGGCATTTCGCTCATATTTCTTCCACTCTGGAAAATTGACACTATCACACATTACACGCGAGGTGTGTTTTGCGCACCCGCAAACTTCTTTCAAATTTCCAAATTTTTAGGAGAGTTGGTATATGCGCGGAGCGTCCGGACCATCCGGTTGGCCGCGTAGCCTTCTCACTCGAGCAGTCCTCTCGGGAACCTTGAGTCTAGTCAGCCAAATCTTAGAAAATTTAGGATAGAGCTATACCACCCTTTCTTTTAAGTCATGCATACATACACCTTAGGTGGGTCGATCCTTGGTATCGACTCCACAATTAAGAAATCTACCAAAATTGTCAACGGGTCTCACAACCCAACGACCAATCAGCATATTATGTGTAGTGTGATAAGGATAGACTAATCCAAGACTAATCATGACATGCTGAAATTGGAAAATGTACATTCATTTTGTCTCATTTCCGACAAAGCATTGCAGTTTAGCAGCTTGGATCAAACCTGTCGTAATCCCGCATATCTGGCGTTTAGGCTCACCTCTGGCATAAGAGAGGCCCCCATGCATATTAGGATGCGCATTTAATTGTCATACAATCATTTTGTTGTTTTCTCCTGCTTTTTCACTCTGTGCATATTATTTGAAGCAATAATTACTCGCCCTATACTAACTTGGCTTTCTTCATTTTTAGAAGGTTTATTTTGCCTAGATTATTTTTCCCAAAGGTTGATTTGCATTGACTAAAACTGGCGGAACATCCCTACTTCACGAGCCCAGTTATATGAAAGACTGAAAACCGCAGGAATACTCCAGCCCATCCCAGGAAATGTCCCCAATCCTGTTCCCAAATGGCACGATGAGGCTAAGCATTGTGCATACCACTCGGGAATCTCTGGACACGACACTGAAAATTGCTATGGCCTCAGAGACAAAATTGAGGCATTAATCAAAGGAGTTATCCAACTGAAAGGACCTGCCTCTAATGAAAACAATAACTCTTTGCCAGATCATGACGATGCCAATGTGAACATAATGATTCTCAATGATCACGCTAGAGGCTCAACCATGTGGGATGCAGAGCAAGGAGATGTTTTGGAAAAATTGGACCCGTGCCCTGGCCTTGTTACTCCCGGAAACTAGTTAACTGCATCAATATTTAATGAAACAATGCGATTCAGATTGAGGCCTGAATCACATATGTGCATCTAATATGTTTTACCTCTACCTTTTGAAAGCTTAAAAAGACAAATCTGCATTGATGTTGCTATTTTAAAATCTGTTTTGTTTAATAATTTTCTTTTATTTTCCATCATGCAAACTAATCTGTCGATAATGTGTGATACATTTGAAACAAGTAAGCAAGACTTCGAAGAATATAAGGAAGACTCACAACCGGAAGAACTGGGGCATAAGCCAAAGCCAGGTTTGGATGAAACATCAAGATGGTTGATAATTACAAAGCATTGGTCCGAGCATTTTCTTCTGGGGCAACGATATATCTTTCGAAGCCAAGTGGATACAGAATCATGTACGAAGAGACTGATCGATGAAAAGCAGATGGACGCAGTTTGTCCGGGGCAACCTTATCAGAATAGAATGGCCAAAAACCATCAATGCAGATGCAGTGAAGAGATATCATATCTAAGATTAGTTATTCTCTATGTAATACTTTTTCTATGTTGTAAAAGTTGCGCTCCCTCGGCGGGATACGCATAGAACCCATGAAGGGTTCAGTTTCTTTAGATCACAAATTTCCCCAAGTTCCTTTTACTTGTAAACATGAACTACGTTATGACCTGATTCCCTTGGCGGGATACGTAGGCGGCCACATCGGCTTCGGTCCCATTTTCAGAAAATCCTTACAAATCTCTTGTTAGCCATAAACTACGTCATGACCTGATTCCCTCGGCGGGATACGTAGGCGGCCACATCGGCTTCGGTCCCATTTTAGAAAAAAACCCTTACAATCTCCTTTGCTTGTAATGAACTACGTCATGACCTGATTCCCTCATGGGGATACGTAGGCGACATAAATTGGCTTCGGTCCCACCATTAGGAAATATTCTCTCCTTTATATCACATATGACAAAACGCACCCTTCTAATCACCTTGATAGGACATGCAAGCAACCCACATAAGACTTGGTCCAGTTGAAAGTTCAGCATCCTCACATATCAAAACTGGGGCATTTTTTTAAGAGATCACCGCAAGAAGACGCCGATAAGCATGGGCAAGCATCGGCAAACTAAGTCTTCAACCAGAGGAAGGATTTTGGATAAGACGTTTGTTTTTTTTCACCGCATGTCACTACTCGACAGACATTTACATATATGCATACTTTCTTATAAGCAAATTATTTTCAACAAATATTTTCATTAGAGTTCGACAAGAATTTTTTACTGATATGCATACTTTCTTATAAACAAATTGTTTTCAACAAATGTTTTCATTAACGGTTAGCCAAGACTGGGAACCAAACATGGGCTACAGGTCCGAATCAGCAGTACATGCAGCTATCAAGAGCCAAAGCTACAAAGTCAACGCGAATCAACCGCCCCTCCCCAAACTCACAAATATTTTTTGAGTACAGGTTCTTCAGGTTGAAAAAGCAGGGAAGCCACATCACTTATGATCAATTCCCCAAAGAATTTCGGCACCACAACTCACTACAAGGATTACGTTCCTGTTTTGCATTTATACGAAGACATCATCTTGACCTACAGGGTCCCGACTATTATGTCTGCACAAAAATGTTATTTCGAATCACAGGGAACGACAACACGGCAAACCCGACGGCAAAGACGTCGCATCACATTTTCGCCTGTGCCAGGACGACATTTCAATTCACAGTCCACATGAGTTTGGATCGACAGAAGATTCAGCACAACGTGGAACCATATTACAGCAAACTGACGGCAAGGACGTCACTTACATCTTTTACAACAGAACAACATTACAATAACGTCATCGACGTTATGGCAGCACGACAATTATCTTTTACAGCATTACAACGACGTCAACAACATTACAACAACGTCTTCAACACCACAGTCATTTTTACACCTTTACAACGACGTCAACAGCATTACAACGACGTCTTCAGTTCAACAACTATCTTTTACATCGCAATAGCATTACAATGACGTCAACAACACTACAACGACGTCTTCAACGCAACATCTACCTCTTACAGCAAACATCATTACAACAACGTCATCGACGTTTTACAACATTACAACGTCTTCGACGTTACGGCAACACAACTATCTTTTACATCATTGCGGCGACGTCAACAACAACAACGTCTTCAGCACATCTATACACATAGGGCCTTATGGTTTTGGTTGGGGGAATTTGTATTGGGTTGGGAACATAAAATGGGTTATGGATTAAAAATATGAAAGGGGTCTAACATTAAAAATATTTTTTTGTAAAAGATGTGAATTATTTAAAATAACGTAACGATGTGATAATAATAAAAATATAATATTTGCGAAATGTTTAATGCTTAATAAAAAATGGAAATGCGATGCAGTTTTGCGAGAATAAAATAACATAGAATTTTCAGATAAAACTTATGATTATGATAAAAAATGCGAATAATAATAATAATAAGAGAATAATAATATATATGTACGCATGTATGTATATAGATTAAAATTGTTTTTGAGGTGTTAAAAATATAAAAAATTACGAATAAAATCATAAAAAGATGGGACAAAATTGGATGTCAACAACATGCTAATGACTTTTGTGGGAAATAAACATTTTAAAGCAATTTATACCAGTAAATATGTTATAGAACATGAATGCCAACCATATTCTATGGATCTCTAATATCGGGGTGTCTAACACCTTCCTCGGAGGATCATCAGAACTCTTACCTCAACTCTGGTTTAAAAATGATTTTTCACGAATTTTTTGAATAAACCCTTTTACCTTGATTTTCCTAATTTACCTATAAATTAGGTGGCAACTCTAAAACTAATTATCCAAATTAGAGCACCAACAACCTCTTAATAGCTTTTATGCCTCCGCATAAAAGTGAACAGTAACAGATAGCGACTCTGTTGGGGATAAACCTAGGTTCTAACCATAATGGTTCCAATACAACATGTTTTAATTGATATAAATTTCTTATGCGTTTATTTTTCACAAAATATAACTGTCATTCATGCATTTCATTACTCCACCAAATGGCACACACACACTCATATCAGTGCACAAAGACGATTATGCGGTCTCACAGTCGTCCTCCAGTAAAAAATCAAAATATATCTTTTTGAACACGTTGAAGACGGAGTTGGTTCGTGATCATCCAACAGTCGACAATGGTTCACATTGAGTAGAATGCTCGAGTCCCCCTAGTCATTCAAAAAACCACTCTAGTTTGCCTAGGATCGAACAAAGCCAAATCCCTATTAAACTAGCGCATACTTACCTAGACGGGTTCAGATATTTTGGATGTATTTGGACCCATCAGGCGACTACCCCGTGTTTTGATGGTCTATGACCCGACGACACTGCATCCAACTACTTGCTATGTGGAAACATGAATGTGCCTATGTGATAAACCGTTGTCCTTTGGGGGAAAATTAACTGTGCTCTGTTTTGTAGATGCATATCAACCTCAAATTCAACATGGTTTTTTTAGGCGCCCAAGTTGCTAAGATTTTGATGGTCATGGCTAGATGCCCCACAACAAAGAAAAATTACGAACTGTCTAAGACATCTACCCTCACTAATGACCATGAAGGGAGTAGGGAACTGTTAGAATGGCTCATCGGATATTGGGATTATGATAGAATAATGTTTAGGTTAGGGAATTTCTAGATAACCCCAACTTTAGAGTTGATCCGAAATTGCATAGATAGCAACGAGACTTGTATGAGGAGGAGGAAAACCGACCATAACCTTCTAGTACCACATAAGCCCACTCTTGATGAGATAATGATGCTTTTATCCCTAGCCAGTGCCAATTGGATCTTCGGTCCAACCGTAGCCTTTAGGTAGCTTTACAACCGCTTTGGGTCCAAGAGAGGGTACTTAGAACACTTGGTCGAGTTGCGAACTTACGCTGATTAGGAAGCCACCCGACCCCTAGCCTTTCCTATATGCCTATTAGGAACCATGATTTTCCCCGAAGATTGACACCTTGCCATAAACACCTGTGTCATTTATGTCACCTATGCTATCTTTCATGGCATAACCTTAAATGGAGAGACCAAATACTTTGACCTAGTCCTTGTCATCCTAGATGATATATACCGAGCTTTAGGTCAATGTCAAAACCTACATAGGTATTTCCAAGCGTGTAACATACTACTACAATAGTGGATTCTCAAACACCTCAACAAATCTAAGGGGTCCCTCGAACTTAGACCCAGAGTGTAGGAAGGTTAACCTCCAACCCAACTGTCCAAATTTCGGAAACCAAACAAAAGAGCGGTGGGCCTTCATTTTTTTCGAGACTTCGAGAGGATAACATAAAATGGAGGTTCTCGGACTTTATATCCGAAACTATCATAGCCAGAGGTAGAAAGTCCACTTTCTTGCCACTTATAGGAATTCGGGGAGTCTGCCCATATGAACATATTACGTAACGACCCGTCCAATTATTTTTAGATTAAGAACTCTATTTGACTATTTTACCCTTCATGTAGACTCTATGTGAGGTTTGTGATACATGGGGATGCGTGAAACAAATCTCGAGGTCAATGTATATGAATTTCAGATGAAAAACCCAAAATCTAGAACCTTAGAGTTTGATAGTTTGACTCAAGGTTGAGTTTTGAGTAGATGGGTTTATTTTTATATTTTGTCGCTTCCAGTAGTTCCAGAGGGTCATTTATGACTTAGTCGAGTCATTGATTAGCTTCACAAGGCAATCAAATGTATTTTGTGGCCTTATTCGTTAAATTTGGAGATTTCGTTATTTCAGACTATTCTTTTGAAAAGTATACCTTAGCTCGGTTAAATAGGAAATTTGAGGGTACGATAAAGTTCGTTTCACTGTTTACCTTAGATGAGTATGTCTGGTTTGTGTCTTGGGGAGGGCCTCGGGAGTGTTTCGGGTGTTCAATAGGAGTTTGGGATTTTTTTTCTTGATTTGGTGTCCGCCTCGGTGGCACCTCTATTCGCTCCTACATGTCTGCCTCAGCGGGAGGTTGGCTCACAGAAGCGGGGGTTGGGAAGTTGTGGTGTTTCTACCCTGGCGGAGGATTTGTCCGCAGGGGTGAGTCCACCTCTGCGGTATCTAGTTCGCCATAGCGCTGGGCTAGCTGTCAAGTGACTGTGCCCTAGTGAGGTATATGTTTATAATAGCGGGTCTGCTCCAGCAATATCGATTCTGCTGGGGTGGATTCACTGGTTTAGGTGTCCTATTTAATTTCGTAGGTCAGATTTCTTTTCCAAAAATAGCATATCTCGAAGCTAGAGCCGCAAGGGAGAGTATTTTGAAGTTTAAGAGTGAAATTTATCTTAGAGGTAAAGATTTACCTCCCTTGTGATTTCATTTTGTGTTTCTAAATCCTTTAATGGTGGCATAGTATGTTTATAAGTTGGGGAAGATGAGTTTCAAGTTCTTATAAGATCGAAAGAGTTAAATCATGGATTTAAAGGGTGTTGATGGATTAAATTGCTTGATTATTATGAATTAGTGATGAATTATACTAGAATATCATATTGTAGAGTTTAATTTGAATATAAAGACCTATTCCAATTGGGGGGAAATTCTAGAATTTCCAAATTGGGGCTTTTGTATATTGTTCAATTGAAGGCTCAAATGTGTATAGTTTTCTAATTAACTCAATGGTATGATTACGTAGTACATGTTCTTGGTATTTAGGTAATAAAGTTTGACTCTTGCGAGCTCGAGTGTGAGTCCGAGTGGGCAGGTTTCTGTATTCAGGGTGAGATAATACCTCTGGCATGCCTTGTATACTTTATACTTATCTTATATTTTAATTATGATCGAGAGGCATGTTCAGACTCTTATGTTATCAGATTTTGTTTTAGCCTGCGTGCCATATTCAGACTTGTATCAGATTAGTGCTCTTGTATGATTGACTAGATTTTGGGGGTTCTGTTATTTCTCAGACTTTATTCCGCATCTATATCATGAGACAATTATTGTGTATTTTGTTATCTTTTTGCTTTTCGTATATATATCATGTGAATGATTGGGAGTAGTTTGCCTACCAGTGGAAGTTTGTAGGTGCCACCACGGTCCCTAAAAGGGTTCATCACAAAGTTGATATCAGAGCTTTAGGTTAACCGGTCTTGAATACAAGAGAAATGTCTAGTAGAGTCTCGCAGATTGATGCAGAAACGTCCGTACTTATCTTCGAGAGGCTATGGGACATTTAGGAAATTTCACTTTCTTCATTCCTTTCATTCTAAGTTGAATCAAATTGATATCTGACCCTTGTTCCTATTCTCTCACAGATGGTGAGGACTTGTGCTGATGTAGTGAGGGAGGAGGCACCAGCACCTGCAGCACACGGTCGCGGGTTATGGGATTTCCCAAGACTTTGGGCAAGTTTGATGTTATTTGTGTCATTGTTAATAGGTTAACCAAGTTCGCACATTTCATTCCGATTGAGATGACTTATAATGTAGAGAAGTTGGCTAAGATATACATTCATGAGATTGTTCATCTTCATGAGGTTCCTATTTCTATCATCTCCGACTGGGGAGTCAGTTTACTTGCATTTTTGGCGGACTTTGCAGAACGAGTTGGATACTCGCTTGGATATCAATACAACATTTCACCCTCAGACCGACGGTCAGTCTGAGCAGACTATTTAGGTTTTGGAGGATATGTTACGAGACTGCGTGATTGATTTTGGTGGTCATTGGGACCAGTTCTTACAACAACATCTATCACTCTGGTATTGATATAGAACCATTCTAGGCCTTGTATGGTAGGAGATGTCAATCTTCGATTGGTTGGTTTGATGCGTTCGAGGTTTGTACTTGGGGTACCAATCTATTGAGAGATTCCTAAGAGAAGGTGAAGGTGATCTAGGATAAGCTCCTGGCAGCTCAGAGCAGACAGAAGGACTATGCAGACCGAAAGGTCTGAGACTTGGAGTTTATGGTTGGTGATAGAGTTCTTATGAAGGTCTGACCCATGAAGGGTGTGATAAGGTTCGACAAGAGAGGGAAGTTGAGACGAGGTATATTGGACCTTTTGAGATTCTTCAGAGAGTTGGGGAAGTGACATATGAGTTGGCTCTGCCACCAGGTCTTTCTGGCGTTCATTCGATTTTCTATGTGTCTATGCTGAAGAAGTATCATGCCAACCGTTCTTATATCATCCAGTGGGACTTCGTATTACTTGATCAGAATTTGGAGTTTGAAGAGGAGCCTGTGGTTGTTTTGTACAGGCATGTGAGGAAGTTAAGATCGAAAGAGATATCTTCTAAAAAGGTTCAATAGAAGTATCATCCTATTAGGGAAGCGACTTGGGAGATAGAGTTTGACATGCGGAGCAGATATCCTGACTTTTTACTACTTCTGATACGTTTCCCTTTTTGTTTCTCTGCGTTTGAGGACAAACATTTGTTTAATTGGTAACTGATGTAACAACCCATCCAATCATTTTTAGCCTAAGAGCTCTATTGACTATTTACCCTTTCTGTAAACTCTATATGAGATTTGTGATGTGCGGCGATGGGTGGCATAAATCCCGAGGTCCATTTATATGTATTTCAGATGAAAAACTCAAAACTAGAAACTTAGAGTTCGATATTTTGACTCAAGGTTGACTTTTGAGTAGATGGGTTTGTTTCCGAGTTTTGTCGCTTTTGATAGTTCCGGAGGGTCATTTATGACTTAGTCGAGTTATTGGTTTGCTTTTCGAGGCAATTGGATATATTTTGTGGCCTGATTTGTAAAATTTGGAGATTTTGTTATTTCAGATAATTCTTTAGAAAAGTATACCTTAGCTCAGTTAAATGGGAAATTCGAGGGTACGAGAAGGTTCGTATAACTGTTTACCTTAGATGAGCATGCCAGGTTTGTGTCCTGGGAGTGTTTCGGGTGTTTGATAGGAGTTTGGAATTGTTTTTCCTGATATGGTGTCTGGTGTAAGCCTAGGCGGCACCTCTGTTCGCTCATGCGTGTCCGCCTCAGCGGGAGTTTGTCTCACAAAAGCGGGGGTTGGGATGTTCTGGAGTTTCTACCATGTCGGAGGATTTGTCCACAGGGACGAGTCCGCCTATGCGATATCTGGTTCTCCATGGCACACTGGGGCGAGCTGGCAAGCGACTGCACCCCAATGAGGTATATGTTCGCAGTAGCGGGTTCGCTACAGCGGTGTCGATTCTACTTGGGCATAATCACCGGTTTAGGTGTCTTATTTAATTTCCTAGGTTAGATTTCTTTCCCAAAATAGCATATCTCAAACCCAGAGCCGCAAGGGAGAGTATTATGAAGTTCAAGAGTGAAAGTCACCCTAGAGGTAAAGATTTCCTTCCCTTGTGATTTCATTTTAGGTTTCTGAATGCTTTAATGGTGGTATAGTATGTTTATAAGTTGGGGAAGATGAGTTGCAAGTTCTTATGAGATTAAGAGAGTTAAATCATGGATTTAAAGGTTGTTGATGGATTAAATTACTTGATTATTATTAATCAGTGATGGATTATACTAGATTATCATGTTGTAGAGTTTAATTTGAATATAGAGACCTATTCCAATTGGGGGGAAATTCTAGGGTTTCCAAATTGTTTTTTTTATTATATATTGTTCAATTGAAGGCTCAAATTTGTATAGTTTCCTAATTAACTCAAGGGTATGATTACCTAGTACGCGTTCTTGTTATTTGGGTAATAAAGTTTAAGTCTTGGTGATGTGGGCTCGGGGTTGGTATTTAAAGTCTTGCTTATAAGGATTATGTCATTGTATGTTGTGTAAGCTCTTCATTAACGAATAGTATATGCGTGATTAGACTTCGATTATCATGAGGCGCAGCGGAAGGTCAAGGCGATCATCGAGCCTTAATTGGTTAGCACTCCTGTTCGGCCCAGAGGTAGGCTACGATTTACTTTCACTAAACTCCAAAAGAAGTACGTAATTAGTTATGAATATTGAGGTGTATTTTGCGTGTTTGGGGGTCCTAATCAGCCGGTTGTGATGAACGTTTGAGTGGGTGCCGGTGTTGAACTGTGATGATGGGTGATTTGAGGAATCAGACTTATGCTTGTTCCAACTGCTGATTGATTGGGCTTGTCGCTATATTTGCTAGTATTTGTTTATTCATCACACCTGCTTCCGATATGATATCCTTATTTGTACATAGATTGTTATGTTGTTGAATTGTTGAAAACATGTGATATTCATCTCTATACTTGGTTGCATCTCATTAGATCATGACTTCTTGCCTTATACTGTCATTTGCATTCATACACTCATGGTTCTAAGATATTTATATGAGACTGGTATAGAATGTTCTGGGTCCAAGAAACCGAAAAGGTGAGATCACTTATGAGACTATGGGAACACTAAGATGATGATGATGTTTAAGGGAATGGGTTGCATGCCTGCAACAATTATTAGTCAGCCAAGAGTTGGGCTCCGATGGGAAATTCCAGAGGAGTATATGGACTTCGCGGGTCCCCCTGGGTGTGCGTCTCATAATAAAAACTTGAGCATATGTATAATTAATAATCAAGGTACCTAGCATATGCTTTGCATTCATATCATACATACATCATTTCATGATTTACCTGTTGTTGAACTAAGTGTTGGATTGGTTATTGATCACTTGTTTGAATTCCTACATAGAGAAGGATTGTTAATTACTCATTGATACTTTGGAATCATGTTATTGAACTTTTATGGAACTGGGTGACTTACATGAACATGAAATCTTATATGAACAAGGTCTTATGTTGATTCTGTGAACCATTCTTGAATAACGTGACATTAATTGGGCTATTGAACTGCTAGTATAGGGCTATTTGATGTCAAATTGGTATTTATCTCTTTTTACGTATCTTCCATCGTTGTCGGCCTATGATTCCTACATGGGTATGTTGTGTACTCATACAACACATGTTGTATCTTTTCTGGTGCAGATACTGATCCTACTATTAGTTTGCGAGCTCGAGTGTGAGTCCGAGCGGGCAAGCTTCTATATTCAGTGTGAGATGCTACCTCCGGCATGCCTTAAATACTCTATCCTTTTCTTGTCTTTTAAATATGATTGAGAGACATGTTCAGACTCTTATGTTATCAGATTTCATTTTGGCCTGCGTGCTGTATTCAGACTTTTATCAGATTATTAGTGCTCTTGTATGATTGACCAGATTTTGGGGTTTTGTTATTTCTCAGATTTTATTCCGCATTTATATCATGAGACAATTATTTTATAGTTTGTTATCTTTATGCTTTTCCTTATATATATATCATGTGAATGATTGAGAGTTGTTCGCCTACCGGTGGGAGAATATAGGTGCCACCACGGTCCCTAAAAAGGGTCGTGACATATTAGGGTCCTGAGATAGTTTGGTACATGGGGGAGTATGTGGTCGACTACGAAGAAGATAGGATCAAAGGGGTTGCTGACATCATCCAAAAGTGGAATGCCCGAATGAGATGGGGTCTAGAGACTTTAGCGGAGGATAGGTTCCGTCCGGGTTGTGCGAAGACTATATTAACTGGTTGAGGGACATTTGCAAGGCACCCTCTATCAGTGTAGAAATGACAAGGATTCAAAAGTTGAGATCAAGGCCAATTACATCCAAATACAAGTAGATGATCGGGATGCGAAATATCTGGAAAAAGATATATCATGATCAAACTGCTATATCTAGTTTGACCGAGGAGTTAGACTTCACTCATAAGTGCTTATAGTATCTTGATGTTCGAATGAGGAGAGCGATGGATGAGACTGCCCCTATGACCTTCATAGAGAAAGGGTGTTGGGTTGATTCATTGCTGATATCTACTCACCTCCAAGTTCAGACCACCCAAGGGCCAAGAAAGATCTAACAGACAGAGCTTCATCATCAGCCACTAGAGGCCACTTCTGCTAATTTTTATTTATTGCTTTACAACCCCTTGTCAGCTTTATCATATTTTGTAATCCCATTGGGGAAACCATTATTATTAATGAAATATGATTATGGGTGCAATGGTTTGAATCAACATTTGGCACAATTATGTTTCAAAATGATTAGAAAACCTTGGTACAAAAGGGTTCAGGAACGCGAATATTACAATTGCTAATTATGTGATTATGTGATATATCTTCTTACATGATTTTGTGTTCCGCATGAACTCTTGATTGGTTCCGCATTCTAGACACCAACCCAAAAGAAAAACACAAGAAAATACCAATACCTAACTAAAATTTTTACCTTTTTAAAGGTTGATTTGCTACCAATGGAACTCAAGATAGCCATAGTACCACATCACCAGTCGTTGATTCGGTCAGCGATGAGGAAACAGAAAAGTTGTTTCGGGCAAAGATACACAAAATAGAGAAGAAATTTGACTTGGCTAAAGCCAAAATAAAATAAGTGGATCGTATTCTGGGTTTGGTAGGAAACCTTGCGGAAGAGACTACCGAGAAAAAGCAACACTGTCAAAACCTCTCAGACGAGGTCAAAGAAATGGTCAACGACTACATCTCACTATTCAAAACACCTAGGTGGGCCACCCGGGGGAGTTACCCTTAATGCTTTTGAAGCTGCTGACTACTACGGGACACCATAAGGGCTATCCCGAACATCATATCCTATTTGGTGGGCAATTTCTGTCAAATCCCGCACTTCACCCTTAAGGGTCGCACCAAGGCCAGTGCAGAGCATCGAAGTGTTCGAAGGATGGAAAGCTGCCGGAGTATCGTGTTTCGGCCACGATGTCCTACCAACTTTTGCACCCATCTATGCTCATATAAGGTGCCCTTTCAACAAGAATCAACCTGGCCACACCACTGACGAGTGCCTGGCCCTTAAGAAAAGGATCATAAGATTGATCGATGACAAGACTATCCCGTAACCTATGGGTCCCATACTTCCTACTTGTTCATGACCCTATCATGCCTGGTGAAGGAATCACCCTTGACACGCAAGTTTGGCGCAACAACTTCACTATCTTTGAAGACTCGTATGCGAGCCTCTTCTCCATACTAGCACCAGCAAGATCCATCTAGTCAAGTCTACATGGAAACCCTCTATGAGTATTTTGGAAAGGAGGAAGATTTTCTTATACCACTCAAGGGCACCGAGACATGACATTGAAGAATGCGAGGCTTTCAAGTTCGAGTTGGAGATTTGGTCAATACCGGCCAGATCTGGGTAGTTCTACCCCTCCGCTACTGAGGAAAGCCAACGGGAGAATGCGCGGTCGTAAGGACGATGAACTGCCATGGCTTTAGGGATAATTCTTCTTTTGGGTAAATTTAGGCGTCCATTTTCTATTTAATCAAATGTTATCCCTCCCCTTTATTTTGTAAAAGAAACTACATCCGACTTGATGTCCCAAGGGGGATACGTAGAAAGCCCTTATCGCGCCTGGTTTGGAAAAATTGTTTGGGTAAAATGAAATTAGAGATAATTTCTATGTAAACCGAAATACGGAAGGGTCTAGCTTTCCGCGGAGGGATACGTAGGCAGTCTACGTAAGACTCAACCCGTATATTATATAAATTATAATCCCCCCTTGTTAGAAGAGGTTTGGTCTCAACGACGTCATAGTAGAAAATTAACCATAGACTTTCAAACCAAAAACCCAGGAAACCAAAACAGCCAAAATTACCATAATACATCCGGAATGAAAAATCAATGAAATGTTCAGATCAAATGTATGAGTCTATGTGCTTTATGTGCAACCTATCTTTTATATTTTGTATTATTATTTTTACTAATGTTACTAACGTCATTTGCCTTGGAGTTTGCGCTGGCATACTTCAACAGATCTAAAGCTGCAACATCCCTTTCTGAACAAAATCAAGAAAACATGACTGGTACTCTGAACGACGGGCGTAACAAAGAGGCGGTGGTTTTAGAAAACCCTGCTCCTATAGATCCCCAAAACCCATCACATCACGAGCACATAATTAATTTGCTATTCCGAATGATTTTGCACCTTCAGGAATAGGTCGCAAGGAATGAATCGGTCAATGCCGCCAAAGAAGCAGTCACTGAAGCGAGAAGGCCTCCACCGCCTTTTCCATCCATGAGCTCACCGATACCCGAGCTCATAATGAAACCACCCACTTTGATACCTCATACCAAAACCCACCAATGGCCAACGCCACTCACATACCTGAGACTTCTTGTCCAGTGCCTTCATATCGGGCACCACCCACTTATACTGACCTGAGCCTACATCAAGATGCCACTACTCATACAACACCAGAACTACTGGATATTGCCAAACATATACCACAGTATCATTCCACACCCCTATCAGTCCAACTGACTCCTCACCTGAACTCGATCATTACGAGGAGATGGAAAGGGTGTGGAGAGCCGAACATAATAGGATAGATAAGGAGATGAAACAGAAAATGGTGGACTTGCTCAAAAAGTCTAACAGAGGCTCCCGGAAGCGACATGTTTGAGTTACAATGACCTTTACATACATCCAGACATGGACTTACCCCAAAGGTTTCAAAGTGCCTAAATTCAAAATGTTCAACGGGACAGGGAATCCAAGGCTCACTTAAGAGCATATTGCGACCAACTGATCGGGGTAAAAAGGAACTAGGCTCTAATCATGAAGCTATTCAGCTGGAGCCTAACTGGAGAAGCTTCTAAATAGTTCTCCACACAAGACATATGTCTTTGGGACACATGGGAAGATATGGTAGAGGTTTTCATGGAAAGATTCCAGTTCAACATAGAAACCGTGCCTGACTGTTACTACATAGAAAAGGTCAAGAAAAAGTCCACGGAGAACTACCGTGAGTATGCAAGTTGACGGAGGGTCGAAGACGCCCGAGTGCAGCTTTCGATTAGCGAAGAAGAATTGGTCTCCGTTTTCATCCGATTACAAGAGTTGGAATGTGAGAGGCCATAGAAGATGGCCTCAAGTCAGGAAGAATTGTCAGTGTAGCCAACCAGGCCGGTCACAAGAACGCCGCCAGGGCTATGAGGAACAAGAAGTAGGACGTGGCAAACATCTCCTTCACACCTAGTACAAAAAGAGGAAGAAGGAAGTATCACAAACTTCCTTCGACATATATCAGTCTCCACCACCGAGCAACTACATAACACCTCCGTACAGCCCTGTGCCAGTTTTCTATGCACAACCCAACTATCAAACAATGGCTCCTACCTACCAAGATCCGCAACTATATTACCAAACACATGTACCTACATACTAATCTCCACAACCAAATTATCAAACGTCCACAACCACTTACCGAGCCCATCAAAATCTCCAAAATTAGCTGCATTCGGCTACATATGATTTTCCACGTCCAAACCTTGAAAAGAATCCTCTACGGGTATTCACCTCGCTTCTCGAGTCTCAAACCAATTTGTTCTAAAGAATGAGCAATGCTGGAATAATCCAATCCATTCAACCAAAGCCTGCTAACCCTAGGAGCCGTTTCTACCAAGCCGAACAAATTGTGCACACCATTTCGGAGGAAGAGGACACAGTACGAAAGACTGTATCAATCTGAAATATAAGATACATGATTTGGTCGATAAAAGAGAGATCACATTGCAAATGGCAGCGCCAAACGTAAACACTGATCCTCTACCTAATCATAAAGCCAATCATATCCATATGATTGAGCGAGAGGAAGACCGGGCCATATGCAAGCCATTAATCCATGGGTATATTTAAAGCTTGGAACAAACAATTACCTCTCTTACTCTACAAGAACTGCTGCAATTTAAAGTTTTTATCCCTGCACCAGTCATAACTCTGGTATCGCAGGAGATAGTCTGAGCCCTAAGAAAAGAATTTTTTGTCCAAGCAGCGGTAGCTTATGGAATGACATGATTTGGGAGATGCTATACTCCTGAAAAACTGGCGCAGAGAGCGCCTCCAAAAGAAGGAAATCAAATGAGGCCCATCACTGAAGGAAAGGTCGAAGACTTTTGGTGCAGAATGCAGCTAAAAGAATATTCCATTGTCAAACACTTAAAGAAGACGCCATCCCAGATATTGATAATTGAACTACTGCTGAGTTCATCATAACACCGACAAGCTTTGATGAGGGTGTTAGATGAAGCACATATCCATGTAGACACAAGTAGTGAATCTCTAGCTGACATAGTACACCACGTCATCGGTGCCCATCAGATTTCTTTCACTCCAAATGAGTTGCCGAAAGAAGGCACGACATACAACAAAGCTCTCTACATCACTATCACATGTAGAGACAAAGTTGTAGCATGAGTATTGGTTATGATATCGAGAAGTTATGCTAGAGTCGAACAAATGTAAGAGCTTTTAATGGAACTCAACGTGATCCTAGTGGAGAGGTAGACCTCAACATCCACATTGGTCCTGCCGAATTCACTATAGAGTTCCAAGTCATGGCCATAACCTCCAACTACAATTTGTTGTTGGGTAGGCCTTGGATTCACACGGCTGGAGTAGTGCCATCTTTCCTGCATAAATTTTTGAAGTTTGTATGGGAGAACCACGAAGTGGTAATTCACAGAGAATGTAACATCAATAACTACCCCAACAATTCCGTACCAATGATTGAGGAAATCCCGAAGGATACGAATTTCCATATGGTAGAAATAGTGGGAGCCGCCCATAAAGGGGATGACAAAAAGAGTCCTATGCCACTAGTATACAAAATGATTGCCGCCACCATGCTCCAAAAGGGGTTCAAACCCGACAAAGGTCTAGGCAAAGATCTACAGGGTCTAACGAAACTGATGTTTATCCCGAAAATTGGTTCCCGGCTTCGGGTACATCCCATACTTCGAAGAGTCTTCAAAGCTGACCAGAAGAAGAGGAGTCCCCCACTGTTACACAAGCCGATTCCAAATTTGTACCAGTCATTCCCAGTCAGAATACCCCTGCATAATCGTAGAGATACAGAAGAAGGGTTAAGGATGTTGTTCTAAGAGAAAGATTGTTCCATGATACGGGAAGAGTGAAATGAAACGTCCACCATCCGCAATGTTGATTTGGGTGAGAAACTATCCAATTGGACCTCTACCCCACTCTTGGCTCCTCGGTAGAGATGATGAATTTAATTTGCTTTCATAAAATCGGTGAAAGTCGGATGAGGCCCGAAAATTCACCATTTGCATCTTTATTTTTCTCGTGATGTTTGGAAAATGGAAATGACTCGATGGTGATCCAAGTCGGGACCACAGTTTGTACTTCTTTTATTAAAATTAATGAAACCCTCAGTTTATATGAAAAAAATAGTCTTTTCATTTTAATTATATGTTTTTATACACTAACCGTGTTTTGCCTTATTTTTCAATAATAATAATGAAACAACTCATAATGTCATGAAATATTGCGAGACGAGTGAGTCGAGTGACACATAAGAAAGAGAATATGAGGAATACGACGAGGAGACCTTGTTACCTAAGGACCTCATCGATGAGGAAGACCAATATGAGAACAAAAAGAAGCCTAACTTGGATAAGACTGAAGTAATCAACCTCAGACACGAGGAAACGATTAAAGAAACTAGTATAAGCGCGCACTTGGAAGCGCCCCAGAAAAAGGAACTGATAAATCTACTAAAAGAGTTACGTGGTCATACGCAGACTTGCCCAAGTTGAGCACAGACATAATGGCCCATAAGTTGCCTATCAATAAAGGTTTCACCCCGATCAAGTAGAAAATATGACACTTCAAGCCAGATATGAGCATCAAAATCAAAGAGGAAGTCAAAAAACATATTAAATCGGGGGTAGTGGAAGTGACCCCATATCCGACATGGTTGGCCAACATTGTGCCCGTGCCGAAGAAAGACGGAAAATTTTGGATTTATGTGGACTACCATGATATCAATAAGGCTAGTCCCAAAGATAATTTTAAACTTCCAAACATTCACATACTCATCGATAACTGTGCGAAGCACGAGTTATAGTCATTCCTAGATTGCTTTGCAGGTTACCATAAGATTCTGATGAGTGAAAAAGATGCACAGAGAACAACTTTCATCACTCCATGGGGAGTATACCACTACCGTGTAATGTCATTCGGCCTCAAGAATGCCGGGGCAACCTACCACTATTGTGTAATGCCGTTCGACATCAATAATGCCAATGCAACCTACATGAGAGCAATGACCACCATCTTCCACTACATGATGCACAAAGAGATAGAGGTCTACGTGCATGATATCATAATCAAGTCAAAAGAGAGCTCCGGTCACATCATTCACTTGCGAAAGATCTTCGACAGATTCAGAAGTTTAATCTGAAACTAAACCCAGTGAAGTGTGCATTTGGAGTGTCTGCCGAAAAATTATTGGGATTCATAGTCAGCCGCAGAGGCATAGAACTAGATTCCTTAAAGATAAAAGCCATCTATGAATTGCCACCGCCGAAGACTAAGAAAGATGTCAAGAGTTTTTTGGGATGGTTAAACTACATCGGATGCTTAATAACGCATTATACGATAATATGGAACCTATCCTAAAATTGATGAAAAAGGACGCTCCCATCAAATGGACAAATGAATGTCAGAAAGCCTTTGACACTATCAAGAGGTATCTCTCCAATCCATCAGTCTTGGTCCCTCCCAAATCGGGAAGCCCATTGTTGATGTATCTATCGGTGTTAGATAATGCTTTTCGATGTATGTTGGCGCAATAAGATGAAACTGGGAAGAAAGAACGGGCCATCTACTATCTTAGCAAGAAATTCACCACCCGCGTTTCGAGGTACACCTTGGTGTAGAAAACATGTTGTGCTATCACATGGGTAGCCCTGAAGCTGAGACACTACTTATCGTCTTACACTACCCACCGCATCTCCATAATGGATCCTTTAAAGCAAAACTTTCGCTAGCCCATTCCCATAGGGAAATTAGCTAAATGGAAAGTGCTTCCGAGAGAATTCAAAATCATATACGTAGTTCAGAAAGCCGTCAAGGGACATGCATTGGCTGATTTACTGGCAGAAAGTCTGGTCGACAAAGAGTTCGCACCGCTGAGGACATATTTCCCGGACTAGGAAGTGCTAATAATAAAAGGATACATAGTTGAAACCTATTTAGGATGGAGAAAGGTCTTCGATAGTGTAGTCAATTACAAAGGGTCAAGAATCGGAGCAGTTCTAGTCTCAGAAATGGATCAGTATTACCCAATGACCGCAATGCTCATGTTTTGATGTACTAATAACATGGCATTCAAAGTCTCCGCATGGCTCCCGACATGGATATCAAGAAATTACTGGTGATAAGAGACTCAAATCTATTAATTCACTAGGTCCAAGGAGAATGGGCTACTAAGAATGAGAAGACCTGCCATATGTAAACCTCGCACAAAGGTTATACAAAAGGTTCTGAAAGATCGACTTCCGACATACACCGAGAGCTCATAATGAATTCGCGATGCTCTTGCAACCATATCATCCATGATATAACATGTAGAAAGCAGTCACATTGATCCTCTAGAAATCAACATCAGTGAAGAACATGCTTACTGTTCAAATATGGAAGCAGAACCAGACGGTAAACCTTGGTACACCGATATAAACGCATACCTGGAAAAGGAAGCGTATCCCAAAAACATCACAAGCAACTACAAGAAAACCATCAGGATAATGGCTAACTAGTTCTTTTTTAACAAAGGAGTATTGTATAGGAGGACGCCCAATTTAGGGCTACTCAGATGTGTCGACACCACAGAGGCTACTAAATTGCTAGAAGAAGTACACATCGGGACTTGTAGTCCTTATATAAATGGGTTCGTCCTAGACAAGAAGATCTTGAAGGCAGGCTATTATTTGATGACCATAGAAACTGACTGCAGTAGATTTGTGCAAAGATGCCATCAGTGACAGATTCATGGAGATTTAATCAGAGTCCCACCAAGTGAACTCAACGTCATGAGCTCACCATGACCGTTCATAGATTATGACATGGACGTCATCGGGCCCATAGAGCCAACAACATCTAATGGAAATTATTTCATCCTGGTTTCCATTGACTACTTAGATTGAAGCTACTTTTAACAAGTCGGTAACAAAAAGAGTGGTATCATACTTTGTTTGAAACATCGTATGATGATTCGGCATCCCAGAGTCAATCATAACAGACAACAGAGCAAATATGAATAGTCATTTGATGAAGGATATTTATGAACAATTCTGCATAACTCATCGAAATTCTACCACCTACAGGACACAAATGAATGGAGCCGTAGAGGCAGCCAACAAAACATCAAGAGGATACTGAGGAAAATGACAGACAATTACAAGTGTTGGGATGCATAGTTTCCCTATGCATTGCTAGGATACTGAACAACAACTAGGACCTCAATAAAAGTAACTTCATACTTGTCTACGGTACTGAAATAGTGATACCAGCTGAGGTAGAGATATCATCACTCAGAATCATACAAATATCAGAGCTGGATAACACATAGTGGGTCCGGAAGAGATATGAGCAACTCACTTTAATTGACGAGAAACGAATGGTAGTTGTGTGTCACGGTCAACTCTACCAGCAGAGAATGCACGCGCCTTCAACAAATGGGTCAGAGCCTGAATCTATCTGATAGGACAACTGGTGCTCAAGTGCGTGTTTCCACACCAAGACGAGTACTAAGAAAAGTTCGCACCCATATGGAAAATGCCCTACATGGTTTGTAAGGTACTATCAGGGGGCGCTGTGATTCTAGCAAAAATGGACGGCCAAGAGTGGCCCAAAGCAATCAACTCAAACGCGATCAAGAAATACTATGCATGAAGGAACACTATTTCAATTTGTAATCGCATTTCTTTACTTGTAATCACTACAAAAGACCTATCTTTTACATCAATGATACGTAGAAAAATCCTCATCAGATTTGGTCTTCTTTTTCTGTAATAGAAAAATCAAATGACATTTTCTTGTAATAAGAACTACGCGAAGACCTGATTTCTTGAGGTGGGATACGTAGGCAGTCCATTTAGGACTTGGTTACATAATTATAAAAATCAGCCATTTTGTTCTGAACTTATTTCGACCTAATTCCTGCTACGACAGGATACGTAGGCGCTCTTAGCTCGGTCGCACCAAATGAAAAACCAAAGAAACCCCTAGGAAGCCTCTGAGACAGGAATATTTCAAAATCGCCTCGCAGAGTCCCTGGACCCCAAAACTTGCAACTGGGGAAATTTTTTGGAGAGGATCTCAAAAATTCCACTAACCAAATTCGGCACAAAACTTAGCAAATGTTAGACTTTCAACTATGGCATAATTTTTTAGGGGATCTCAAAAATTCCACCAAGACAAACAAGAAACGTGCCCAAAATGCCAAGGACGATCAAAGAACCCGGTCAAAGTGTATATGTCATGAAAATAAGATAATGATCTTTAACAAACAAAAATGTCTTTTAATGTCATTTAAATCTATGATCATCATTTTTCAAAAATATTTTTCGTATCATAAGTTAAATTCATCTCTCATAATAATGAGTCAGAGAGGGTTATTGTTAGAAAGTAGAGGAGCGGCATAGCAGGAGTCAACGGAACGGGTCGACCTCGTGAAAACTAACGATTTTTCTGTGATTGCAGCCGTTAGGAGGACGGCGGGTTATTCCACTAACTTGTTTGGTCATGATGAAACAGGCATAGCAAGAAAGAAACCCTGCCACCGGGAGAGGACACAATCAGGCCAAGAGAGCCACAAAGAACAAAGAAAGATAATTCGACCGTGAGAGCCATAGAAAGAACAAAGAAAGATAATCTGGTCATGAGAGCCATAAAAAGGATGAAACACCACAAATGTGTCATAATCTGGCCATGAGACTATAAAAAGGATGAAGTACCACGAGGGCGGCACGATCTGGACATGAGATCCACAAAAGGTACAAAGTATCACAAGGGCGGCACAATCTGGCCATGAGAGCCACAAAAGGTGCAGAGCACAACAATTGCGACACAATCTGGCCATGAGAGCCACAAAAATAACAGAGCACCACAAAGGCGGCACAATCCAGCCATGAGAGACATATAAAAGGACAAAAAGGCCATTTGACCGGAAAGGTCACAACCGACAAAGGACGAAAGCAGACGACCCAGCCACAAGGGTCATATCTGTCATAAACTGCATGTCGAGAAGGCCATTCATACAAAATGCATGCTGAGAGGGTCATTGATACAAACTGCATGTCGAGAGGGTCATTCATACAAACTGCATGCCGAGATGGACATTTATATAAACTGCTGCCGAGAGGGTCATTCATACAAACAAGCATTCTAAGAGGGTCATTCATACAAACTACATGCCGAGAGGTCCATTCATATAAAAATGCATGCCGAGAGGAAATTCATACAAACTGTATGCCCAGAGGGCCATTCATTTAAACAAGTATGCTGAGAGGGCCATCCATTCAGTCGTAAGCATCACCAGGAAGCCTATTTACTCATATGCAATTATTATGAAGAACAGGCAAATCAACAGAGTCATACAAGCCAGACGCCGCCGGAAGAGGCATCCACTAAAAAAAATGCATTCATACAAATCATATGAGTCAGACAGTGTTGGAGGAGGCATCCGCTCAAACAAATGCATTCATACAAATCATACGATCCAGACAGTGCCGGAGGAGGCATTCGCTCAAACAAAGTAAACCAGGAAAGTCATATGAGCCTGAAGATGTCGGATGAGGCATTCGCTCAAACAAATGCATTCATACAAATCATACAAGTCAGACGGTGTTAGAGGAGGCATCCGCTCAAACAAAGTAAATCAAGAAGTCAAACGAGCCAAACAGTGTCGCAGGTGTTACCCATTCAAAATAGCCGCCCAAGAGGGCACAACAAACAAAGTTGCACAGGTATGGAATAACAAATAATCAAACATGCCAATATCCCAGCAAGCGGAAACAAGTCAGAAGCTACCGGAGGAGGAAAGTAAGCAGACTAGATCCAGACGCATACGAGGAAGACGTGGAACCTTTTCTTAGGCAGCCGATCGAAACAGTATTCCAACGAGAGTCATGCTCTATGAATTTTGGCTTAAAGATCACTCCACACCACACTCGATCGCAAACCGTAAGAAAAATTTTAGTTTTTAAAATCCGGCGACCGGTCGAACATATATCGGAAAGGTTTTTCAAAACTAGTAAAGACACTCTAGCATAAGGGATTACCCTTTTCAACCTTATATTTCAAGCATCAGCACATGATGAACCAAATACAAAGTTTCTAACCGAATGTTGCCTTTATCTTTTTTTTATTGGTAAATGCTGCCTTTATCTTTTGTGGTAGTGATTAGTATAACATTAAGAACAACAATCTACCGGAAGTAGGAACAACGCCCGTATCATATATGGAACTTAAACCCGACACCCTTGTTCGACTGAATAAATGTTTCCCATTATCATTTAATATGTCTCCTAGTCAAGTAGACTAATTCAACAATATTCAATCACTCCATGATCTAGACTCCCTGTTAGAAAATCTTAACTTATTAAACAAGCCACGAAAATTAGGTCACAAAAGAAAAACCTAAGTGACTTATCATACAGATGTATTTGAGTTTGGGACAGAATACAGATATATTTGAGTTTGGGATAGAATTAACCCTTACAGCAAAGTGGCCTAGAATGACACTAAATGAACCTTCTCGAACTATTTTTTTTCAAGAACCCGTATCCTTCTTTTTCTTTTCATATGATTTTGCTTACTTCTTAATTATCGGTAGAAATTCACTAGTAACCTGGTTCAACACTAACTTGGCTTCGTATATATATATATATTTATTCCATCTATGGGAAGTACCTTTAAATCTTTGCTTCTCCACATTTACAACTTAAAAAGGTAAATGTCCTAAAGCCTATGGCGTCTCACATCTTCTGCTACTTTTGAACAAGTAAAGCAACAATGTCGTTAACATATATATTTCCATCTCAAATTTCTTGCGATTTTGAATTAAACTAAATACAAAGGCCACATTTTGCAAATGTGGACATTTTTTAAATTTGAAAATGACTAAATCTTTTCAATTTCAACTCAATTAAACCAAAACCTTCAAAATGAGCCCAAATTTGATATAAATTAGGAATTGAAATATTTAAATCATAAAATGATTTGAAATTGAGATGTAATTCAATCACCATGTTTAATTAAATAATTTTCTCTATTTGACATAATAAAATATTATTCATTTTTAAATTGAGAATTTAAGCAATTAATTTTATAATTATCTTTACTTTAATTCTAAAATTGCAATTAATGATAAAAATAATGTGAAAAATAAGATATGATATAATAAGTATACTGGGTGATATTATATCAAAGGCAATGATAAATATTTCCGAAATAATTTTGTAAAATTATTTTTGTCTTGTAGAAAATATATTTTATTCCGTCTGTGATTCGGAAATTCTAAATAAATAAATAAAATTGTTAGAGGGTAAAAATTAGGTGTCAACACTGAACACCATAACCTAAGAAGCATCTAGTTTGATTCTGAAAACCTTCTTCCTTGCCTTACACTATGCATGTACTAGTTTATCTTCAACTTGATCAAGCCCTAGATGTTGTTTGAAAACTGTTGTGAGATTGTATGCTCTGAAAGTTATATGTTGGTCATAAGCTGAATGAAGGGTCATCACCATAAGTAGTCTTTTAGTCCTGTTAGGGTGACAAGATATGGTCCTAAGGTTTAATTCTAGAAAACATGTGGTTAATTAGCTTAAGATTAGCTTCAGTCAGACGAAGACATCATACTATTCCGGACCCCGCTCTCGATCTCCAAATAAAGAATCCCAACTAGAATAAGACTTATGCCCCCCTCCCATCCAAAAGCTCAACTATAAAATAAGGCGAGGGATCGCCATATATATATTTTATATGGATATATGGATTCATTTGGTTCTTTTTATTATTGAGGGTTAGCTCTATTAAAAAAACTAAAAAAGGTGGGGATTAAGGGCTTGTTTGTGTTGTGTTCCTATGCCTCTCTACTATTTCTCCATTTCTGTGTTATATGTTGTGTATCTGTGTGATATACAAAGGGTATATATCAACTGTATACCAAGTATACTCGATATACCAGGTATACAATTTAGATATATTCCCCTGTGTATCACGTAGGACTTCTTAAGAATATATCTGGTGGGATTTGGTCCAATGCTTCATATATTAATGCCTTTCCCTGATTGCTTAGCACATATACTGGGCCTGGCCTATTTTCTCTTTGACCTTCATCGCTCGCCTTTCTATTACTGATAGCTATTATTTGGGCATGTCTCTAATTTATTACATGTGTTATGCTGCTTGCTTAATTTGGGTTCAGCCCATTCTACTTATTCTTGCGATTTTATATCTGAATGATTGGGTTGTCTTTGCTATTTTAATTTGGGCCATGTTTATTATTGGACTGCTTTTATTTAATAAATTATTTATGTGATAATTTCGGGTACGTTCTAATTTGTACCTTCCTTTTTTCCTATCCTTCTCTACACACACCGGGACAGGCCATTTGGGCTGCTGCATTTATCAAGCCAGTTGGGCCAAAGGCCCCAACCAATTCCTTTTTATCGAGTCCGAATGAGCTATAGTTGTGCATGAAGGTCCAACTATGGGTGAAAATAATTAAGGCTCAGTAGGCCCACCAGCCAAACTCACCACTTTTATTTTTATTTCTATTGTATTTTGTGCAATTATATTTGTATAAAATACTTGATAAAATTATTGGAACCAATGTGATTATGATATTGTATTAGGCAAAACGACACTACATCGTTTAGAATGGATAAGAGTCCAAAAATTAGATTTTCAAATCTGGCTAAATGATATAATGTATATTTTTTTGTATAATAAAATGAAATGATTTTAAGAGGCTTAACTCGAACTAAATTTGATTTGAAAACTGGATTATTTGGCATAAAAATGGATTGTTTTTACCTAAAAAAATATTGGACTTTTAGCACGAAGTTGGACTATTAATACAATGGAAAAACTGGACTGTTTTGAAGAGAAAAGAAAGCTGAAAACTTTGTTAAAAATTTGAGTTTCAAAGACTGATTTTCAAGTGAAAAATGATCAAGTTTACAAAACTTTCAAAGACTATTTTTGGGCCAATCCCAACCAAATTGATTTTTAAATAGAAGAAAAGCCCTTTGAAAACCTTAAGTTGAAGTATTGCTTTGGGAAGTAGAATATGAGTTGACCTTCAATAACAAGAGAAAAAGACTTGCATTTCCTTCTTTTAAAAACCCATGGCATTTCATTTCAAAAGATTTAAAAAAAATGTATAAGAAATATTTGGACAACCATTGGACTAAGAATAGTGGAGTTCTATTCCGACATAACTTAGAGTGTACTTTAATCTGAAAGGGATTGACAAATTACCCCTATACGAACCACGTTAGGCGGACTTTAACTCTTTGATTTTCAAAACCCTTCTTATGAGTTTAAAATAAAAATGACATACTAATGACTTTTGTGGGAAATAAATATTTTTAAATCAATTTATATCAGTAAACATGCTATAGAACTCGAAGGTCAATTGTATGCTACAGATCCCTAATACCGGGGTGTCTAACACCTTCCCCGGGGGATCGCCAGAACCCTTACTTCGACTCTAGTTTAAAAATGATTTTCACAGATTTTCTGAATAAACCCTTTTAACTTGGGTTTTTCTAATTTATCTATAAATTAGGTGGTGACTCTAAAGCTAATTATCTAAATTGGAGAACCAACAACCTCTTAGGAGATTTTATGCCTCCGCATAAAAATGAACCGTAACAACTTCGCCTCCCAGGATTCTTCGAAATCAAACCGATGAAGAAGAAGATGTTGTGATTACAACAACAGGATTCTTTATGGTAGGATTACTTGAATTGATCTTGTATTTGAGTCTAGGATGTTTGGAGACTTCTTAGAGAGAATCTACGGTCATTCAAGAACCAGAAGAAGTGAAGTAATGTGTCTCAAGTCGAGCAAAATGAATTTATACAAGAAAATAAGATGCCACCGCCAAGATGTACGATTCAAATGTACGATCCATATATTTGGACCGTATATCCTAGGCAGGGATCTTGAAAATGGATGAGGCTAGGTACTTCCAAGGCTACCAATTTGTACGGTCCATACATTTGAGGGTACTTTTAAGAAAGTTATCAAATTTCGTCAAGACGTAGTCTCTTCAACTCATTTAGCTTCTATACATTTTCACACTTCTATAAACAAGTCTTAAACCCACCTTATCCTTTCATAAAGTCTCATATCTTCTCGAGATACTTGAGTTAATCAATGGCACGACATGTTGGAAAACTATGAGGTGTAACAATGCAGCCCAGTCTTCACCAATTGACAATTGAGGTGAGTTACGACTAACCCTTTTGATTTTTGAATGGATAGACGGTCATGTGGAGCTGATAATATTATATTATGCTATTTTGTGGCCCCACGTGGCATTGGATATCTATTATGGCTATTTGAATGGTTTTGGATAGTCCTGTTTACAAAGAAAACTCTGTCAATTTTTTTAGAATTTCTGAGAGTTAGAATCTTTTCTCAACATTCGACGATGAATGTTCTTAAGGGGGGGGGGAGGGATGTACCTCATGTTTTTTCATATTTCATCATTATTGTAATATAGCTAGCTTAGGCTCGGTGATGGTAGGACCCCTCTAATAGGTTTATAAAGGTTTACAAGAGTGTTAGTAAGTTTCGAGAAGGTATAAGATTAATTGGATAGTCGGAGGTATGTTTCGATGAAAAACAAACAAAATATCATCACCTGTGGTGATCTGCAAATCACATATCATGTCTGCGAACCACAGAATGTGCCACAAATTGAGACAGAAATTTTATAATTTCGGGTATACTCTGCGAACCGCAGACTATGCCATTGGCTTAAGGTGGTAGCAACCGTTTTGGTGTCTTTAAGTGCTAGCTCGACCTTTTACCATTAATTTTCGACCAAGACCTAACCTAAGAACTTCTATACTCTCTCTAATAAACTCCTCTTGATTCTCAAGTAAATCCAAGGCCAAATCATTCACATATTTCATTAAAAGTGTTGTGAGAAATGGAAAGCTCACTTCTATGGTGTTGTAGCTAAGTTGTGGGTTGTCTCAATCTTGAAGGTTGTTGTTCCACATCTCTCCTAGTTGTTTTAAGGTATGTCCTCCATCCCCTTCAGATTTGAACATGTCTAAGTCTTGGATAAGTTAATGGAATGAAATAATGCAAGGTAACACTTGTGAGAGTTGTAGAATTGATTGAAGTGTAGTTGTGTTGATTGAGCTGTTTGTTTGAAGTTTTGAGGGTGGTATGAGGAAGGTAGTTGAAGAAGTTATTGTATTGAAACATTCTTAGGTTTCCTTGTAGAAAAGTATATGAAAGTTATGCACGTTAGGTGTTGGACTAAATGTCTCAATGAGTTTTCTTATGAACTAAGAGTCTGTCGTTGATATGAATTGTATGTATAATGTAGATAAATGTTTTTAGAGCGTAAAAAGACTCATTGGACACAAATAGCCACAACGATGAGGTATGTAAGGCTTATCCGTTATTTTGGCATGATCTTATTTAAAACAATCAGAGAAATGAAACGTCGTCTAACGAGTCCATCCTTAATAAGCTTGGTTACCTTGTGCTTCTATTTCATTAATGCATATGATTCTTGTATATCATTTTTCAAAGGTCGTATTCGCATATTACGATGTTCTTCTGATACAATTGATTCTAAGAAATCTTGTTGGATTGTAACACTTGCTGTATATGGTTCCATAACAACAGGTAGGGGTTAACGACTTTAGATCACTTCGCGCTGCTCATACTGATTTCTGAGGTTTAATATATATATATATATATATTATCGAGTCGCGTTATAGTCGGTCGGGTACGACACTTATACATGCAGACCACTGCAGTTGGGTACGGTATTATCAAGTCCTATATACCGGGTACGTTAGGATAAAATTGTCCCACAGAGAGGCTTGATATTATATTATATGGCCCCATAGAGTGGTTCGATTTTAATTTTATGAATATATTCATGATTATTTCAGTTGTACGCCCTCAGCGGCTTTTCTGAGTTTCATGTTGATTTCTGTACCCTTCTCTTATATTACCTCTTTTATTCACATATTTTACATGCCTTAAATGTTCAGTATATTCATTCGTACTGACATCCCTTTCTGGGGCATTGTGTTTCATTCCTGCAAGTATAGGTAGACAACCAGAAGTACCTCCACAGTAGGTTACCAGATCTCAGCTGTTGGGTCATCGCACTCCATTTCTCCGGGGTTGTTATACAAAAGTGGTAGGAACTGTATCTTATGTATGTAGTTATTTTGGATATGTTGGGCACCTGTCCTGACCTGATGAGATATGTCAGTACTCCTAAAGGCTTGCAGACTAGTGGTAAGTGTACATGTGTCTTCGTATGGCCTTGTCGTCCCTCTTACTAGTGGTACTATCCTTGTTAGAGCCTTGTCGGCTTTGTTATATATATATATATATATATATATCTTGGGTTGCTGTCTTATGTTACAGGTGGTTCTGTTCAAACTTATATCATATTGTTATTCTGAGGCCTTGTCGGCCTATACGGTTATGCATACATATTATGTTATTCAGGTGGTACGCTCGAGCCATTCCAACACCGGATGCCGGCCACACCTTCCAAGGTTGGGGAGTTAAACAAACTTGCCCAAGGTCCGTGAAGTACATTGCAATCCGCTCCCACTTCCACTCGGGTATGTGCATTCTCTAAATCATACCACCAAGCTTTTAGTGCTTATATTTCACTTGCTAGCAATTAAAATACCGAGTCACAAACTCCACTATGTCCCTCTTCATCCTACACCACCAATAAGGTTGTTTCAAGTCACGATACATCTTCATAGCCCATGGGTAAATATAATACTTTGAAATGTGAACCTCCTCCATGATTAATCAAGTAAGATCACCCACCCTAGGAACATAGACTCGACATTTGATCCTAAAAACACCATCACCATAAAGAATAGCCTCCTTAGCTTCTCCCCCAACACCTTGTCACGAATCCTACACAACTTCTCATCATTAAATTGTTGAGACCTAATATGCTCCTATATAGAAGACCGTCTCCCCATAAGCTAAAACCCAACCGGGCTCCGAAATATCAAGCCTCACGAACCAATTTTCCAAGGACTAAATATACATCGCCAAATGACGCTCTCCCGCATGCAACATAGCAAACTACCCATACTCATCGCCTTTTGACTCGACATCCGTCACAACATTGGCCTTGCCAGGGTGATACAAAATAGTCATGTCATAATCCTTAAGTAGCTCTAACCACCTATGCTCCCTCAAATTGAGATCCTTCTAATTGAGTATATACTGGAGACTGCGATGATCCATGTATACCTCACAATGCACCCCATAGAGATAATGCCTTAAAATCTTAAAAGTAAAAATGATCACTCCAATTCCAAGTAATGGGTGGGATAATTCTTCTCATGAACTTTCAATTTCCTCGAAGCATAAGCTATCAACTCTCCCTTTTGCATCAACACACACCCAAGACCTGCCCGAATAGCATCACAATATACCGTAAAACTCTCTCCCTCAACTGGTAAGGTCAAAATTAGAGCGGTAGTCAATAAAGCCTTGAGCTTTTGGAAGCTCGCCCCACACTCCTCAGACTACTGAAATGCCACATCCTTCTAGGTCAATATATTCAACAGGGCTACAATGGATGAAAACTCCTCCACAAAATGCTGATAATAACATACAAGGCTGACAAAACTATGAACCTCGGTGACCGAAGTAGGCTGAATCCAATCCTAAACTGCCTCTATCTTCTTGGGATCTAACATGATACCATCCTTAGTCACCACATGCCCCAAGAAAGCTACCGAACTGAGCCAGAACTCACACTTTGAAAATTTGGCATAAAACTGCTTTTTGTTCAGAATACCAAGCAGGATCCTCAAATGCTGCTCGTGATTCCCCTTTCTTCGAGAATAGATCAAAATATCATCAATGAAAACAATAACGAACGAAACCAAGCAAGGCATGAACACCTCATTCATCAACTCCATAAAGGTTGTAGGTACATTTGTCAATCCGAATGACATTATTAAGAACTCATAATGCCCATAACGAGTTCGAAAATCCATCTTAGGAACATACTCTTCCCTAATCTTCAATTGATGATAACTAGACCTTAAATCAATCTTGGAAAAGACTGAAGCACCCTGAAGCCGATCAAATAAGTCATCAATGCAAGGTATCAAATACTTATTCTTGATAGTCACCTTATTAAATTGCCAATAATCGATACATATGCGCATAGTCCCCTCATTCTTCTTCACGAACAACACATGAGCACCCCAGGTGAAACACTTGGTCGAATAAACCCCTTATACAAAAGATCTTGCGATTGCTCATTTAACTTTCTTAACTCGGTCGGTGCCATCCATTATGGTAAAATAGAAATAGAATGAGTGCCCGCCTCCAAATCAATATAGAAGTCAATATCACGATCGAGCGGAATACTAGGAAGATCTATAGGAAACCCCTCTGAAAACTCTCTCATTACAGGTACTAACTCTAATGGAAGAGTCTCTACACTCGCATCCCGAATACAAGACAAATAAGAGAGACACCCTTTTTACACCATCTTTTGAGCCTTATGAAATAAGTTCACCTTTATTGGATACTGACTACAAATACCTTTCCATACTAGTTGAGGGATAACTGACATTGATAAATAACTATCTTGGCATAACAGTCCAAGATCACGTGATATGGGGATAACTAATCCACACCCAGAATATCATAACAATCTACCATATCTAAAGCTTTTAAGTCAACGTAAGTATCATACCCTATCAAAATAACTACACAACCAAGAAATGCCCTGTATACCACTACGAAATCCCCAACAGGAGTAGAAACGTGAATAGGCATGTCTAGCGACTCACACATCAAATCCAAACTCAAAGCAAAGTAGGTAGACACATAAAAATAAGTAGAGCTTGGATCAAATAAAACCGTAGAAGGTCAATGACAAACTGAAAGAATACTTGTGATGACTTTATCGGAGGCCTCTACCTCAGGTCTACCTGTAAACGCATAGAAATGAGCACGATCACTCGAAGTCTGAGTACCTGTATGCCCACTACCTCGGCTGTACTGACCACCACCTTTACATGTTTGAGGGCCACTACTATCACCATGAGAGCTACTTCTAGTACCCTGGGATCCACCTCTAGCCGGCTGTCCCGCTGCTCTAGAACCTAAAGCGTGAGAATTATGGTGCTTCCTACCATACCTAAATCTGGGAGAATACCTCTTGAAATGCCCAAGATCACCGCACTCATAACACCCTCTAGGAACTATCGATGGCTGAGAAAAGGGACTAGCCCTAAAATAACCACCACGACTGGATCACCGATATGAACTCAGGGTCAGCTGCCCCGAACCATAAGAAGTATACACAGACTATCATCTCTCAGATCTAGGCATAGCTATAACAACTGGCCTATCACTCGAATAGTCATGACCTCTAGTATGAAGACCCCTATCTCCGGATGAGGCAACTACATGAGTGCTAAAACAAGGCCTCTTGACCATTCGCTCCTCATAATCCTCATGCCTAATAAAGTCGGCCTCTCTAACTGCATCAACAATCTGGTGGAAGGTGGAACCCGTGGCAACCATTTTTTTGCTACAATTAAACGAAGATGACCAATCAACCTATTGGTGAACATCTTCACCCTCTTAGACTGATCAAGAAGAATCATCAAAGCATGGTGAGACAAAGAATAGAATTGTGTCTCGTACTTTGTCACAGTCATACACCTTTGGTGTAACCCCTCAAACTGAGCTCTCCTCCTGTCTCTAAAACTGCGAGGCACAAACTTCTCCAAGAAGGCTTGAGTAAAAGGAACCCAAGTAAGAGGAGGGGACACTACTGGTCTAGTCTCAATCTCCACCATTGCTTAACAGGTCCAACCATCTGGAAATAAGTATAATAAACTCCCCGAGACTTTACTAACTCGAGGTTTTGCAACCTCTCATAACAACTAATCAAGAACTCATAAGAATCATCCTCTGGGTCTCTACCATATCTAAAAGGATTAAACTTACTGAACCACTCAAATATCTTATGTTCCTGCACAGACATCATAGGCTGTATAGCTGTAGGTGAAGAAAAACCAGGCACTGTCACGTTTATGAAATAAGGAAACCCAGCAGGTGTTGGTTGAACCCCTAGTGTCTAAAATCTAGGAATAGCCATATGATCAAGATTCTGTCCTCCGACACTAGTTTGTGATCCATCAGAAGTGACCAGTAGGATACCTTGAGCTATAGTCTCAAGAAAGCTCGTCATACGAACCAGAGTGTCCTAAAGTACCAGCATAGCAACAAAACACAAGGTCACCTGAGTTGGCTCTGCCCCATTAGCCTGACCCTGGTCATCCTCATCAATCAGAACCTGATCATCCTTCAGAATAACCTTCGGCTATGGAGACTCTTACCTAACATGAGCATGAGCAGCTATAGGTGCTCGGCCTCGGGCTGCTATTATAACTCGAGGTCTACCTCTACCTCTATCACATGCACCACATCTAGCAACGCGTGTAGTTATAGGTACGTATGCCAAATCTCCTCCTGCGGCTGAGCGAGTCCTCACCATCTATGAGAAGGAGTGAAACAAAAGAGATTTAGAATTCAACATCATCGAAACACATGAAAAAATAAAAGAAATGAACTTTTATAAATGTCCCATAGCCTCTCAAAGATAGAAACGGACATCTACGTACTGATTCGCAGGATTCTACAGACATCGGTTTTGTACTTATGAGACCAATGAACCTAGTGATCTGATACTAATTTTTCAGGACCCAAAAATCCTATTTGTGCCGTAAGGAAACCTACCCTGAACCCATAGGCAAATTTATACATTCCAAATAGAATGGATAATAATCATTATGAAAAGCAAAAGACAATGAAAGTACTGACAAAGTATTAAATACTTAATATATAATCCTTTAGAAACATACTTAATGTATGCCATGGAAATATAAGATAGAAAAGTAAATAACAAGATAAAGGAGTTCTAGTGTTGGGAAAGTGTTTGTAGCTCATTTGAGACTCCTGAGATAACTGTCCAATCCTCTACGTCTATGCTCTACTCGAATCTGGATCAGTACCTACACACAGAGGTGCAACAAGTGTATAGTGAGTACGGGAAACACGTGTACTCAACAACATCGTCGATCGACTCTAACTATAGCGGTGACGAAGATTGGTACTTTCTGATACTTCTCTACTTAGTTAGTTAACTAAGGTATAATCAGTCGAAGTCCAACTCTACAAGTAAAGCCCTATAGTTTGATTTACCGTAAAGATCATCATTATTAACAAGTCATTCTAAAGTTTCCAACTTTACTAAAGATGAAGCCAACTTACCATTACCACATCTTGCCTAAAGCCCATGTAGGGCGTCAAGTTCCACAAGGTTCCATATTTCAGTCTTACATCAAGAATAAGTCGTAAAGGTTCACTATTTCTTCCACTTAGGGAAAAATGATCATAAAGTCTGCAGCTTTACATCAATGAGCACACATGGCATACATTACACATAAAGAAGTATGAATGAGATGCAATGAAAATGCTATGTATTCAATGCAATGGCCATATGTACTCAATGTACACACGCTCCTACACTAGGTGTCACCTTACCCATGGAGGACTCATGATGTCTTACCCACTCGAAATTTCCCATCGGGTCCCACCTTTGTAGCTATAGCAACATCATCAATCATCATTCTTACTATGTACCATATCCACTATTTAGCCTTCAGGACCCTTTATCGGTATCTCAACAGTTCAATGTAATAATAATATGAATGAAGGAAATGGATATGTGTACACCATGCAAAAGCATAAATCAAAACATTTAACATTACCAATTCCCTTTAAAGATTTAGATGAGATGTAGAGTAGAGTGATAAATGCATGATAAGTCATAATCTCAATAATCTATCAAACATGGATACCATAGCCCAAATAAGCAGCAGACATACCAACCTAAGTAGATTGATGCACCACACTCACAGTCTGAAGGCTAAACATATAATCTCCATTATGTGCAACATACTTAACTATTTAATTACCCTTTAAGTGCACCGGTACCTGCATAAGTGATCATCACCTCACGAGTATAGGATCCCAATTACACCTTTTAATTTGTTAATTACCAACACATAATGATACATAAGGTCTAGTAAGTCTCAACTTGCCTGAATATGAAGCCGTAGAGTCACTCGAGCGCCTTCCCTTTCCGTTAAGCCTATGAACGTGTCCAATATATTCAAATACGGTGTCTAGATAAGATTACAAATCTAAAAATACCCACTTTGCTAAATGAAAGGATTCAGTTCTAAAAAGGTTAATGAAAACCCTATCCCAAATCTCGAGGGGCAAAATAGTAATTTATCGTGAATACAAGTCCGACAAGGTCAAAACAACACTCTATACATACATACGAATCCAAAAACACTCATATTGACATACTAATTAATAATCCCCAAGCTAACCCAAAAAGGAAACCCAGTCCCGCAAGTGCAAAATGGAAACTTGAATGTAAAATTACCTTACCCATATTCTATACAATCCATATCCGAAAAATCATCACAATCTAATATCAATTGGTCCTTCAATTGCATAAAACAATAAAACCTTAGTTCTAAGGAAAAAATCCCAATTCCTCATTCATGAATCATCGATTAAAGCCTAAAATAAAGGAATAAATCAATGGAAAAGACTAAGATTAAGGTTTAGAAATTACCCAATGAAGAACCTTGAATTTTACACTTAAAATCACCCAAAACTGAGGTCTCTCGCTCCCAAAATGTGAAAATGAGTAATGATGTTCGAAGATGGGATTTAAATTTGCCCACGTCTAAAAACATGCTTTGCGAACGCGAGACACCGCTGGCGGTCTGCCCTAGCCCAGACCATCATGAACGCTATATAGGCCATCGTAAACATGATGTGTCAACTGACCCAGCCCAATCCCAAAAGCTCTTTGTGAACACGGTCTTGTCCACGTGATTTCAATCCCTCCCGTGGTCCCCCTTCTATGTGAATGTGATACCTTCTTCGCGAATGCTTAGAAGGAAATCAGAATAGAGCACTAGAAAATTCTGGTTTTCGCCAAGTCTTGATCCAACACCCTAAAATCATTCAGAACCTCATAGACACAAAACAAACATGCATTTCTATCATCAAACATATTTCGGACCTATTTTCGCACTCGGAATTTCCGAAAATGGTCCCCATGACTCAGGTTTGACCAATGTCGACCCTTAAGTTCTAGTTTCTCTATTTCACAACCAACTATCCAAAATGCACCCGATTGCATCAAGAGCTAAACCGAAGGTTTGACTAAGTCATAATGTCATTTCGGACCTAATGGAGTTGACAAAACTATGTAAAGGACACACATATACCAAAAAGTTAATTATGAGTAAAACCTTGCCATTATATTAACTCAGGAACTTCTAAACTTACCAAAAAGGATTCAAAACCCACCCGATTATCTCGAAAATCATGTCACCCATCCCGTAAGTCATAAATACGCAAGTAAAGACTCGGAAAAGGTAAATTAGGGGGTTCTAAGTAAAATAAGCAAAATGACATTTCGAGTCGTTACAACTCGGTATATTATAACTTTGTTTTACTGTATCTATATGTGGGTTGATCTTGTAATTTGTGAGGTTTGATGGATATACAATTAATATTTTACTTCTTATACATATTCCTTTATCTAATGTTGAAGATGCATGCACTGGAGAAGAATGAGACACAAGATATTATTAATTTACCTCCTGGAAAGAAGTCGGTGGGGTTGTACATGCATGTATATTGCACACAGAGATCTAATAGAACAAATATAATAAAGAGGCCAAAAAAAACATAGAAAAAAAATACATCACATAATTAGAACAGGGGAATTAGAAATTTTTTCCATATTCTTCATGGGTTGAATATGGAGAAACATCAATTGGCCTCTTTCTTAAGAAGAGACTTGCAATTGGCCAATGAAATTATCAATTCATCCAAAGTTTAGAATTGAAAAAGTACGACATCAGGATTTAGACATGAATTGAAAATTTGAAAGAGATTTGGAATAAGATTTGGGCAAGAAGTGAAGAAAAGCATTGTCAGACCCCAACCTAGGTGAGGTGGATAAGCACCTAATGCCTTACTTACGCGAGTGATCCATCCTGACACAACTGTTAACTTACCACATTCAATTACCTGCTAATGTGCCATGAATTTACGACACATTTGATACCAATTTCGTAGAGTATTGATGTCCTTAATGCAATTATATTGTAAGTTTCTTACCTTATTTTGGTTTTTGGTGGATTTTTTCCTCAAGGCACTAAAAATGAGAAAAAATACATAAACGTGGACAAAAGTGCTGAAAAAAGGAAGAAGTGCAACAAAAGCCATTTCTGTGGAAAACCAGCCTACAGACCGCAGACTGGGATGCTCAGCTGCAATTCGTAATAGTGAACAAAGGAAGTTGGAGCCCCAAAGTGTGACCCAATCTTTGGTCTGGATTTCCATTTTGTGGATTGTAGTCCGGTCTGCAAATCACTACTCCTCCACAGTCCTAGCTCAAAATGCGAAGCTTCAGAGCATTTATGCGGACTGCACTTCCTGTCACAGTTCAAGAGAGTCCAGAATGAAGACCACTCTTCGAATCCTAATCCATCTTTGTGGACCACATATCAGTTCTGTGGTCCAATTTTGCGACCGCAGAGTGGACGGTAGTGGAATATTCGTAAATACGAGTAGTCCAAAATTTTGGGTCCCTACATATATTTTGCCTAGGGTTTTGTGATAGAAATTCATTACACCTTTTTACTATTCATCTATCACTTCAAGAATATTCTTTTGTGTTGTCATTTCAAACACATTAAGGAATCTTGAGCTATTTTGCTCCATATTAAAGAGATAATGTCTATTATTCTAATATAGAAAGTCATTGTAAGTTTTCTTCCATTATTTCATGCTTCTTTCTATGTCTTTATTTATTAGTACTTTGTCTTTACTTTTTTCCATAAGTGGCTAAAATTTAAATTGGGGTTCTAACCAAAAAGTAGAATGTGGTAGTTGGGGTAGTTCTTGAATGTGAAAAATGGTGTATTGATTGTAGTACTTAATTACTCCTCATTTTAATTGAATGAGAGTTGGTTGCAAACACCCTCTAAAGCGTATTGTCTCTAGGCACACTTGAAAAGGGAGACTAGAGTCTAGGAAAGGGGTAAATTAATTAAGACTTGAGACTTTCAATATCATTTAATGATTTCCAACTAAAAATAAAAGGAAATCAACTAAGGGTAATTAATGGGTAATCTCATATTCCACACTTTAGGCTTTAAAAAGCCTAATAGTGAAATTAAGTGGGTAACTTGAGAAATCCCCATTTAAATAGTAGTTACCATTTTCCCTACCATATTTAATACACCTAAGCTAAGTAAAGACCCAACACCACTTCCATTAATCAAGTCACAATCCTAGCCTTTCGTCATATTAGTAAATCAATCATTAGTTAAAATGGGATTAGTAAATAAAACAAACAAATTGGCTACCCTTCGAAGTAAAGTACCCAATAAAGTATTAATATAATTGAATTAGATGAATGTCATTGTATTCCTTGTGGGATACGACTCCAACATAGTTGGGTTACTATATTTGACAACGACCGCGTTATACCTTTATATGATATAATTTGGGCGAAATCAAATTTTGGCGTCGTTGTTGGGCCATACGATTTTGAAATTTTCTATTTGTAGTAGTATCACTTTGCTAAGTTTTTATTTCTTAATGTAAGTGTACCTGTTGATTTTTAGATGCTAGGTGTTATGGCGGAATCTGATGGATATGGCCACCTTTACAAATGCCCTATGGCTATCCCAAATTCTGGAGAACTCAAGTTTCCATATCACATCAATCATGCTCTATATGCTAAACAACAAGGGATTATTCAGGGGATCGGGTTCAGACGATCCGAATAGGCATTTGAGAAATTTCAATGAGGTGTGTTTTTCCTTTCGTGATCCAAATGTGTCGAAAGAAGTAGTCAAGCTAAGGCTCTTCCCCTTCTCCCTTATGGGGAAGACAACTATTTGGTTGGATGACTTGTCATTCGATTCCATCACTACTTGGTCCAAATTGGTAGAGGCATTCCTCGAGAGATTCTTCCCTCCAGCTCGTATGCTCCAGCTCCAAGATGAAATATTAACGTTTCGCCAAATGTCGGGTGAATCCTTACATGAAGCATGGCTAGGTTCAAGAATAAGATCAAACAATGTTATAACCATGGATTGAGTGATGATGTGTTTCGTCAAACCTTCTATCGGGCTCTTGACTCAGTTAATAAGTCGTTGGCCAATAATATTGTAGAAGGTGCCTTGATGGACAACTATTTTATCGTGGTAAGTAAGATCCTTGACAAGCTTACTAAGATGAATCATTCTTGGCACACTAGGGCATCAGAGGTAGTCGAGGTAGCTTTTTCAAAGGTCTTTTCTAGAGAGAGAATGAAGAAAGAAGATGAGAGGGACAAAACTATGGCTCAATTGGTAACCCAAATGGTAGTTCTTACTAAGCATGTGATAAAGAAGGGGACCAAGAAGGTGAATGAAGTGGCGAATACGGGTCTAAAGAAAAGTTCATCTGAGATGGTACCTTATGACCATGATGGTATCATGTGCAAGAAGAGGAAACGAGTATTGTGAACAACGTGCGGGGGGAGGGGGGGTTCTGTCTTAACTACCAAGGATCAAGCCAACCATAGCGATCTAGTAATCAAGGCAACGGAAATCAAGATTTAAAGAATGACCAAGGCTGCCCTAATTGGAGAGATCATAATGAGGGCGGTTGCACAGACAAAAACAACGATTACCAAAACTGAAGCTCCAACTCATATGTTCCACCAATAGGGCAATCATATGAACAACCTACATAACCTCTGCCTTATCATAACCATGAGTCGACCATCGATCCCTCTAGTTCTAAACTTAAGGAAATGTTATCAAGGTTTGGAAGAATCAAGACAAGTCCAATTCCAACATGAAAGAGTTCAACAACGTTATGTATTCGCATTTCACATCTATCAAGAAATTGAAAACTCGATTGGGGCAAATCTCCTCAACACTTAATCCAAGGCAAAAGGAAACCCTTCCTAGTGATACGGTAGTGAATCCAAGAAATAAAGAAGGTGGGGTGTCACATTGTTTAGCGATTTCTAAAAGGAGTGGAAAGGTGTTGGGAGAGCCCAAGATGCCAAAAAGGTGGTAAATAAAAAATTAAAGGAGGTTGAAGAGCCAATGAAAGATGATGACAAGCTTATGGAAGATTTTGTCTTTGTTGATGATAAGGTTGATGAAAAGGTGAGTGAACAAGAGGAAGGGAATGACAAAGAAGAGGAGGCTCCAAAAGTTTTAAAGCATATTCCAAGGCCTCTTCCTCTTTTTCCACAAAGATTTGCACAGAGAATTTAATATGGTAATTCAACAAGTTCTTGGAGATGCTTAAGCAACTATCGGTAAACATTCCACTTGTTGAAGTCTTGGAACAAATGTCGGGGTATACCAAATTTATGATAGATTTGATCACAAAGAAGAGTATGGTGAGTTTTGAGATGATGGATGTTACGCATCACTGAAGCTCCATAGTCTTTATCTCAATTGTGAAGAAATAAGAGGATTCTAGTTCTTTCACTATCCCATGCACCATTGGGTTATATCAATTTGCAAAGACCCTTTGTGACATTAGAGCATGCATCAATTTGATGGCATTCACTATTTTTAAGAAGTTAGGTTTGGGCAATCCCCGACCTACAAGTATGAGGTTTCTTATGTCAGATAGAATGGTAAAAAGGCCAATGGGGATCATATGACGTGCTTGTAAAAGTTGATAAGTTTACCTCCCAGCCGAATTTATGATATTAGATTGTGCGGTTGACTATGAAGTTCCCATAATCTTGGGATGACCTTTCTTGGTAATAGGGAGAGCAATTTGTGATATGGAGTGTATAGAGTTAAAGTTCCGAATGAATGACGAAGAAGTTGCCTTCCATCTGTTCAAGTCTATGAAATAATCCATGGATATGTGGGTGATTTCAGTTATTGATGTGATTGATGATGAGTTAGAATTTATTACCTACATTGATGTCATTGAAGGAGCTTTGATGGAGGTATTGTTGAACAATGATGATAAAATAGTTGAGAGGATAGCGGAGATCATGCTTGCACTTGACGACCAAGGGTCTTATTCTTATTATCCTAGGCGATTATCCTTGGATTTGGAAAATCGTGGAATCTCACCTCTCAAACAATCTATTATTGAGCCACAAACTCTTAATCTCAAGCCACTTCCGAGCCATTTGGAATACAAGTTCCTTGGGCCAAATGACTCTTTGCCAGTTACTATCTCATCAAATCTTAATGAAGGTCAAGTGGAAGCTCTATTGTCTATCTTGAGAACTTATAAAAGGGTCATTTGGTGGACTGTTGCGGATATCCGAGGAATAGGTCAGGGTGTCTACACTCATCGTATTCATCTTAAAGAGAATAGTTCTCCAAGTGTTGAACATCAAAAAAGGTTAAATCCTTCAATGCAAGAAGTTTTCAAGAAAGAGATCAATCAATGGTTAGATGCCGGGGTTGTATACCCCATTTCCAATAGTGCATGGGTGAGTTCCGTGCAATGTGTGACAAAGAAGGGAGGGATCACGGTAGTCCTGAATGATAAGAATGAATTAATACCTATGAGGATGGTAAACGGATGGAGAGTTTGCATGGATTACCGAAAGTTAAATAGTGCTACAAGGAAGGATCATTTACCCTACATACTTGATAGGTTGGTGAGAAATGCTTATTATTTCTTTTGAATGATTATTTGGGCTACAATCAAATTCAAATAGCCTCGGAAGACTAAGAGAAAATGACATTCACTTGCCCCTATGGTACTTTTACTTTTCGAAGGATGCCGTTTGGTCTTTGCAATGCTCCCGCCGCCTTGCAACATTTGATGATGGCTTCTTCAATGATTTGACGGAAGTTGTTATAGAGGTATTCATGCATGACTTCTCCGTGGTTGGGGATTCTTTAGAAATTTTCTTGGAGAATCTTCCAAGTATTAAAGAGATGTGAATAGCAACTTGATCTTAAAATTAGAGAAATGTCATTTCATGGTCACGAAAGGTATAGTCCATGGTCACAAAATTTGCAAGGAAGGTATTGAAGTGGATAAGGCCAAGATTAAAGTGATAGCCAAGTTACATCGTACAACAACTGTCAAGAGTATTCAATGTTATTTGGGGCATGTCAGCTTCTATAGGAAATTCATAAAAGATTTTTCCAAGACCACTAGCCCAATGTGCAAGCACCTAGAGAAAGATGCTAAGTTTGACTTGAATGAAGCATGCCTCAAAGCATTTGAGGATTTGAAAGAAAAGTTGGTTTTTGCTCTAATTATTGTGATTCCAAATTGGGATATTCCATATAAATTGATGTGTGATGCAAGTGGAGTAGCTATTGGAGCTATGTTGGGGAAAAGGCATGGCAAGATCCTTCATCCAATTTACTATGCAAGTAGATCTCTCAATGAGGCTCAAAAGAACTATACGGTGACAGAACAAGAATTGTTGGCTATTGTATTTGCATTTGAAAGTTCTGCTCATACTTGTGGGATTCTAAAGTGATGGTTTATTTCGATCATGCAGCCCTCTGATATCTAATGACAAAGAAGGATGTGAAGCCACACTTGATTAGGTACAAGAGTTTGATTTTGAAATAAAAGATCGAAAGGGTTATGAAAATCGATTGGTGGATCACTTGTCTAGAATTGAAGAGGTCGGGAGGCCAAAAAATGAGTTGGAAATCAATGATGTTTTTCTGGATGAGCAAGTCTTTGTATTATCTCAAAATCTCATCCCATGGTATGCCGATTTCGCAAACTACTTGGTAAGCGAAATTATGACAGATCATCTAAACTCTCATCAAAAGAAGAAATTCTTGAGAGATTCTCAGAACTACTATTAGGATGAGCCCTATCTCTTCCGAATTTGTACTGATAATATTATTTGAAGAAGTGTGCCTGATGTTGACACTTTGCCTATCATGGAAGCATGCCATACATCATCGGTTGGGAGGATTATGCTAGTCACAACATGACCTCCAAAATTATTCAAAGTGGTTTCTATTGGCAAATAATCTACAAGGATTCTCAAGATTTGGTGAAGCATTGTGACCAATGTCAACAGGAAGGAAATTTCTCTAGAAGACATGAATTGTCAATGTCTCCTATCTTCGATGTGGAATTATTTGATGTTTTGGGAATTGAATTCATGGGGATGTTTGTGAGTTATTATGGAAACAAATACATTCTTGTGGCGGTTGACTATGTGTCCAAGTGGGTTGAAGCTATAGCCCTTCCAAGCAATAAAGGTAAGAGTGTCACTGCATTCCTCAAGAAGAACATTTTCACTCGATTTAGGACCGCTAGAGCTATTATAAGTGATGAAGGCTCTCACTTTAGCAATAGAGTGTTTGCTTCTCTTCTTGAGAAATATGAGAGTGAAACATAAGGTGAAAACTCCTTACCACCCCCAAAAAAGTGGTCAAGTGAAAGTGTCTAATTGGAAGATCAAGAGCATATTGACAAAGATGGTGAATGTCATGAGGACAAATTGGTCAATAAATCTAGATGATGCCTTGTGGGCATATAGAACAGAATACAAGTCTCCAATTGGTATTTCACCGTACAAGTTTGTGTTTGGAAAGGCATGTCACCTTCCGATAGAGGTACAATACAAGGCGTTATGGGCATTGAAAAAACTCAACATAGTTTGGGAGAATGCTTCGCGGTTAAGGGTGGATTAACTTAATGAGATGGATGAGTTCTTTATCCAAGCTTATGAAAGTTAGGTTCTTTATAAGGAGATGATGAAGTTACTCCATTAAAAGAGAATCTTGAAGAGAGGGTTTTCACCCGAGGACTTGGTCTTGTTATACAACTCAAGACTCCAGTTGTTTCTAGAGAAGTTGCAGTCAAGATGGTCCGGACCTTTTAGAGTGACAAAGGTGTTCCCTTCTGGTGCCATTGAATTGGAGAGAAAATCCGATCACATATTCAAGAAGAACAGTCAAAGAATCAAGCATTATTTGGGAAGTATTGATGATCATAGGGTGAACACTACCATCACCCTTTGTAAACCTTGAACAATTAGGTAACAACATTCATGTCACGATGTTAAATCAAGCGCTAATGGAGACAACCCAAAGTTTTATTTTATTTATTTGTTTTGTGTTGTTCACTTGTGTGTTTTAATAGTTTAAGTGTGTAGGATCTGAAAACACGGGCAAAATGGGAGGAAACTTGGAATGTTTTGAAAAGCAAAACGAAGAGGAGAAGAAGACCATTGTATGGCCTCTTATGTGGACACAAACACGAACTGTAGACTGCACAATGACTCACAGAAATCCCATGGATTAAAAAATACTTAGGACAAGAAAAGACCAGAAGTGCGGACCCATCTGCGGACTGCACTTTAGTCGGAAGAAATAGGTAGGGTACCTGGAGTTTCATGGAAAACTGCAGAAAGTGGAGCCATTATGCATACCACAAAATAGTTTTGCGATGTGTTATGAGATCGCATACTAGGTGCCGCATCATCAAAGGGTAACTCAGGTAAGTGGGCCACAGTCTGGTTTGCGAACCACATACCAGTTCTGCGACCCAATCAATATCGCAGAATGGCCAAACATATAAATAGGGCTTTCAACCCTAACTTGTTTTCCTTCTTTCATATTCTTCATACTTTCAAACACATACTCCCTCCTTCTTCCTCAATGGTTACACACTCCATTACACATGTTATTTCTCTCACAAGGCCCACTATGTCACCACACCAACTACACATCTCGTCTCCCTCATCTATCGCCTCCATCGCACCACATGTATATTTTCTTTATCTCCATTTTTCTCATTCTCACAAGGATGGGTAAAGAGGGAGGTGTTGTTGTTGATATATGACTTGTGTAGTAGTTTGATGCTACTTTATGGTCTATAATACTATTTGGATCATGAAAATCCTTGTAGTTCTGCATTTCCCCTTTTGATTTGAAATTTAGACAAGTGAAAACTCACATATGCTTGAATATTGGGAAATTGAACGAATGAAAGGGTTGGGCTCCGGCTTAATTTCATCGGACTTGATTCAGGGTTGATCATTTGTGTGGGATGGTGTTTGAACTGATCCTAATCAAAAATTGACTATACATGCCTGTGATTGTCGAATTTTGCAAAATTAAAGCCATGGGAAAGTCTGACTACTCACGAGCGATGTTTTTAATGCATGTATTTAATTGGTTGTGTGTATGTCATGCTTAGATGGGGTGTGGAAATACCTGGTTATGAAAAAAGAGGCAAAAATCCTTGTAAATAACATGAAATGCACTGACTGGGCGCCTTTTCGCGGGCTGCAGAAGGGCATCCCAGTCCGCAGATTGAAACAATGAATTAATGTTGTTGAGTGGTAATTCTGTGATGCCACTATTCGAGCCTTTTATTGTTTTTGCAGACTATAAATTAACCACGGAGATTCCCAGTGAGTCCTAGTTTTTTTGGCAAAAATACGATCTTGGTTTGTGGATTGCAATTTGGGTTTGCAATGTCGCAGACCTGGATTGTGGCTCGAGAACAGATCTGCGACCACTGTAGCCTATTTCAAAAAAAATTCTTTTCTTTTTCAATTTGTATCTTAACTTCTTATTTGTTTTTCGTGCTTTTATTCTTGCATTACTATTTTCTTTTTCTTTTCGTATTGGGATCCTAAACTCATCATGTCTTTTAGTTGCAGAATGTCTCCAATGAAAACACAACCGCAAAAAGGTATCGTGATAGCTGAGTCATCACAAACAGCTAGAACTCTAAGTCCAACTCAGGCCAGACAAGTACCCCAAGGCAGAGGGAAGTTGCCCGTGAGTTCCAACAAAACACATGCTGGGGTAGGAAACAAAAGAAAACACCCCAACACTGTCCTATCTGATGATCATGAGTTGCAGACCACCCATGCCACAACTCAGTACACCTCCTAGTCTGATGGAGGAGGACCTTTCAAAACAAAATGCTCAGGTGACTGAGCTAAGGCATAAAAATGCACAAGAAGTTCACCAGTTCGAGGTGAAAGGGTCAAAACAATTCTACCAAAAGGGTAAGGAGTGGACCATTATTGAGGATAAGTGTGTATCTATGAATTGCCTCAAGGACCAATTCTCCCATGTTTGGGCGCTGATTGAATTCAATGGGTGGAAATTCTTTCTTGAACAATCCAAAATATAATGAAGGTTGGTCCGTGAGTTATATGTTTAATATGCGGCATATGTGCCAAAGAAGACAAAGGGACAACACAAGGCAATTCTTGAGGAGGTAGTTTTGTGGGGTTATCGTTCATTGTGGCCGCACAGAAATCAACAATGCAATCCACCCTTCTCTTGATGATCACCGAAATGAATTTGTTGTTAAAATCACAAGGCGACTAGATGATTTACGCCTATGGGAGGCCTCTGTTATTGCTAATGAGACCCTAGAATGGATAGTTGCGAGGAAGAAGATTTACAATAACACCTTGAAGATTGAAGCCAAGTTTTGGCTCAATTTTATGAGTAGCCATTTGCAACCTTCCTACAAGGAGATGGGCATCCTGCTAGAGAAAATTGTCCCCATTGCTGGTATTATGAGCCTAATCCATGCCAATGCGGGGGATGCTATAGAAAAGGAGCTCGACAAGCGAGCTCAACTAGACAATACCTCATTTCCTTTTCCTTGCATCATCACTAAGTTATGCCGGAGAGCCAATATGCCGGCCATGCCTTGGGTTGACAATTTCGTTGAAGCATTTGTGACAGTTGATATCTTGAGGTTGTAAGATGAGAAAAATCATGCAAGGAATAAAACAAAGACAAGTTTAGTGGACACCTCTCAACCTTTTGAGATATCTGATTTAGAGGGATTTGCATATGAATGGATAAAGACACAGGCCACCACTTCAGTCAACCCTGTTTTGTCTATTCCCTCCACAACTGGCACATCTACACCGATAGTTACTTCTACCCCAGAAACCTCCTACACCTTCATCTATTTTAGGCTCGGCTCATGTTTTATCAAGGGCCGAGATAGTGTGAATCAACTAGATTATTGTAACAACAGATGCTAGGTTATCTTGTCTTAAGAAGAGCATCTCGGAGTTGATTAGGAGTGCCTTAGCCCGATCAATGAGGCCTTGAGTGTGGTGCAATTGAAATAAAATGATCACAAGAATACACTTGTTCTATTGATAGGCCGGGTAGAGTGGTTGGAGTCCGATAGCGGTGGTGATTTTTCTTCACTTTGGGTAGACATTGGCAGCTTGAAGAAGTATGTGGATAGCTTAAATACTACCGACATTGATGACCTTCTTGATATACTGCTCCATCCAGAGAGTGTAGAACCACAGAGGGTGAGTGAGATCGAATTTGAGGGTCATAGAGAATGTGTTGGTAAGACTCTGGATGACACAGAGAGGCAACTTGATGAGTAAGAGGATGATGAGACTGATGATGAGGAGGCTGATAAGCCCCATACTATAGCTGAGACAACTGAGCAATACATACGTTTTACTGAGCAGACAGTTTTTTATACAGTAGCGGAACAGTCTCTTCGAGAGACTTCGATGATTGGCACAAGTGGGGTGGCCCAGGAGCTATAGATAGAGATTAACCGCTAGTTATAGACATCACTCCATAGGCCCGATAGACCAGTCCACCACCTCCACCCCAGACTAAGCCAGTTACGGGAAATATAGAGGTACCGATCCCCATTCCACAATCACAGGGAACTGATGCCCAGAATAGACCAGTTCTATCAACTAGACTCAGGAGGGCGCTTAGTGCGCCTTAGGATGACCCTTAAACTTTTGTCATTGTACATTATATTATTTTATGCATTGAGGACAACACATATTTTAAAAGTTCGGGGTTTGGTACCATGTATGTTTTTGGGATATGACTTGACAAGTAGTTTTATAGATATGTGTTTAGATTTTGTTATGTTATTATTAGTTTTATCTTTTAAGGCAATTGTGTGTTTGTTTAGTTCTTCTTGGTTTTTCTTTATCTAGTTTTTTCCCCAAGAGTTTACGTTCAGTAACCATGGCCTAGTTATAGAATAGTTTGACTTGATTGGTACTTTTATAAAGTTTCTAGCATGAGTAGCTTCTTTTTTATTATGGTGACACCCCATGAAAACTTGGATTTTGAAAACAAGAGTAGCATTGCACTTTGATGATTGTTGTATGAAAGCATGCCTACTTTTGTGACTCTATGACTAATTGTGTTTGAATCTTCATCAGATGATAGCCTTATGTTCGATAGAGGGTATGAAATGTAGTGGTTCTTGTAGTTCATGTGCATCGAGTGGTGAGGTTTTGATTGCTATCTTGTGTTTTCTTGTATATAAAAAGGATCGTAGATAATACTGATAAAAATAGTAGTAATAATAAGAAAAGCAGTAAGATAAACAATAAGATAATAAACTTACAAGTTTTATTTCAAACAAGCATTTGTACAAAAGAGAGAATTGCAGCGGTAGTAGTAATTATAGGAAATTTAAAGTAGGGGTCAAATTTCGGATGCCCTTCCATTACATCTTGAGAGCCATATATAGGCCTCTGAAAATTCTAAAGTGTTGTCTTATTCTTATAAGTGGACGATAGAGAGTGAGTGGCTTTTGCTTTTTTGAAGGGTCAAGTGCCCTTTCCTGTTCATGTGGGGTCAGCTTCTGCTTTTCTGAAAGGTCAAGTGCTCTTTCCTGTTCATGTCAGCTTTTGCTTTTCCTTTTTCAGATTCCCTTTAGATATTCTTGCGCTATTCCTGTAGGGTCTAACATGTCACCGTTGTCGGGCTCGCTAGTGCTGGAAGATGCTGATTCAATTAATTCTAATATTCGGTTTTGTTCTGTATTATCATCCAATTTGGATAGAGCTTCTAATAGTCTCCTTTTCATTTCTGATTTAGAGACTGTGCTAGAAGATGGAGCTATTTTGATTGTTGAGGAGGATGGATTTTTCGTTCTTCTTTGAGTTTGGGAGTCCATCCTTTGATCTTTATCGTTTTGCTGAGATATTTGATCCGATCCATTTGATGAATATCAAAGGACCAGTTAATAATATATGAAATTCTTTTTCCTATAAAGAATTTGCATAACTTAATATGTTCTGCTAAAGTAGATATCTGATGTTCCTCCAGGAAACTTTCGTACTGATTTTGGAAGCTTGGGGCTACCACTTGTAAATTCCCCTAAATAGCGTCCACCATTCGTAGAACCACCATGGGATGACTTTATCCTTTAGTTCACTGGAATATTTTACAAACCAAGTGTGGGTATATGGTCGGACGTAGATGAAGTTGAACCAAGCATCTCTGTAGTCATACCAATTATAGGTTTGAGGTTTATGAGGTCTGGATAATGGAACTGGTGTATGTATGTGATCTATATACCATTCAAAAGGGCTTAATATCTTTTTAATTGTAAATTTGGAGTATTCGATGGCCTCTGGATTATTCCTAAAATAACTATGCTCAATTTCTATTGATTCTGTGTCAATAAGTATGAACTCGTAATATTTCCTAGTTTTAATTGGGTCCTGAGTATCCACGTACTGGAAGTTGGTGTAACAGGGCTTCAAGAGTTCTTCCGCTATAAATACCTCATATTGTTTATCAACTGCCATTATTGGCTGGATTAATTTTACTATGAATTCCCACTTTGGTGCGGGACTACTGGATATATTCTGTGCTTCATCCTTCTTTTGAGGAGTTGCTGGTTTAACTGCCTCTGAGTATGTCTTAGGGTTCTGCATCCTGTAGTTATCTTTTGTCTGTACTTGAGAAGTCGAGGGAGAGGCCTTGAAAGGCTGTACTCTTGTGTCTCTGTTTAGTCGTTCCTATGGAGGAGACTGAACTATTCCTGTTGGTAATCTGGGAAATTCTGCTAGTGCCGAGAATTTATTCTCGAAGTTGAGTGTTACCAGGTAAGGAGCTTTGGGTTTTTCTGTTTTAAAGGGCTGTTTCATTTTGTCTTCTGGCTTAAGCTGAAATGGGGGCCTCATTGGCCGTATTCCTGGGATATTGAGCCTCATGGTTTCCCTGCAGAAATTCTCTAGTTAAGAAATTGGGTAGAGAATTATCTTCTCCTTTAATAAAATCGATTTTAAAGTCGAAACTTGATAAAAGTGCTTGCCATCTGGCGAAAATTTGCTTTGAAACAAGATTTTTGACATATTTTTGTAAAACATCTTTGGCTGCTTTGCAGTCGACTCTTAACAAAAATTCTTTATTAATCAGGTCATCCTGGAATTTTGTGATACATAGCACTATAGATAAAATTTCCTTTTTAATAGTACTATAGTTCTTTTGGGCCATAATCCAAACCCCAGAAGTGAATCTTACTAACTGCTTAGTAGATTCCGGAGATATTTTTTGCTTAAGGATGTCGCCATAACCTATGTCAGAGGCGTCAGTTTCAACAATCATAGAAGCGTCTGGATTTGGGATTCCTGGACATGGAAGTTTTTGGACTATTTCTTTTACCTTTTTAACAGCTCTGTTTTGTTCTTCAGACCAGGGGATTGGGTTTTTTCTAAGCCGTTTATTGAGGGGCTCGCAGATTTTTCTGATATCGGGAATAAAGTCTGCTACATAATTAATACTTCCTAAAAATCTTTGTAACTGAGTTTTATCTAGTAGTTCATCAGGGAACTTGGTTGAGAACTCGATGGCTCTGCAGATTGGTTTATAGGTTCCTTGATAAAGGTCGTGGCCTAGGAATCTTATAGAGGTTTGAAAAAGATTTACTTGGCACTAATTGCCAAACCGTTTATTTTGATTACCTTTAAAAGGGTGTTGATATGTTTAAAGTGTTGATCTATTATTTCTGAAAAGATAACGACATCGTCTATATAGACAATAGAGAAAAGACTGTAAGGGTTGAATATGTTATTCATTATGTTCTGGAATTCTGAGGGGACATTTTTTAGCCCGAAAGGTATTACATTCCACTCATATTGTTCGAAAGGGACATTTTTTAGCATTGATTGGTACTTTTATAAAGTTTCTAGCATGAGTAGCTTTTTTTTTATTATGGTGACACCCCATGAAAACTTGGATTTTGAAAACAAGAGTAGCATTGCACTTTGATGATTGTTGTATGAAAGCATGCCTACTTTTGTGACTCTATGACTAATTGTGTTTGAATCTTCATCAGATGATAGCCTTATGTTCGATAGAGGGTATGAAATGTAGTGGTTGTTGTAGTTCATGTGCATCGAGTGGTGAGGATTTGATTGCTATCTTGTGTTTTCTTGTATTATCTAGAACTTGCTTCGTTGGTTTGTCACTGCTAAACTAGATATTGTTTGGTTGAGAAAAGGATCTTAGTCTTTCATATGAGAGTGAACCTTCTTGATTGAGACTTCTTTGACCTACCCATGAGTTGAAAGAACTTGTTGTCCCCTTTTGAGATTTTTAACTTTTTCTTTGGCTACCACATTACAAATCGAAACCCTTTTAAAATGAACCATCTTTTGAACCAAATTCCTCCTTTAAAGCATGAGAAGTGAGAATTGAGGCCAAAAGCCTAAGTTGGGGGTAGAACATGAGAGAAATAATGGAAGAAGATTGTGATGTGTGTGACACTAAAAAAAAGAGAAAAAGAAGAAAATAAAATGCAAAAATAATAGAAAAGAAAAGAAAAAGGAATCACAAAAAGAGTGAAATAAAATGGGTAGAATAAGAAATTTTGAAGAAAAGGAAGTAATTGAGCTGAAAAATGTAGTGCTAAAGGAGGCAAAAAAGTCACTTGTACCTAAATGAATATCCTATCCATCCCTAAGCCTACATTACAAGCTTGAAAAAGTCCTTTGAGATCCGAAACCAAGCATTCTTTGAGTAGTGGTGACTTAAAATAAAAATAAGCTTATGGCATGATACTTGTGACACTTGAGATTCCTTGTGAGTGTGAGTAATTTTGTATGTCCCCTATTTTGAAAACTTTTTTTGAGAGATTGAGACTTTCCTTGTTGTGAGAGAACTTGAATTGCATGAATCTTGTGAAGTGAAAGCTTCTCTAGTTGAATGTTTAGCTGCATCTAGTCACTAGTAGCGTTTAGACGCCTATTGAGGCTTGACTTTCATAAAATCATTGATTGTATAAATGCACTCTTGAGTATTATTTTGAAAAAACGAGGGGATGTCAATCGTATGAAACACATGCTTGTAAACCTGTAAGTAGAACCAACTATAGTCATATTTGTTTTGTCATTAGTTGTAACTTTGTGTTGTCTAGGTTACTCAAGGATAATCAATAGTTTATGTTGGGGGTGTTGATGTGCCGTGAATTTACGATACATTTGATACCAATTTCCTAGATTAATGATGTCCTTAATTCATTTATGTTGTGAGTTTTTTTACGTTATTTTGGTTTTCATAGAATTTTTGCATTGGGACACCAAAAATGAGAAAAAGTGTATAAACATGGACAAAAGTGCTAAAAGGAAAGAAGTGCAGAAAATGTCATTTTTGCGTACCGCAGAACCAGAAGATTGCGGACCTCAGACTGGGAGGCACAGCCGTAATTTGTAATAGTGAACAAAGGAAGTTAGAGCCCCGAAGTGTGACCCAATCTGCGGTCCACACTTTTATTCTACGGTCCGCAGTCCGGTATGCGAACTACTGCTCCTCCACAATCTAAGCTCAAATTGTGATGTTTCAGAGCATTTCTGCGGACCACAGTTCAGTTCTGTAGACCGGACTTCCTAACGCAAGTCACACAATGGTCAGCGACGACATATCAGTTCTACGATCCCATTCTACGGTCACACAGACATTTTAGTAAATACGAGTAGTCTGAAATTTTGAGTCTTTGTATATACTTTACCTAGTGTTTTGTAATAGAAATTCATTTCACATTTTTACTATTCATCTATCACTTCAAGAATGTTCTCTTGTCTTACCATTTCAAACAAATCAAGGAATTTTGAGCTATTTTTGCTCAATATTGAATAGACAAAGTCTATTATTCTAATACAAAAAATCATTGTAAGCTTTCTTTCATTATTTTCATGCTTGTTTCTATGTCTTTATTTATTACTACTTTGTATTTACTTTTCTCTATGAGTAGTTAGAATTTAAGTTGGAGTTGTGACAAAAAAATGGAATATGATAGTTGGGGTAGTTCTTAAATGTGGAAAATGATGTATTAATTGTAGTAGTTAATTACTCCTCATTTTAATTGAATGAGAGTTGGTTGCAAACACCCTCTAAAGTCTATTGTCTCTAGTTGCACTTGAAAAAAGAGACCAGAGTCTAGAAAAAAGGTAAATTAATTAGAACTTGGGGCTTTAAACCCTATTTAATGATTCCCAACTAGAAATTGAAGGGAATCAACTTAAGAATAATTAATGGCTAATCTCATATTCCACACTTTAGACTTGAAAAAGCCTAATAGTGAAATTAAGTGGGTAAATTGAGAAATTCCCATTTAAATAGTAGTTCCCAATGCCCCTACCATATTTAATACACCTAAGCTAAGTAAATGCCCAACACCACTTCCATTAATCAAGTCACAAACCTAGCCTTTCATCATATTAGCACATCAATCATTCTTTAAAACTTGGATTAGTAGATAAAACAAACTTTTAAAACAAACAAATTGGTTACTCTTCGAAGTCAATCTAATAGGATGAATTTCACATTGTATTACTTTTGGAATTCGACCCCAGCCTAGTTGGGTTACTATATTTGACAAGACCGTGTTATCCCTTTGTATGGTGTAATTTGGGCGAGATCACCTGCAAACAGAAAATTTCAAATATATATATATATATATATATATATATATATATATATAATTTGGGCGAGATCACCTGCAAACAGAAAATTTCAAATATATATATATATATATATATATATATATATATATATCATCCATGGGCTACAAGACCTCAACCTGTATGGACACTTTGCTAATATGACACAACTGACTACATGTATACATATGTCTACAAAAGCCTCTAACAACATCTGACTGACATAACATAGTGGGGACAGGGCCCCGACCTACCCAAACGACTATATGCATAAAATAATCAAATAACCTCTAGACTCGGCTGTACTCCGAGTGCAATGGAGTCTCGCCAATCAATTGCTGGAGCTAAAACTCTCTACTTTGGATGTTCGTTAAACTAACTATCTGAACCTGCATCATGAAATGCAGCGTCCCCAAATCATTTACATTCAATAGTTAAACAATGCGAAAATAAAGGAAAAGTATATAATATAACAATACTGCTTAAAATGTTTAACATCATTTAACCCTTACAACATTTACTCCCAAAACCAGGTCTGACTTATATAAGGACTACTAAGAATACAATAAAATGTGAAATAAACAACCATTGTCTTGGATGAATAAGTATAGTCTAACTAAGATAGAGACTAAGGCCGCCGACAGGAGAAATGGCATGCCCTAATCTTTACGTGCCCTATCTGCAACATGAACCAATTGTATACCTGCATCCACGTAAAATATGCATCAAGCATAGCATGAGTACATAATGTACCCCCGTAGGCATCATAGGCCGGCAACGACATAAGTTATATAATAAGAATAAACATAAAGTTGACTCTCAAATAGATCCAATTCTAGGCAGTTCAAGTAGTCACATAAGTCATCTTATTCAAATAAGGGTTCAATCATAGTTAAGTACAATTCAATTTGTAATGCATCTTACGCTTAATACCCACCGACCAGTAAACTCTGTCTAAGTCATATTTATGCTATCACCACCTACCCAAGTTATCAAATAATCAATTAAGACAGGTTGACCCTATTACACAACATCATATCACAATCCTTCTCAAGGGGTATCACGATTAGTCTGATCATAACAATAATAGCTTCTTATTCTCTCTAACTCTTGGGCTTGATTACGGTTCTATACCAGTAAGGGTAGGACACATACTTGTTCATTTCACCTCCTTATTATACTCTAAGTAGAAGTCTATGTCTTACATCCTTGATTAAGGAGGGGATCTACGCATGTATAACATACAAGTCATTTAACTACAACAACAACACCTCGTCCAGTCCTTTACTAGACCCTATATCAAATAATAATGTCAATCACCAAGAAATACAAGACACTAGAATCCACCGACCATAATAAAGTCGGACAACGAGTACTTAGACTCATAAATATGTAACCACATGACCCAATTCACAGAGAACAAGTCAAATCATGGCAACCAATCCGATCCAATATAATCAATCCAATCATCCAAATCCATTTAATCAGCAAGTCACCCAAGTTCCGATAACCAATCCATATCATGTTACCAAATAATAAGTAATCAAAGTATGTATGAATGTATGAATGATATAAATGCAATGCATATGCCATGTACCTTTCATCTCCAGTATACATGCGATCAAATTCTATGAATTGTATACCCATGGGGGTCATCCAGAATTTCACAGCGGATCCCAACTCTTGGCTGAAATAATATATGTTTTAGGCGTGCAACCTAGCCCTCCCCATATCATCATTATCATCAAACCAAGACCCATTTGGAGTCATATCAATCATCTCAATGTTTTCAACTATCACATAATATATCCTTACTTTTTTCGATCTCATTGGACCCACAATATTTTCATACCACTCTCATTGCAATATCATCAGAACCATGAGTGTATGAATGTAAATGACAATCCAAGGCACGTACTCAAAATGTATGAGATGCAATCAAGTATAAGAGATGAATACCACACACTTTCAGAAATTTATTAACACATAATACACGTAAATTAAAATATCATATTGAAAGCAATGTGATGAATAAACACAATAATATCAACAATGGCGACAAAACCACATAATGGCGAAAGCCCAAACAATAGCAGTCGGAATCTACTTAAGGTTGATTGCCCAAATCACCCATCATCATAATTTAATATCGGTACCTACCCAAACGTTCATCACAACCGCTAAGTTTGGACCCCCAAACACACCCAATACCCTTAATATTTATAACTAATATGTACTTCTATCAAAGTCCACAAAACATAAACCGTAGCCTGTCTCATTGCCGAGCAGGAGCCACAAACCCTCAAGATTTTCCCTTATGAAATGTCTCAGAATAATGAAAGTCTATCAAATATGAATTCTACGTCAAAATACGAATCCATGGATACTCATTTTGTCATATTTTTATCTGGAACCTAAAAACGAACCAAAAAATGTAACTCCGAGCCCCCAGGGGCAAATTTGGAATTTCATTTAAAAATCAGATTACCCATAACTTATATAGTCTAGATTCAGAAAACCCATTAAAAATAATTCATCTTGATCCTCAAATCCATGGTTTACCGCTTTTCAACTTTTATGTTTAAAACTCCAATTTTCCCCGACCAAACATGGATAAAATCGATAACCAACGAAAATAAACTTGAGGAAACATCACAATAAAGATTAAATACTTACCCCTTTGCTGAGACAAGAGCAACTCCATGAAAATCACCTCAAACGGAGCTTAAAAACTTAAGATATGCTCAAAATACTAAATGAACACAGTTTGATTTTTTTATACACAATGATTTCCGCTTCTGCGGCTAATAACTAGCACCTGCGGCTTGCCAGGTGTCATTTCCACCCATGAGGACCTTGTTCTCACTTGTGGGGTGTGGACCCCTCTTCGCATCTATGAAGCACCACCACTAGCTATCATTTCCTACACTAAAATGTGCATAACTCCCTCATACGATGTCTAAATTCGACGATTCTTTTTACTATGGTTACGTAATTATGATACATATCTAGTGGTTCAACCAAAATACAAATCAAAAGTCATTTTCTCAATATTATACCCTTTTTGTCTAAAGAGACTATGCTTAAACCTCAAATAAGAGCGTGCCATAACTCAAATCCATTCGAAACTCATTGAAATCTTATCAAAACTTGTGGACAAGTTCAAAATCATCGTACGGAACTGTTCGAACCCTCAAAATACCCAAACGAGGCCGTCTTGACCCGATGTTGACCATGGTTAACTCCAATTCATCTCAAAAGCAAGTTTCTCAACCAACCACCTAAATCACACCCGAACTTCCCGGGAACTAATCCAATGACTCAACATAAATCACATTACGGACCTAATGAAATCGATAAAACTTTGAAGAAGACTCATTTACCCTCGGTTTTGACTTTGATCAAACTTCTTCATTTCTTAGCTTAAAGATTTCTAAAATATTATTTTTCTTATACCCAACTTCTACGAAAGCCTCGAAAATTGTGTCACCAATCCTCACAAGCTGAATACACTCTAAAGATGCTAGGAGAAATGTCAACAGAGGTAAAAGGGTAAAATGGTAAAATGGATAAACGACCAAACAGGTCAATACATGCTATTACAGTAATAACGTTTTACAAATTGTTTAATATATATGCTGAATTTAGTTCTCTTATCAAATTAACATTTTTATGCCATATATTCATGTAATTAATTCGAGCAAATAAATAAATTATAGATTTCCAAAAGTTTTGAGGTGGATTCGAAATATAAATTACATATAATTTGTTTTTTTGGGATATACTTGAGAGGAGTCCAAAATCAACCCTAATAAGCAAGAGACAAACAATTGTTTGATTTAACCTAAGGGTGGCGGTGGGTAGGGCTCAGTCTGGCGGTAGTGCAGCGGGCCGGGGGGGGGGGCGGGACGAGAGAAGGGGTCGGGGTCGGCGGGCTCTGGCGGGGTCGGGTCTGGCGGGACTGGAGCAAGTCCCGTCCCGATCCCGATCCCGTCGGGCTCGGGTCGGGGCGGGCTCGGGTCGGGGCGGGCTCGGGTCGGGGTCGGGCTCGGGGCGGGATACGGCGGGTTTTCATTTTTTTTTTTTAAAATAACATATGTATAAAAAAAACTCAATAAACAAAATAAGATAGTGTAATAAAAACATCCCAAGGCTGTTTTTGTGCCTCTTATATTATTTAATAGACATATGATTTTTTTGTAATACAAATACAATTGTCTAAAATCTAAATTGCAACTTTGTGGTGTTGTCCAAAAGTTACAAATTACATAATAAAATTACAATTAAAAAAATTACATTCTCAAAAAAACCTGTTCTAATTGCTTGATGATTTCATGTGGTTCTTCGGTTGGAATTGGTATTTGTTGGTCAAATTGATCCACGTCGCTTCCACTACCTTCGGTTAAGATTTCGTTGTAGTTTTCATCATCTTCTTCGTTGATCTCCGGTTGACCGCACCTTCTCCGCTCGTATCCAATCTCTGAATAATACTGCAATTTCCAAGCTGTCTCCGGCTAATGAGTGTCTGTGGTCTCCTATTTGATATCTGCCTGCAGAAAAAGCGCTTTCAGACGCAGTTGACGACGCTTGAATGTTCAAAACATCTCGAGCCATCAATGAAAGTGTTTGAAAGGTCTTCTCATTCCCCCTCTAGTATTTCAACAAGTCTTCATGTCCATCTTCATTGATAACTTCTTGATACGGTACAGAACCCTGCAAAACAAAAATATCCAACTCGCTAATTTGGTTAGTAGTAGAGGTACGACCGCACATTCTATTTCTGAGGCTTTCAATACTAGCCGCAGAAACAACATGTCTTTTGTGAGGTTGTATTGAAGATGAAGAAGATGGTATGGAAGCTGGTAAGTTACTAGCATTTTCTTGTTGATAAAATTTATATATATTTTTGCATTGGTGTTCTACGCTAGACAATACTTCTTCTTTAGTTTGTTCAATAGGTGGTGGGTGATTTAGATTTTTGGGACTTGGAGGTGGTAGTACTTCTATACAATCGTAAATAGTTTCAATTAGTGATTTAGTACCGTCTATTTTAATAGTAGGATTTAATACAGAACCAATAATATAAATAGAGGGAATAGGAATAAAATATTTTTTTATTTTGAGAAACATTTTTTTAATAGCTGCCTTATAAGCTGGTTTTTCCATATATTCACTAAGTAATAAAAATATTAGAGTTATATAAAATAACATAGTTGAAATAGTAGGATAATATATACCGGAAAATTCTTTTGTTGCTTGAAAAAATTTCTCTAAAAATACAATAAGTTCGGAAATTTTTTCCCAATTACTATCTAAAATCATATCAGCTGGCTTTTTATTATGAGAGTTAAAAATAAAGTTATAGGTAATTTATAGTCATAAGCAACAAGTAGTTGCTCGTATAAAGAATTCCACCTAGTGGATACTTCTTGTGGAATTTTTCTAAAAGGTAGTCCACAATCATGACAAATTTTTTTATATTCTTTTCTACGTTGTACTTTATTACTTTTAAAAATAAAGTTTATAGCAAATTGTATTTTACTAAGAATGTCTTCAAAAAGTGATAGATCATCCTTTACAATTAAGTTATATATATGGCACACACATTTTATATGAAAATGGTCTGGAAAAGACGGAGTTAAACTATTCTTTAAAATTGTAATTGCGTAATTGTTATTAGAAGCGTTATCTAATGTAATAGTCATAATTTTATCGGTAATTCCGTAATAATCGCACACTTGATAAATATTTTCTGCAATAAAAGTATCAGTGTGCCTATCATCTATATATCTATACGCTAAAATACGTTTTTGCATAGACCATTTATAATCTATCCAATGACAAGTTACAGTTAAATAATCATGGCCGTTAGTACTACGACCTATATCAGACGTGATGGATACTTTGCCATTAAAATGATATAATGAAAAACGTAAATATTGTTGATATTCATGCGCGAATTTAAATACATCTCTCTTAACAGTTGATCTAGGAAAACCGTTAAGCGAGGATTATATATATCTCTAATGTAATGAATAAAACCGGAGATGAAGGAAATGAAAAAGGCAAACCCTCCACAAAGAACTAATTTTGATATTGCTTCCCTATCTCTATGTTTATTGTATTTAGAGCCTACAATTCCCCGTCATAGGGTTAATTTGACCACATATTTGGTCCGGACGATGTCGTGATGTGAACCTTGTCCCGATGGACCGGGTGTTTGCGCACCAGGTCTTCAAGCCTGGTATTGGGCATACCTAGCTGGATGAGCACTTACTACGTGTCTAATTAAACCCCCCGTCCCACCGTGACCTTTTCCAGTTTTAAATTTTAAAACATTTTTACAAATTTTACATATGGCTACTTGATTCTCTACGTCCCTATCAAAAAATGTCCATGCATCTGATTTTAATGGTCGTTTTGCTGGACCTCGTCTCATACTAGGGGGAATATGAAGTATTTCAGTTGAAGGTGCACTAGTGGGTGTGTTGTCATCAACATTAGTGGGTATATCATCTAGATCATCGTCTAAATTAAAGTCTTCTTGAGTTCCAGAAAATAGCTCCTGGTCTAAATCTAATGGTATTGTAGGAAAATGTTGAGTATCAACAAAATCATCTTGTGTAGGAATAAGATGACTAGAAGAAGTACCCTTGCCCTGGTTGCCCCTACTAGAAGAAGCACCCTTACCCTTACCCTTAAACATACTTTTTAATCCTTCCATTTTAATTATGATAATAAATAAATAATTAAAGACAATAAAATTAAGTGATATAAACTAAATAAACAGACAATAATAATTTAATGAAGGAACAAATGTACCAAACGCCGACGTAACGTCGACGTGTAATCGAGAGGTTGAAAATTGAAACTTTGCTCGATGGAAGATCCTCAAGCTAGTTGCCAACTTCACTACCAATTCCCAAATGAATAAATAAAATTGAATATTTAGCAAACAATGTAGACTTGTAGAGAGATATATTGAGAAATTAGAGAGATTGTAGGAAGATTTGTGAGAAAGATGAAGAGAAAATGAGTTATTTATAGTTGAAAAATTGGATTAAAGTGTAAATATAATAACTTATGGGTTAAAAATAAATATTAAGGGGTAGGGGGTTGGGGGAGGGGGGGCTAAAATGGCCGTTGGCCAACGACCATTTTAGATTATGGTCGTTGGTGCAACGACCATTTTTGCAAAGGGCGGGGTCGGGGTCGGGGCGGGGTCGGGGCGGGCTCGGGTCTCGCGGGCCTGGGGCGGGCTCGGGTCTCGCGGGACGAGACATCGTCCCGTCCCGAGTTCGAGTCCCGCCCCCGTAATTTTTTTTTTTTTTGGCGGGGTCGGGGCGGGACCGGGGCGGGCTCGGGACGGGCTCGGGTCGGGGTCGGGCTGTCCCGGCCCACTGGCCAGCCCTAATTTAACCTCAAATTGATGGAACGTGGAAATGAGAACTTTGATTGATTTGTAAGGTTAGAAAATAAGAGGACTGTGAGGACTTAAAAGGTGGTAGCTAGTTTCTCTACAGAATGTACACCTTCTCAACTCAGAATTTATTGTCAACCGACAGAATCACTCTTGGTCTTCCACCTCTTCATTCTTCTATATAATAAATATATAATATGTAGGATAGATAAAAAAGGAAGAATACATACAAAAGCACAAATTACCGGCATAAACAAAACTTGAAACAACAAGATTAACACCAAATACATACAAAGGCAGAAATTAAAAATTGCAAAAAGGAGTTAAAAGTTATTAACATAACTGTCATCTTAAAAAATGCTATCCAATGAATTAATTATCCGTTACTATCATATATATATATATCAAAAATACACATGAAGTATTAATTTTTTTACGAGTTTTTTATTTGAATTATCACTAACTATTTATCAAAATATACCTCGACTAATATCTTATGACGTGTGATGTACAAGCTTGTGCTATAAAACTCATCCACCAAGAAGTCAGAAACCCAATTGGATGGAAATTTGTGAGCCTGACTTTCAAACTCCTTAGGCTTTTTTTCCTTTTCATCCATTTTATTCACCTTAGCATGAAAACTAGTCCCAATCTCAAGATTCTTCAGCTCCTCAGCTAAAAGGCTGCAAGCGAGGAAACATATCGATAAAATCCCAAAAGGCTCAAAATATTTTCGTCGTGGCCTATTGAGATGAACACAACCATCCTCCGCCAACTATTAACCGTAGCTGTCTCTCTGAGCGTTGCACCCGCAGTACCAAATACAAGCTTCCAAAAGGCATAAATTTTGTGCCCAGAGCATTAAGCTTTAATTCATAATCATCCAATGGCTCTCTACGTTCTAGTGCTTTCTCTAATTAGCCCAATAACACCTAAAATCGAGAGCGCGTCCCCAATAAAACCGAAGTGGTTAAAGCGGAGAACAAAGGCGATGAAGATAATATTTTCTGATTTAAAGGGTAAAAGTACATGTAACACCAATTACACTTTGTTTCATGAAAAAGCTCTTGTTGAGTTATGGAGCCTAATTCATCGTCGACACTATGAAGATCCTACACAGAGTGTGGAACGCTGATCGACCTGTATTATGTTCGCCCCAGTTTTCGCTATATATAGACTAGGGCACCGTTTTCTTTCTTGGGTCGAGCAAGAGAGAATTGTAAACTCAAACTCCCTATTTGATTATAGTGAAATCTGCAACGGCAAAGTGAACGTAGCTCTCGCATTGAGAGTGAACAACCATAAATATGTGTGTTATTTGTTCTTCGCTTATTTACTGTTTTCTGATTAAGTAGGATTTGGGACTCAAATCCGAACAACTGGTATCAAGAGCGACAAGTTGTGTTGCCATTCAGAAAACGATGGGAGGCAAAGATGGTTCGGCACACGGCATCGAAAAATTTGATAGTATGGATTTTGCATTTTGGAGAATGCAGATTGAAGATTATTTGTACGGCAGAAAGCTTCATGAACCGTTGAGTCCGAAGCCAGATGAGATGAATGATGCAGAGTGGAATCTCCTTGACAGACAAGTTGTGGGAGTTATTCGATTGACGTTGTCGAAGAACGTTGCTCACAATGTGGCAAAGGAGAAGACCATCGCTGGCATGATAAAGGTTATGTCCGACATGTATGAGAAACCTTCGGCAAACAATAAGGTATTTCTCATGATAAGATGGAGGAAGGTGCTCATGTTGCAACGCACGTGAATGAATTCATCACGATTGTCAATCAATTGTCATATGTTGCAATCAAGTTTGACGATGAAGTGCAAGCCCTAATTTTGCTGGCGTCTCTACCGAATAGTTGGGAGCCAATGAGAGCAACGGTTAGTAATTCTGCTGGCAGTGCTAAATTGAAATTCAACGATGTTAGAGATCGTATTCTTACGGAGGAGGTTCGCATGATATATTCTGGTGAGGCATCGACGAGTTCTGCTTTGAATGTTGAGAACAGAGGCATAAATTATGACATAAACTACAACCGAAATAAGGGCAAGTCGAAGTCAAGAAATGGAAGGGGTAAATCAAAATCCGGACGAACACTTGAGTGTTGGAACTGTGGAAAACCGGATCACATCACGAAGAATTATAGGGCACCAAAGAAGGAGGACAACAAGAGTGGTGGAATCAATGATGCCATTGAAGACATTGGTGATGCGTTGTTGTTGTCTGTTGACAACCCGATCGACTCTTGGGTGCTTGACTCAGGAGCGTCTTTCCACACCACCCCACATCATGATATACTGATGAATTACGTTACTGGGAATCGCAGGATAGTCTATTTGGCAGATGGTAAGCCTTTAGACATTATTGGTATTGGAGACATTAATTTGAAGATGTCAAATTGAAACGTGTAGAAGATCACAAAGGTCATACATGTGCTGAAGCTGATGCGTAATCTGATCTTAATGAGTCAGCTTGATGATGATGGACATGATCTTAACTTTGGTAATGGGTCCTAGAAGGTGATGAAGGGTGCTATGGTGGTTGGTCAAGGTAAGAAAACTGATACTCTTTATATGACGAGCTGTCGTGATACAGTTGATGTTGTTGACAACACTAAAGAGACAGAGTTGTGGCATTGCAGGATGGGGCATATGAGGGAGAAAAGGATGAAGATTCTAGTGACTAACGACATGATTCTGGAGTTAAAGTCGGTGGATCATCATATGTGTGAGAGCTGCATTCTCGAAAAATAGAAGCGAGTAATTTTTTCAAATGTAGGTAGAGAATTGAAAGTTGAGAAGCTTGAACTGGTGCACACTGACGTGTGGGGACATGCTACTGTCCCCTAACTCAAAGGATCACATTACTACATGACCTTCATTGATTATTCAACTAGGAAGATATGGGTCTATTTTATGAAAAATAAATCTGATGTGTTCATTGCCTTCAAAAGGTGGAAAGCCATGGTCGAGAGTGAGAAAAACCTCAAGTTGAAGAGCCTGAGGTTCGAAAATGGTGGAGAATACATTGATGGTGACTTCAAACAATATTGTGCTGATAATGAGATCAAGATGGTGAAGACTATTCCTGGAATGACAACAAAACGGAATAGGGAAATGATGAATCGAATATTGGACGAGCGTGCACGAAGCATGAGAATACACGCTGGAATGCCCAAGACATTCTGAGCAGATGCAATCAATATCGCAACCTTCTTTATTAATAGAGGAACGTCTGTTCCTTTGGGTTTCAGAATTCCAGAAAAGGCTTGGAGTGGAAAAAAGGTAAATCTTTCTTTTCTGAAAGTGTTTGGTTTCTTATCCTATGTTCATATTGCTGCTACTTCTAGAAGTAAACTTGATCTGAAATCTAAGAAATGTTATTTTATTATCTATGGTGAAACCGAGTTTGGTTATCGAATCTGGGATGACCAAAATCGAAAGATCATTCGAAGCATGGACGTCATTTTCAATGAATAGGTATTATACAAGGATAAGTTGCATGAGAGTTCAAATAGCAAGGTCTCTAAGAACAAGGAATCAGAAATAGTTGATTTGAGAGACTTCTCAGCACCCGAGCTACATCAAGGTATTACTGCGACAGAGGAACAAACAGCACAAGAAGAATGCCGACAAGCTTATAATGGTGAGGTTGATGAAAATGTTGATTTTGAAACAAATCATCGGACGCCAATCACAGAATTACACAAATCATCCATGATCAGTAAGCCGATTCACAGGTTCTCTCCATTCTTCAACTACATTCTACCCACTGACAGAGGAGAGCCAGAATGTTACGTAGAAACGACACAAGTTGATGAATCGATCAAGTGGGAGCTGGCAATGAAAGATGAGATAGACTCACTATTGTCAAATCATACATGAGAGTTAGCTAAGTTACCAAATGAGAAGAAGGCATTGCAGAACAAATGGGTCTACTGGATAAAAAGAGAACACGATGGAAGTAAGTGTTTTAAAGAGACGCTGGTTGTGAAGGGATTTCAACAGAAAGAAGGCATTGACTACACGGAGGTCTTATATCCTATAGTAAAGTAAGTGACAATCAGAACTGTTCTTGCATTGGTAGCAAAGGAAGATCTGCATCTTTAACAGATGGACGTGAAAACTAATTTTCTTCATGGTGATTTAGAGGAGGAAATCTACATGAAACAACCTGAGGGATTTGAGGTCAAAGGAAAAGAGAAGATGGTGTGCAAGCTTCAAAAGAGCCTGTACGGACTGAAACAGGCTCCATAACAGTGGTATAAGAAGTTTGACAGCTTTATGAAGAAAGCCGAATTCTTAAGGTGTGAGGCGGATCATTATTGCTACTTTAAGAGATTTGAAGACTCCTACATGATAATGCTCCTTTATGTTGACGACATGCTGATCGTAGGAGCAGACCTACATGAGATTGATAGACTGAAGAAGAAGCTGTTAGAAGAATTTGCAATGAAGGATTTGGGAGCCGCAAACCAAATTCTCGGGATGAGAATCATCAGAAGTAAGGAGGGCCTCAAGCTCTCACAAGAAGAATACGTGAAGAAAGTTCTCAAGAGGTTCAACATGGATGCTGCCAATCCAGTTAGTACTCTCTTGGCTGGACACTTTCATTTGTCCAAAGATCAGTCGCTTGTGACCAAGGATGAGATGGAGCATATGGACAAGGTACCTTATGCCTCTGCTATTGGCAGTCTTATGTACACGATAGTATGTACAAGGACAGACATTGCACATGTAATGGGAGTTGTTAGCAGGTTTATGAGTAATCCGGGAAAGCAACACTAGGAGGCTGTGAAGTGGATTTTCAGGTATCTGAAGGGCATCTCAAGTTCAGCATTGTGTTTCCAGAAGTCAGAGATAAGATTGCAGGGATATGTTGATGCTGACAATGGTGGTGATATTCATAGCAGAAAAGGCACATCCGGGTATGTTTACACCTTCGGAGGTACTGCGATTTGCTAGGTTTTAAAGTTGTATAAACTAGTAGCTCTCTCTAGCTGTGAAGTTGAGTACGTTGTCGTGATGGAGGCCACGGAAGAGATGATGTGGCTACAATCTTTTATGCGGGAATTCGATCAGGACCACAAGGGGAGTGTGCTATAATGTGATAGCCAGAGTTCCATTCATTTGGCAAAGAACCCGGTCTACCATGCCCGCACGAAGCACATACAACTCCGGTACCATTTCATCAGATCAACTTTGGAAGATGGAGTATTAGTGCTTGAGAAGATCCCAGGGAGTCAGAATCTAGCAGACATGTTGATGAAGGCCATGCCGAATGATAAACTAAAATTGTGTGCAACTTCAGTTGGACTTCTTGGATAAGGATCAGAGTCGCCGCTGCAGATGGAGACAGATGATTGAAATTAGTCTCGAAGTGGGAGTTTGTTGAGTTGTGGAGCCTAATTCATCGCCGACACTATGAAGGCCCTACACAGAGTGTGGAGCGCTGATCGACCTGTATTATGTTCGCCCTAGTTTTCACTATATATAGACTAGGGCGCCATTTTCTTTCTTGGGTCAATCAAGAGAAAAAGTGAGAAAGAGAGAATTGTAAACTAAAACTCCCTATTTGATTATAGTGAAATCTGCTGCGACAAAGTGGACTAGCTCTCGCATTGAGAGTGAATCACTATAAATCTATGTGTTATTTGTTCTTCACTTATTTACTGTTTTCTGATTATGTAGGATTTGACACTCAAATCCTAACAGCTCTTTCAGTGTGTGCGCGAAGAAACAGACTCGTCTATCACACGACGTACCAGCATGGCACGGATGAGTCTTGTACTTCGCAGGGTCATGCCGTACTCAAAAATCCCGCGGGACAACTCACAATTATCAACTTTTCAATACGTCGCAAATTTATAATTCATGTATTTGACGTACCGTTTTCCCTCGGTGTGTAAAGGGGTAAGAATTTCTGGTCATGACTATGAAATTCATCTGATTGAGCTTATAGATGAATTCATGAAAATTGTCATGACTTGTCTCTTATCCCCCACCCCACCCACCCAAATTATTGACGAAATGAGAAAGGCGATGAAAAGTAGCTGAAATGACGATAATTCATGTAAGCCATTTGTTAGTATATAATGTCGATACAATTGAAGAAATATATTATGAATAGTAGCTGAAATGACGATCATTCCTGCAAGCAAAGAAAAATGCATTTGTAAATGTATGATTTTATACAAATAGAAAATCAACTTCTAGAAAGAGGAAATAATTAAACTCTTTAGAACAACTGAAATAATAACTTTAGATTTTGTTCTGAAACAAGGGCAGGCACTTTCTAGAGTAGGGGTGTGTGTGGAATTGGTGGATGAACGTTAGGGATATTTATTGAAGAACCAAGTGTTATCTGCTCAAAGTATATAGTTATGATTAACTACTATTTCCTTCATCCGAATTTATATGGCGCATGATTTTTTAGTTGTTCTAAGGAGAATGTCACTTTTTTATAATTAGAAATAATTTAATTTAAATTTTTTATTTTATTGTTAATGAGATGAATAGTTATATAAATGTCTATGATTTATTTTAGGCTACCACTATTAAAAAATGCCAAATTTCGACGGATATCCTGACACAAATTGACTGGTTGTTAAGGGATTTTCCAGTGAAAAGTCCGTCTGAAACATTTCCGGCGAGCTAATTTCTGACGGATTCCGTCAGACAATGCAGGTCTCAAAAGTACTTATTCTTTTTAAAATTCCTTGCTCAATCAATAAATCCCACATAAACTAGGACAGAAAGAGTATGAGTTACTTACATCTTATCTATAGAGTTGACCCTTCACTATGAAGTAACAGATGTATGTATAATAGACTAATCCAGAAAAGAAAAAATAGAATTGTGTGCTCTGAATTCAAGCAATCACTGATTCTGAGGTTTAACTTTCTTTTTAGTCATGAGTTAATGATTAAAAAAATGCCACTTTCCCGTATCTATCTGATAATAAAAAGATTAGTGATTATTTAATAGAAATTTCATGATATTACATTACTTAAAAAATTAAAATAAGAGCCTTATGATGAATGAACAAAAATTGTTTACAAAGACATAAAACGATTAAAAGAAATTACTTGGATATAAAAGAACACAAACCAAAGAATAGGGGTACTGCGTATTATGTACTAAGAAAGCTGAATTATCTCTCGTTTCTATCACTTTAAATTTTAAGAAATACATAATTTTAAAAATGATGATACAATTAAGAATATTTTGTAAGTAATGATGAATAAGTTTCAACATAGTTAGACAAAAGACCAGAACAAAATGAAGATGGAGATGAAAATTAACTTAAAATGGGATTATTTGGAGTTGAATTTTCATCTTTTTGTAAAATATTCACCCTTTTCATTTACACTTCTATGTTTATTTTTTATTTGTGGATAGCATAAGTCTCGCACATATTTATTTTTTTTTGGTTTCAAACTTCAAGAAAACATTTTTACTTACCCAAACAGGATAATATGTTGCTAATTTTATTACTTTCAATTTATCAATGTTTGACATATATATAATCATAAGGATTTAATTCATATATATTACATGTGCTATATAATTAATGTAGGATGTCATCTGCTTTTTTCATAAATTAGTTTCACCTTTTCGAAGTAGTTATAAACTACCCATTATTGTTTTTTAGAAGACCTAATATTATGAAATGATTTTTATTATTTTCAATATATACAAGTTAAACTTTAATTATAAGAACCTAGAAAAAGATGTAGTATCAATTGTACAGAAGTGTCATCGACTACAAAATATTTTCGGTTAATGTAAGACTATAATGATTGATTTTTCACATCATTTGAATATTTGCCTATATTTAAAAAGACGTCTTTTTCGATTCAGATGTAAAGAAAATCTTAATATTTTTAGCTAGTCAGTTAAAAAAAATTGATCTGGTCCATAATAAGTTGTAACGACAATTGATGCATATTTAATATATAACAAGTTTATAATAAGTATATAACAAACAAATAACCAGGCATAATCAATGTACACTAATTATCTTGGCTAAAATTTGCAAAATAAAAATAAAGATTATTTTTTGTTGTGAGTTTTACTGGGCTATTATATAGTGTAAAAGTCTAATGAAAAACTCTCCTAATCCAGCAAAAATAGAAACTCTATTAATTTTCTTGTCATCTACTTAACTACTATATACATGCAAAACTCCAGATGATTGTATTATATTAGAAAAAAATGAAAATATAACTTCTTATGTGGACCTAGACCGATAAAGGTATAAATAATTGTGTGAGGTTAAAACTTTTTATTGGTTAACTTTGGAATTATATGAACAAAATGTCATCAAATAGCCTTAAATGAAGATAAGAAATTAGGTCATAAATGACAATTTTTACACTACGTCGAAATTCTGTCATATTTTGCATGAGAATGAGTAGCCACGTTGTAAGGAAAGAAACACTACTCCAAAGGCATCTCAACAACTAAATTTGTCATTTGTTTTCATTAGGGGTACGATTTTTGAATCTAAATGTACATTTGAATATTAAGATGTGGATTATGATCTAGATGTCTGAATCTGAATATTAAGACGTGGAGGCTAAGGCAAGCTACTCATCTTATTGACGGCCTTGGTTTCCATCCTAGTCAGGCTGCCCTATCTACTCAGAGCGGTGTTAATTGATCTTTCTATTCATTGTATCTTACAAAACTTGTACTAGCCAGACATGTTTTGGGAGAAGGTGTTGTAAGGTTTTTAATTGGAATTTTAATGATTTTAATGGGATTTGTTAAATCTTGTACTTCTTCATTTATTTATCTCGTGTTTAAGATTATGCTTTAAAAGATGTTTGGGATGGTTTGCGGGGATTGTGTAGGTGCCACAACGACACCCATGAATTGAGTCGTGACAAAGTTGGTATCAAAGTTCTAGGTTCACCGGTCCCACGAGGATAATGTTTAGTAGAGTCTTGAAGATAGATACTTAGACGTCCGTATCCATCCTCAAGAGGCTATAAGATATTTAGGAAATCTTCCTATCTTTCATTCTTTCATGCTACTTCGTTCAAAGTGGTATCTAGTTGATTTCAATGAGTATCTATTCTTGGCACTCTATTAGAGTAGATTGTTTATGGTGAAATTCGAGTATTGCATAAGGTTTTGAGATTGCGATATTTCTGGTTCCAGGCATTTCGCCTCTGTGTAAATTTCCTCGCGTCTACAGAGCTGCACTGGCGATAGGTGGGCCACAAATGCGCTATTAATGGAATCATTCTTAGACCACTTCTGCGATTATGATCCTCCATTGCAAAAACGCGTCTAGTGTTTCACAGAAGTGGATATATGTCCTTTGAGTAAATCTCGCAGGTGCGAGCTAAATCGCCAGAAGCGGAGTCGCACCTGTGGAAGGTGGACCGCCTCTGCGGAGCAACTGGGCAGAAACCAGTGCCTTTTTCCCTGTTTCAACATCATATCAATTCTCAACAACCTATTTAACCAAAAATTATGCATGAATATAAGGCCCGACGAGGCATAATTCTAGCATATTAAGGCCCGGAAAGGGCATAAAACCAAGTATCTAAAATGAAGCAAGAAAGGAAAGAGTAGCATCATCCGAATATTACAACCTAGAAAGCAAAAGAAGTAAGTTGTCTTCAAACATCAAGGAAGCTAAGGAGATCAAGCATGGGACGAACTATACCCCTCATCCTTATCACTAGAATTGTCAGAATCCACATCATCACCTTCAGATAGGAATGAGTATTTCTCCTTGTCATCCGAAGGCTTGATAGGAATATTTTTTTTTGGATTTCCCCAGTTGAAAATGGCTTTGACCCATCTCCAGATCTTCACCAAGAGCTTGCGAGCTTACTTGTTCTTTTTATGCTCCTCCTCAAAGTCTTTACGAAGCTCAGCATGTGCCTTCATCATAGAGCGGTAGGACTCCTCCAATACACCCACGGACTTGGCAAACTTCTTGTTAGTATGGGATAAATCTATATGTGCTGCCATGTGCTTAGCCACATCCTCTTGAGAGATCCTAACTGAACCACTAATATCATCAAGGACTCTAGGGAGCTGGGACACCAACTCCTAAATAGTCCGCAACTGCGAATCCGTAGCACCCAAAGGCCCTTCCTGTTGCGAAGAAGACTCCCATACGCTTGTATCGATCTTCCTCTTCTTATACTTCACAACACTACCTGGTCTGGTACCTTTCAGAGGGTGGACAGGTATGGCAGCATCTACCATGTGATACTCTAGTACTCCAGCCCTCTTGCATAACTCAGTAATCATAGAAGGAAAGATCAAGCTCTGGTTGTCCTAGTTTAGATACTCTTGTAGCTTTCATAAGACATGATCACCGACGTTCACCGGAACACCACCTATCAGGCAAGCAATCATCAGTGCACGATGATGCATGCAATCAGTCATGTTTCTAGAGGGGGATACTCGAGATTTAATGATGTACTGCCACATTTTGGCACCATCCGTGAAATCAACCGATCAGTAATGTCCTCTAGTACTCCAACCCAAGCAACCGCCTTGCCCCGAGGGCATACCTGGGCCACCAACTAGTCATCAGATCATGTATCATTGGCCTACATCAACTCATAGGATAATTCTCCAAACTGTAGAGCTCATTTATCTTCTCAACTCTAAATCTTACCCTCCTACCCCAGATCATCAGTTTTGGATTGTTGAAATCAGCCCGCTTCAGGTTACCATAAAATTTGCGGACCCACTGTTCATTCACTTTGCATGGAAGGGGGCAGAACAAATCCAACTGGTAGCCACAAGTCACCCATAAAATCCTGGAAATATCTCTGGCACCCTTCTGAGGTCAATACCCCTTTCGGGGAAAAGCTTCATGTCCACCAAATTACGGTAGTATCTGCGCTTGCAATCCGGGGACATGAACCTATGTGCATCATAATTATCATCATATGCATCTCCCCCATCTCTTTGGCCTTGTTCCAGAATTTCGTCTTCGTAATGATCCATTTGATGATTCACGTACCTGAAAAGGATTGAAGAAAAAGTTATTCCAACATTGTACCCATATCTAAAGTTCATTACTCAGTTATCAGAGAAGAAATCTCAGAAAAATGAATGCGTAAAGGACCAGTTATGAATCTACTGGTTCCCTAAATTTTTTGCAGGTTCCACTTCGGCAGAAGTGTCATCACAGAGGCCGGGTCATCTCTGCGGAAAATATTTCTGCCTCTACAAAGGCTCAAATGCCTTGAAGACTCGCTCACTTGTGCTTTATGTTGCGTACATGCGAGAGCACTCTTGCAGGATTTTCTGCAGATGTGGAACGCGAACCCTCATCCCCAAATTTTCAATCCACCTAAAATCTGCCATTGTTATTCAAATTTGAGGTTGGAATCACGTCAAACCCCTTTATTTCTTCCTAGAATCTTTCATGCTTATGTTTTATGTACAATCTATGAAGATCCAAACCCCAACCCAAACTAGTGGTAAGCCTAAATGAGTTTTGAGGCTCGAAAATTCTTCCCCTATTTTGTGTCTAGTAGTAAACCAACACCCTTGCCACTCCAATATTGTGAAAATCTAAAGAATGGTAGGATGAACTTACCAATTTGCCGAACCGCGAGAGGAGGTTTTGGTGCCTTTTCTTCCTCTTCAAGGAGTAGTTGGTGTGGGGTTGAGTAGACCTTAAGTGGAGGAGTGGAATAGGGTTCTCGTGCCTTGTGAGGAGTTGAATAAGTTGGGATTTCGTAGGGGGGGGAGTTTTAGAAAAACTATGGGGCGTTTGAAAATTGACCTTTCTTATTCCCATATGTTATGCCATTTCTGACTCTGCAGAAACTATCCACTTTTGCGACATCGCTTCGGCAAAATTGGACCTGTGACTGTTGGATGCTTCGGCGGATAATTTTTCTACTTCTGTGAGGCCGCCACTGCGAATAGTTGATGCTTCTGAGTCAAACTAATTATTGTTTCTGAATCGCTTTATCATTCATTGAGCCGCCCTAGCGATAGCACGCCTGTGAAGATTAAATGGCAAATGCACAATTCTTGCATTTGACCACCCGGAGTCTAAAATTATAGCATTCATGAAGCAGAATCGGTGCCATTTTCTAGGCAAACATTTTATGAGATGATATGAATCATCATTGTCCATTGTCTTTCAACGAGTTTCCTAAGCATAGTGTTATTAAAGAGTTCGCACCAGAGTATTTGATAGGTTATTTTACCAATATAGAGTCACATTTTTGAGTGGGTTGTAATGCTCGATCTTTCATGATATGCTTCTAGCATCGTTATCCCTAGGTGGGATAGATGATACTTTATGAATATTCTTACGATTCCGTGAAGGCCTGATATTATACATTTTCGGCCAGACTTTTCTCTTTCCCTTTGCCTTCTAACAATTTTAGGACAAACATTTGTTTAATTAGTATCTAATGTAACGACCCACTCAGTCATTTTGCCTTCCTACTATGTTTTGATCAATTCTCGTCTATTATGAACTCCAAGGCTGGCATCGGAAATGTTATGGATGGATGAAACATCTTGGTACCACATCGTGAGTCTCATTTCATTTTTGTGTCTATTGGATAGGGCGAGTCCTTGTATGTAAGTATGTGCTAATTGGAAATAAGATGGTTCACTTCTTGAGGCATTCAGATGTATTTTGTGACTTTATTTGTAAAATTGTGGAATTTGAGTATTTTGGGTTATTTCATAGAAAAGTGAGTCTTAGCTCGATCGTATGATAAATCAGAGTGCGCGAGTGAGTTTGTGGCATCATTTACCTTAGGGTAGCATATTTAGTTTGTATCCAGGGGGTCTCAGGAACATTTCAGATGTTTGGTAGAGAATTAGCTTAGTTTTCATGTTGTTGGATTCTGGTGTGCCACACCAGCGGGCCCTTGGCCGCTTATGCGAAGCCGCCTTTACAAAGGTTGGTTCGTAGATGAGGGCCATTGTGGGATTATCTATGTCCGCTTCTGCAGACTTGACTAAGCAGAGGCAACTTGCCTCTGCAGTTGATTTTCTGCTTTTGCATCCTTGTGGTACATTAAGTTATTCCGGCTCGGTGGCCTGTCTTTCCGCCGAAGCAATCCGCCTAGGCGATGTTGATTCTGCCGAAGCGGAATCGCTATTTTCTAGACATGAATTTAATTCCCAAAATGAATTCATTTTTCCCCAAAATTATTCCTTGGGAGTTGAGCTCGGTACATGAAGGATTTTTAGAGTTTTCTTCATCATCCATATTGGGGGTAAGGTCTTTCATTCCCTTTTACTTATTTAAAATCTATGTGTACTCTAATCTAAGTGTAGTTCTTAAATTGGGGAAGAAACAATATAGGTTTTCATGTTAGAATAAGAGGCTTGTAATTCATAAATTGGGGGTTGTTTAATGATCTTATTATTATAATATTATAACCTAGTGTTGTGTGATGATAGTAAATGGTATTGTGATGGTTAATTTGATGATTAGAATCCAATTCTAGATTGGGAAAAATTTAGGATTTCAATTAGGCGTTTTGCCTAATTATGAAATTGAAAGTCCAAACGTGATTAGTTTTTAAATTAACTTAAGGATATGACTCTATAGTTTATTATCACGCGTTTTGAGTAATAAAGTTTCGATTTTTTTACCACCATGGGCCTAGGGTCGATTTTAGGGTGGACATTTGGATTTTATTAGGACTAAGTCATTGTTCATGTGTTAGATTAATTATTAATGTATATTCTATGTGTTAGAATATGAGGTTTATGAGGCGCTTCGCACGGGCAAGGCCTGCGCAAAGGTCTGAGGTTCGTGGCACATGCTCGACTCCGAGGTAGGCTATAGTTTAATCTTTGTAGACTCTGATATAAGTACATAGTTGCTATAAATATTGAGGGGTATTTGGCGTGTTAGGGGGTTCCACCTTAATAGTTGTGATGAACACTTAGGTGGGTACCGTTTTTGAATTGTGTTGATGGGTGATTTGAGAAAATCAGCCCTAGGGTTGATTCCAACTGATATTATTTGGGCTTGTCGCCATTGATTGATAAACTGTTGTGTTTACTCATCACATGTGCTTCTGATATGAAAGATCAATTACGTGAAATTATGTGTTATTGACTTTTGAAGCATGTGATATTCATCTCCTATCTATTTGATTGCATCTCATAAAACCTGACTACTTGCCTTATTATTGTTGCATTCATACACTCATGGTTTTGCTGATATTGAAAGTGGAGTGGTATGGTTAGAGATAGCCGTGAATCCTGGACTCGGTCAGGATCCGGTGGATCCAGATCCATTTTATAGGATATGGATCTTTAAAATTTGGACCCGACGGATCCGGATCGGACTCAGATTTGTTTATGACGGATCGGATCTGGATCTGGATCTTGTATTTGAGATCCGTATCTGGTCCAGATCCGACCCGTGGATCAGTTTTTTATTAAATATATCCATAACCTAGAATGTAATTTTATAAGTATTTTCTTAAAATTGCTAAGCACATTCTTGCAAGTTTAATTTTCAAAACAAGTTTAATTTATCCCCGCGTTAACTCAAAAACCAAAAAATAAAGAGGTAACTTCAATAATAAAATTAATATTATATTAGTGAATGACTAACATCTCCATAGACAAGTAGTTAAAATTATATTCACTTCATTTGTGAAGATTCCAAGCACATGCAAGTTCTGCATTGTGGAAATACTAGTTAGCATTTTCCACAACTATTGTCATTGTCCAACATTTTCAATTAATAACTCACAATCAAAATGAGACAACGAACAAAATATCTCATATGAACATTTCAAAATTGAAATACAGTAAACTGTTAGCTAGGTAAAAATCATTTGTCAGCTCAAAAAAAAAATTCTTAGCAAAGCAAATTTTTTTACATGTGGATTCAGATCCAATCTGTGGACCCGGTGGATCCGATGAATCCGAATTTTGATCTAATTTTTATGGACCCGATGGATCTGGATCCGGATCTGGATTCAGGTATGAAAAACGGATCTGGATCTAGATCTAGTAGGATACGATCCAGATCCGATCCGTTGCCATCCCTAGGTATGTGAATGTTGTGGGTCCGATGAGACCGGAAAGGTAAAAATATTATTAAGAGATGGCTGGAAATATTGAGATGATAAAAATGATTGATATGGCTCGAAAATGAGTCTTGGGCTCTAGTCAGATTTGTGTGTTGAATTTCGACTATCTAAGAGCAGTATATGGACGGCGCGGGTCCCCTATGGGTCACGATTCATAGAATTTTAACGTGTGTATACCAGATTATTGGAAAGGTACTTTGCATTTGTATTTTCATTCGCATAAGCATTCACACCATACACTCATAAGCATCGAATACTTGAATGAATTGTACGTGATCGAATCAATTAGGGTGAATTGAATTGACTATATTTGAACTCGGTTGATTATCATGACTTGGTGTATTTGCTGTGAATTTATGATCTGAGGTGTCTAGTTGCTGAAAAAACATGTAATTAAAGATAAGCTATGTGAATAATTGTATTGGTTGGTGAATGATAGTGTTACTTGGTAGAGCGTCTAGTAAGAGAATGAGTTGAGGTGTTTTTGTTGTATGTATCGTCTTATATGATATACATATGTTAAAATTCTACTCTAAATAGAGGATTCATGACATAATTTCTTACTTAGATATGATGAAGAAATATAATGAACTTGCAAGCGCCTAAACTTTTAAGGGTATAAATAGGAACCAAATGAGTTTGAGGTGTTATTAAGTGAAAATTGCAGTGGTAAGTGAATTTATTATTTCATAAAAGGATAGTCTTGTGATTGTATCTTCCGTCGTTGTCGGCCTATGATGTCTACGGGGGTACATTGTGTACTCATGCTACACTTGCTGCATCTTTTATGTGGATGCAGGTGTTCGATCGATTTGGGTTGCATCTTGGAACATGTATAGGCAAAGGCAGGCTACTCATCCTATCAGCGACATTGGTTTTCATCCTAGTCAGGATGCCCTATCTACTCAAGGCAGTGTTAATTGATCTTTCTATTCGCTGTATCTTAGAGTCCTTGTACGAGTCAGACCAGGTTTTGGGAGAAGGTATTGAAAGGGTTTTAATTGGAATTTTAATGATTTCAATAGGAATTGTTAAATATTATACTTCTTCATTTATTTCCGCAGAGTTTAAGATTATGCTTTAAAAGATGTTTGGGATTTTTCACCTACCAGGGGATAGTGTAGGTGCCACCACAATGCCCATGAATTTAGTCGTCACAAGAAATCAAGCACAAACAAAATGGATATGTTATGTTGCAACTGAAGATAAACTATATAATACATGGATAGTAGATCCTAGGAGCTACAATGCACATGGAAGATAAGTTTAGCTGAGAATCAAAGACCATCAAACCCCTGCCCTATACAGTCACGATCCAAATTACCGGTCGTGGTGGCACCTACACTATTCCCTCGGTAGGCGAACCATCCCAAAAATCATTCAACAATTATTGAACATTGAGGAATAATAAAGACAATCATAGAGAAATAACATTAATTCATTAGGAAACTATAAATATCAAATAACCCTTAGGTTACATCCTTTTCCAAAACTTAGTCTGACTTGTACAAGAGCTACTACGAATACAAATGAATATAAGAAATAGTGCTAACAACTGCCTTGAAGTAATAAGGACTGTACAAATAAAGATGAAGACCAGGCCACTGATAAAGTAAGTAGCCCGCCCTAATCCTACACGTACTCCAAAAAATATAACCTGGATCAATCATTGTACCTGCATGCACGTAAAATATGCAGTAAGTATAGCATGAGTACACAACGTACCCCCGTAGGCATCATAGGCCGACAACGATGGATAAAATGTAACTGATATAAAAATCAACTACACTCATATGTATCCTATATACTACGTAGTTATTACTAAACACATAATCACATCAAAATATAACAACTAAGGTTTAACACTTAAGTCATCTCAAGCACATAAGAACATATATCTCTTCTAGGAGCAATTTCTCTACACTCTATTCAAGAATCGAACTACACTCAATCTAACCACTTAACATTACTGAGTTCCTAATATAGACAAACGAATACTTAAGCACAACACCTATATCACATACCCTTCACATGTGCACATATTCGACTCATATTAGACCCATAGTTTTTATTATTCCTCTAATTCACACACCTTGTTACTAGCTATACACTATGGACATTGATGCATACTAGCTCTTACTTACCCTTGTTATTCTAAATAGGTGAGTATGGTCAATGAGTCTCATATTTTATGATTAACTTAACATTTCTGACTCAACATGACGATACATACACCACCTAGCACGATTTTCATTTATGGTCTAGACTTTCTATCAACTAGGGCAATTATCCTTATTAGGATTAAATCTTCACTTCCTAAATCAGGAAATCCATACAGATCCTATTGCTCACATCATTATACACGAAAATAACTAACCATACCAATTGTACTATCTAATCAGACAAACTCAATAGACACATCCAACAACTAAACACGAATAAGATGCATATGAAATGGTGTAAATATGATGTAATGCAATGTTAACTCTAAATCAACCTGGTATACATATTCTATAGGACTTTTCCATATAGTAATGACCCATAAGGGACCCCGCGAAGTCCATATACCGCTCACAACAAGTCAGAATGATCCATCAGTCTGGATAGAGCGTCAGACTCATTTTTGAGTCATATCAATCATCATCATCTCAGTATTCCAAACCATCTCATAATAGTATCATTACCTTTGTTACTGTCACAACCCTTTCAGGATTTGTGGTGGCACTTACACTTTTCGCACCGGTAGGTGAACCACTTCCATTTAACTAATACAATTATAATAAGAAATGCAGAATTAGCAAAAACTATATAAAACTTGTCTAACAATAGCATAAATACATAAATAAGTCTGAGAATAAGTTATACAACCCCCAAAATATGGTCAATAATATAAGAGAACTAAATCCAAATATAAGAATCCAACAAAAGAGTAACATAGTCTGAAAGTCAAGAAATATCTCTCGAATAAGTAAAAGACAGAAGTAAAGATAGGATCATCTAGGGCATGCTGGAAGGAAGCATCCTCACCGTGAATACTGGAAGTCTATAGGCTCAAACTCAGCCACGAAGTCATGAACTGGTGGAAGGCGCTCTATTTGCATCCAAAAAGAATGCAACAAGTGTAGCATGAGTACACAACGTACTCCCTAGGCATCATGGGCCGACAAAGATGGAAGATACATAATAGCAATAAATATCAAGTTGACACTCAAATAATCCTATACTAAGCGGTTTGAGTAATCATATAAGTCACATTGTACATATAAGATTATAATGAATCAATAAAATCACCTTGCTCACATAAGAGTTCAATAACCATATAAGTCACCTCATTTATGAAGGAGCTTTGTAATCAACAACCCGAGTATTATAAGATCAATATCAATGTCCCTTCAAGAAGTCATTCAAGTTCAATTAACCATTCCAAGTACTTTAGCAATCAACAAGTTATCAATATATTAATGTATGAATGATATGAATGAAATGCACATGTCAGGTACCTTTCATTTCTAGTATACATGAATTCAAATTCTATGAACTGCATACCCATAGGGGACCCGCTCTATCTATATAATTATCCAAAATTTCTCAATAGATCCCAGCTCTTGGCTGTAATATCAATATCAATCGTTTCGATCATCTCGGTGTTTCTAACCATCTCATAGAACAACTTACCTTTTCCGATCTCATTGGACCCATAACATTTTCATACCACTCTCATTTAAATATCAACAGAACCATGAATGTATGAATGCAAATGACAATACAAGGCAAATAATCAGGATGTATGAGATGCAATCAAGTGTAAGAGATGAATATCACATGCTTTCAGAAAGTCATTAACACATAATCCACGTAAATCATGATATCATATCGAAAGCACTGTGATGAATAAACACAAAATATTAACAATGGCAATGAGCCCACATAATGGCGACAAACCCAAACAACAATAGTATGAATCAACTTAAGGCTGATTCCGCAAATCACCCATCATCATAATTCAATATTGGTACCCACCCAAGCATTCATCAGAACCCCTAAGGTTGGACCCCTAAACAGGCCTGATACCCCTCAACATTTATAACTAGTACATACTTTGATCGAAGTCAATAAAGATTAAACCGTAGCCTACCTCAAAGTCGAGAAGGTGCCACGAACCTCAGTTCTCTGCACAGGCCTTGCCCGTGCGAAGCACCTCGTAATACTCATATTCTAACACATAGATTCTTACATTAATAATTAATCTCACACATGCACAAGGACTTAGTCCTAAAAAATCCAAAGTACACCGAAAATCAACCCTGGGCCCACGGTATTAAAATTTGAACTTTATTACCCAAATAGCATAATAACCTACTAAATAGTCATATCCTTAAGTTAATTTTAAATCTAAACCCACTTGTATCCTCACATGCATGATGTAGTAAAAGCCTTAATTCTCAAATCTTAGATTTTCCCCCAGTTTAGAAAGGGTCTCTAACATCAAATTAATCATCACAACATCATCATCTAACGTTAATCAACACTAATTTATAATATCGTGATCATCTAATCCATAATCCATCCTCAATTCAAGATTTTAGCCCTCTTATTCTATCATGAAAATCTTAAGACATTTCTTCCCCAAATACAATCTATACTAGGATTTAGAAAACTTAAAAGATAACAATAATCAAAATGGGTGAAATTATACCTCAAATGAAGAACCCAAGTGAAATCCTCAATAGAATCTCCCTTATCCAATATCTAATCCCGAGATAATGGTTTTGGGAAAATGGGATCGTTTTTAGGGCATTTAAGAGTCTAACTGAAATGATTTTGCTTCAACGGAATCAACGTCGCAGGGGTGGTAATGCCTCAGCGGAAAATAGTCCATCGAGGTGGAGTCATTAAACATCTCGTACAAGAGCTGGAGCAGGAAATATTCCACAGAGGCGCCATCGCCTCTACGAGGAAGCAACCACAGGAGTGGAAACTTCAACAAGTCGCAGGTTCTACATCAAAGAGCCAACCTCCGCAAGGGTAGGCATGTACAAGAGGCCAAACAGCCGATGGTGCGGACACTAGACACCAACAACATGGACACTTAAAAATTCTTCCATCAAATACCCGAAATACTCTCGGGACCTGCTAGATACATACCAACACATGCTACCCCAAGGTAAACTATGCTACGAACTCTCTCACACCCTTGGATTTCTCATATGATCTAGATAAGACATACCTTCCTATAGATTCACCCAAAATAACCAAACAACACAATTTAAAATATAAGACATCTAAATGCCTCGGGAAGCGAACCGATGACTCGACTAAGTCATAGATCACCCTCCGGAGCTACCAGAAGTGATGAAATCTGAAAATGAACCCATATACTCGAAATTCAACTTTGGGTCAAACTCATCAATTCTAACACCTCTATTTTGGGGTTTTCTTCCAAAAAACACAAGAAGGTGCCTCAAGATCTGTGCCACCCATCCCCGACGCATCACAAACCCCACATAGAACTTGTGGGAAGGGTAATTTAGTCAAATAAAGGTCTTAGCTAAAAAGATCATATGGGTCATTATAGTTACCTAGGTTTAACGAACCAACATTATCCCATACCACTCCATTTGAATATCAGAATAATACGTGTTCATGAATGCAACAATAATAAAGCATATAGGCATGAAGTATGAGATGCAATCAAGTTCAAGGGATAAATAACACATGCCTTAGGATTATCAATAACACATAATTCCACGTAATCAGTCTTTCATATAAGAAGACATATGTGATGAGTAATTCAAATAACAAACACAAGTAATAACAATTAATATGTCACAAGCCCACATAACACCACTCGGGATCAACCCTACGAAATGATCACCCAAAATATTCAATAGCGGTACATACCCAAATGCTAATCATAGATACTAAGGTGGGAACCCCAATATGCCCAATACCCCTCAATATTTATATAAATTATATGCATCTATGGGAGACTAATAGAGAAAATCGTAGCCTACCTTGAAGCTGAATAGGTGCCACAAACTAACCCTCAGCCAAGGTCTTGCCCTTGCTGAGTGCCTCCGATGTTTCGTAGTCTATTAAATAGATTCTACGTTAACAAAGTATTCTAATACATACAAAAACGTATAACCTTTGTAAGAAACCGAATACCCGACGCTCAAATCGACCCGGAGCCCATAAGGCTAAAATCAGAACTCTAATGTTGTAAAAACATAATAATGATCTAATTAGTCATAATCGTAAGTTTTGAAGTCATATAACCCCAATTAGGTACTCAATTTCCCTTTTACATCAAAACCCCCAATTTAGACAACCCTTGAAATTCCTCCAAATTTCATGGACAGTAATTAGCAAATTTAATATAGCAATAGGTTATTCTATCATTAAACAACTTAAATCTATAATATCATATCATAAAGATTCAATCTTGGCACCCAAATAGACGAATTTAGGCCTCTTATCCCCAGTCATAAACCCTAGGTTTAAACTACCCAAAACATGATAATAAACCTAGATTTAGTGGTAGAATAATGAATAGATAATGGAAATAGTTTAGAAAACTTACCCCAAGTTGAAAGATGATGAAGGACCTAGAATTTCCTCCTCAACCGAGCTCAAGTTTGTAAAAGATGAGATATGAAAAGTGAACTCAAAGTGAGTTCTTTTATTAAGGTCTGATACAAGATTTCGCTTCTGTGGAATCGTCATCTCTTATGTGGAAAAATGCCAGCATAAGTGGCCTAACTTAAAGTACACAAAATTTTGCAAAGGAGGAGATGACACTGCATAAGCGATTCACCTCCGCGTACAAGTCTCGCAAAGGCGAAACTTTCCAACTCTCTCTCAGGCTCGCATCTATGGACTAACTTCTGCAGAAGCGGCTCCGTAGGTGCGTTTAAATCCTCGCAGCGGCAATTTTTTTGAGTTCTAGAACATTAAGTCGCAAAAGACCCCTATACAACTCTAAATGCGTCCCGCATATAAATAACTAACAAAAATTACTCGCATACCCGAATTTTAGATATGACATTATCATGACGTGATTCACCCATTAATCGTCCCTCAATTTATTCCAACATGCTCAATATAGTAAATCTAGTGACTTAACCATATTCGATAGGTGCAGAAGGAGAACCAAGAGTCTATTGCATAACAACTTAGCATCCCATACTTAACGATTTCCAACGGAACTCCAAACCATAAAGCTTTGACTGAGATTTAATTCTCTCTATTTCGAAGTTGAGAGGCTTATAAGCTTATGATCATTTCTCCACAACCATGGAAAATTCATCACAAGGCGTGTTCCATCCATCCATGCGTGTCACGAAATTGGGTTAAAAGTTGAAAAAGGGGTAATTCGGTCTGAACACAACAAAAAACCTAAAATGATCGGGCGAGTTGTTACATTAGATACCAAATAAATAAGCCTCTGTCCTTTAACGGGATAAGAGGCGAAAGAACGAAAGTCCGGTTGGATCAAACAATACAGGCCCTTTACAAGGATTTAGGATATGTTGGAAAGTATTCCTTAACTTGAGTAAAAATAATGGCACTAGTTGAATATACGCGGATGTATACGCGGATGTATCATTACGCAGGTGCGAGATCGGAAAGGCAGTCAAATATACGCGGATGTATCATTACGAACAAGGCCATGAAGTCGCAGAAGTGAGAAGACATCCACAAGTGCGGAGATGTGGATGTGGAAAATAATCCGCCAAACTAGTAAACGCTTAGTAGGTTAAAACACACAGAAGCAAAGAAATATCCGTTGAAGTATTCTGCGGAGGTGGACGAAAGGTCATCAAAGCGGCAACGACGCATTAGGCGTAAATATAAAAAGAGGTAGAATTCAAAATACCCCAAAATGCTTCTACAACTCCCCTCACGATTCCAACACCTACCCAACTCCCAACTTCATACAAACTCCCTTACCTAGTCAAAACCCAAGCATTCTCACACACTCGCTCACACCACCTAATTTTGGAGGAGGAATTACCCAAGAACCCTCTTCTTTCTCTCTGCGGTATGCAATAAATCGGTAGGTTTTTTTCTCTACTCCTATTATATTATTGCATGGTTGGGGTGGCGAGGGTGTTGGTTCATGATTCTGGGCTAATGTAGGTTGAGATTTGTGGACAAAAAATTGTTTTGGGCTGCACACACTAGTTGAGTTGGGTTTTGAAATTTTGAGGTGTTGTTGGTCATTTAATCAATAGCAATCCCATCAAATATGCATGCAAACTAGTTCTTAGGGGAAAATAGAAGAATTTAGATAGCATGTTGACCACAATTTGGACAAATATAGTGGATCCCTCGACTGGGTTTGGGGTTAGGGATGAAGACTATGATTTTTGTACCTGCGAGAAAAGGATAGCAGGAGTGGTTCCGAATCTGCGCAAAATCATGTGCATGTGAGAAGACCATCAATATTCCAAGTTTTGCAAAAGTAGAGAATTTTCTGAAGAAGCAACCTCGCATCTGCGAGGCCACTTCCGCAGGAGCGAACCATGCAGATTTTCAACAAACCAGTAGCTTCACAACTAGTACCTGCTGCACTTGGTTTTCTAATTTTTCTTCCCCAATTGATATGTAATGAATTGTTTGAGATGTACATTGTCGGACTAAGTTAATTCTGTTAAAGCTAACTAAGTTGGTGTGAATGAGAAATGGAGGGAAAATGAATTTTTTTTTCTTTTAAAGGAAAAAAGGCAAAGGCCTTTCCGAACAGTCACCAACCTATTCCGAAGAGGCACCTTCGAGGCTATATAAACTGAGGCAATGCCTCATTTTTAAGACACTGAAAATTTTTCCCTGCATCTGAAAATTCTGCATTCTTTTCACAAATAAAACTATCGAGTCTTACTGTGTTTCGTTGCCAACTTTGAGTTCGTCGAAGTCGAAGGCGTTTGATGTACCGCTACTCCTGCGACAGGTATATCTGTTTTATCCTGGGAGGAAGTAATCCACAACCTCGGGTACAGTGAGGGGATTAAATTCCTTAAGGACACACAGTGAATTATGTGGTCTCGGATATTTTCTTACTTCTGCATTATTTTTCCAGTTTCTGTTTTTTTCATTTTTTTCCTGATTTTTTGAACACATGGTAGATCACAAGCTTAAGGAATTTAATAATTATTTATGTGTTCATTTGTTCTTGTTTAACAATTACAGAACGTTGTCAGAAAAAAAATGTGTATGTTTGTTGTTTCGGAGTAACGAACTTATATGTTGTTTGGAGACTAAAATCTTCGGATTTTCTACTCCGGTTGAGATTAAAGTTTTCATAACTTTCTACTCATTTGGGTACTTGATTTGAAGATATAAAAACTTCATCAAGTATACAACATACAATTTACTGCATTTCGTTTCAAGTATTTTAAATCTGTTTGTGTAACCTTGATTCGGTTTGAAGAAATAAAATATTCACCGTTATGTATTATATTTGTTGTTGTCAAAACTGATTCGGTTCGAAGTCTTCACCGTTTATTAAACTTTTTTTGTTTTTTCCTGCGACAGAAATGAGAGACATGACTCCAAATATGAATGCTACTGCTACTGCCACACCAGCCCCCATGGTTGGTTCTACGAGCAATGCTGCGCCCTCTAGTCGTACTGCACCAGCACCGGCTCCGGCAGAGAAGCCTGGAAAATTCACCAAAATTGATTTCAAACGATGGCAACAAAAGATGTTCTTCTATTTAACTACTTTAAACCTCCAAAAGTTTATTAAGGAGGTCGTTCCGGGTTTGCCGGAATCAACACCTGAGAATGAACATTTTGTTGTAACTGAGGCATGGAAGCACTCAGATTTTTTGTGCAAGAATTATATTCTTAGTGGACTGGAGGATGATCTTTACAACGTCTATAGTAATGTGGAAACATCAAAAGATCTATGGGATGCGTTGGAAAAGAAATATAAAACAGAAGATGATGGATTAAAGAAGTTTATCGCTGCCAAGTTTCTGGACTACAAAATGGTAGATGGCAAGTCTGTTGTTACTCAAGTTCAAGAGTTGTAGGTTATCATCCACGATCTACTCGCTGAAGGTTTGGTGATTAGTGGGGCGTTTCAAGTTGCGGCAGTAATAGAAAAGCTGCCTCCTTCATGGAAGGACTTCAAAAATTACTTGAAACACAAGCGAAAGGAGATGACACTGGAAGATCTCATCGTCCGGTTGAGAATCGAGGAAGATAACAAAGCAGCGGAGAAGAAGGCAAATGGGAGATCAACCATAGGGGGAGCACATATTGTTGAAACTGCCCCAACTAATCTGAAAAAGAGGAAAAATGCATCGGGACCAAGGAGCTATCCCAACAAGAAGAAATTCAAGGGAAACTGCCATAATTGTGGAAAAATCGAACACAAAGTTGCAGGTATCGTGCTCAAAAAGGAAAAGAAGAAGGGTCAGGCTAATATGGTTGAAACAAACGAGGAAGTTGATGACTTGTGCGCTATGTTGTCTGAGTGCAACCTAGTGGGAAATTCGAAAGAGTGGTGGATTGGCTCTGGCGCCACTCGCCACATTTGTCTTTGTTAGAGAAGCCTTTGCTTCATATGCTCCCGCCGGGCCCGTCGAGACCATATATATGGAAAATTCTGCAACGGCCAAAATTGAAGGTTATGGAAAGATACTGTTGAAGATGACATCTGGCAAGGTGGTGACTCTCAACAACGTCTGTCATGTTCCTGAAATTAGGAAAAATCTAGTATCTACCGGACTTCTAGTAAAGAATGGTTTTAAGTTTGTTTTTGTTTCTGACAAGGTTGTAATAAGTAAGAACGAGATGTACATAGGAAAATGTTACCTCACAGAGGGCCTTTTCAAACTGAATGTAATGGTCGTTGTCAATAATAATAAAGTTTCTGCTTCGTCTTACTTACTTGAGTCAAATAATTTATGGCATTCACGTTTAGGACATGTCAATTATAGAACCTTGCGAAAAATGATTAGTTTGGAAGTATTGCCTAAGTTTGAATGCAATCAATCAAAATGTCAAATCTGTGTTGAGTCTAAGTATGTTAAACATCCTTATAAGTCAGTTGAAAGGAATTCAAGTCCTTTAGACTTAATCCATACAGATATTTATGACATGAAGTCAATCCTATCTCATGGTGGAAAGAAGTATTTCATAACTTTTATTGACGATAGTACGCGGTATTGCTACGTTTATTTACTTAATAGTAAAGATGAAGCAATTGAAGCATTCAGGCAATACAAAACTGAAGTTGAGACTCAACTTAAGAAAAAGATTAAAATGATAAAGAGTGATAGGGGCGGTGAATATGAATCTCCTTTTGAACAAATATGTTTGGAATATGGCATTATTCATTAAACAATTGCCCCTTACTCGCCACAATCAAACGGAATTGCGGAAAGGAAAAATAGAACCCTGAAAGAAATGATGAATGCCCTGTTAATAAGTTCTGGTTTACCCCAGAACTTGTGGGGGAAAGCCATTCTAACAGCTAGCCGAATACTCAATCGAGTGCCCCATAGCAAAACAAAATCTATTCCATACGAAAAGTGGAAAGGAAGGAAGCCCAATTTGGGATACTTCAAAGTGTGAGGGTGTTTGGCCAAGGTGCAAGTTCCTAAACCCAAAAGGGTAAAAATAGGACCTAAAACCATTGATTGTGTTTTCATAGGATATGCCACAAATAGTAAGGCATATCGATTTCTAGTTCACAAATCAGAAAATCCCGACATTCAGGTGAATACGATAATTGAATCAGATAATGCTGACTTCTTTGAAACCATATATCCGTATAAAAGGAATGTGAGTCGTCTAGCAAAGAATCTAAACGACCTCGGGAAGAAACAAAGGAAAATATTCTTGATGAGGAAAATCCAAGACGCAACAAACGTCAAAGGACGTCTACTTCCTTTGGACCAGAATTTCTAACATTTTTGTTGGAGAATGAGCCTCGAACCTTCAACGAAGCTATGTCTTCATCGGAAGCTCAATTTTGGAAAGAGGCAATCAATAGTGAGATAGAATCCATATTAAACGACCATACTTGGGAATTGGTTGACCTTCCTCCAGGGAATAAACCTTTAGGTTCGAAATGGATTTTCAAGCGGAAAATGAAAGATGATGGTACTATTGATAAATATAAGGCAAGACTAGTTGTTAAAGGGTTTAGACAACGAGAAGGTCTTGATTACTTTTATACATACTCGCCGGTAACGAGGATTACATCCATTCGGGTGTTAGTAGCGTTAGCCGCCGTGTACCATCTTGAAATCCATCAAATGGATGTGAAAACATCCTTCTTAAATGGAGAGTTAGAGGAAGAAATTTACATGGAACAACCTGAGGGGTTTGTAGTTCCAGGGAAAGAGAAGAAGGTGTGTCGACTTGTTAAGTCTCTTTACGGACTAAAACAAGCACCCAAACAGTGGCATGCAAACATTTGACCATACAATGCTGTCAAATGGATTCAAGATAAATGAGTGTGATAAATGTGTCTACATTAAAAACACTCCGAACCACGTAGTCAGTGTTTGTTTCTACGTGGATGATATGTTGATAATGAGTAACAACATTGCTAACATAAATGCTACTAAGCGCATGCTTTCTAGTAAGTTTGATATGAAAGACTTAGGAGTTGCCGATTTAATTCTGGGAATTAAAATCCATAAGACTCCTCAAGGTCTAGCATTGTCTCAAACTCATTATATTGAAAAGGTACTTGAAAAGTTCAAGTATTTGGACTTTAAAGTTGCAAAGACGCCAATTGATATGAACCTTGCTCTTGCAAAGAATAAATGTGAAAGTCATTCTCAATTGGATTATGCCAGAGTGTTGGAAAGTTTGATGTATATCATGAACTGTACGCGACCTGATATTGCGTGTGCTATAAGTAAACTAAGTCGCTACACTAGTAATCCCGACCAAAAACATTGGCTGGCAATGAAACGAGTTTTGGGGTATTTAAAACATACTCAAAACTTTGCTTTGCATTATAACAGGTATCCTGCAGTTATTGAAGGATACAGTGATGCAAATTGGATCATCGGTTCAACTGAAACTAAATCCACAAGTGGATATGTTTTTACCATAGGTGGAAGAGCAGTGTCTTGGAAGTCATCCAAACAGACATGTATCGCCCGCTCTACAATGGAATCTGAGTTCATAGCTTTAGACAAAGCCGGTGAAGAAGTTGAATAGCTCCGAAATTTCTTAGAAGATATTCCATTTTGGCCCAAACCGTTGGCTCCTATATGCATACATTGCGATAGTCAAGAGGCAATAGGAAGAGCCGGGAGCCTTATGTACAACGGAAAGTCTCGTCACATACGACGAAGACATAATACCGTTAGACAACTACTCTCTAATGGAATTATCACAATTGACTATGTTAAGTCAAGAGATACTATGTCGGATCCACTAACTAAAGGCCTAACTAGAGAGGTAGTTGAAAGATCATCAAGGAGAATGGGACTATGGCCGAGGACAAGTCATCGTGACGGTAACTCTACCTAGAAGACTGGAGATCCCAAGATCTAGGTTCAAAGAGATCAAACAAAGTCATTAATGACGGTTCAACATTGTCACAATAACTCTTTGGTCCATTCTCGTGATGAGACAATGTTCAGTACCAGGATAAAGCATTACGGCTTTTTAATGGTTCCTAAGTTTGGTACGGGGTATAACAAATAGTGTATCTACGGGATGACACATTTAGGAATCACCTATGTAAGTGTGAATTGTAAGCCGCTTCAAGGAGAATTATGCAAGGCCAATTCTCTACGCACTTATGAACCAGGCAGTGTTCATGGCTGAAACGAACAAAACAATGAGAATCAAAGACGGTTAAAGGGTTAATTGTGTGACATGTAGTTGTCTAGGTATACACCAAAGCTCGACGGTTCAAGGATATCAAATCTACTGATTGACCGAGTATATCCGACATATGTTTACTACGGAAAGTTCAAAGAGAAATCTACTTATCCAGATGCGATTAATCTTTTGCTTACAAATCACACAGTTTTTTGTCATGTATGTTTTTCATCATATAGCCATTCCCAATTCATGTGGGGGATTGTTAAAGCTAGTTAATGAATAAAGATAGCTAAGTTGGTGTGAATGAGAAATGGAGGGAAAATGATTTTTTTTCTTTTTCTGGAAAAAAGGCAAAGGCCTTTCCGAACAGTCACCAACCTATTCCGAAGATGCACCTTCGAGGCTATATAAACTGAGGCAATGCCTCATTTTTAAGACACTAAAATGTTTTCCCTGCATCTGAAAATTCTGCATTCTTTTAACAAATAAAACTGTCGAGTCTTACTGTGTTTCGTTGCCAACTTTGAGTTCGTCGAAGTCGAAGGCGTTTGATGTACCGCTACTTCTGCGACATGTATATCCGTTTTATCCTGGGAGGAAGTAATCCATAACCTCGGGTACAGTGAGGGGATTAAATTTATTCAGGACACACAGTGAATTCTGTGGTCTCGGATATTTTCTTACTTCTGCATTATTTTTCCAGTTTCTGTTTTTTTGGTTTTGGTTTTTTTTTTCATTTTTTTTCTGATTTTTTGAACACAGGGTAGATCACAAATTCAACTTGTCAGGTGCCCGATTTATCATAAAATGGAACACAAGAGAACGAAAATAAGGTGCATAACCAAGAATTTGGAGGAGATATAGCGGCGGAAAATTATGATGCAACCTGATTCATGTCTGTTGATTGTGATCGTCGGTACTACCAAAATTTACTGGATAAGAAACACTTTACCGAGAGGGGTATTATCATTGGTACGGTGCTAAAATTATTATTGGATTTTTATGGCCGACTAGAGGCCATTGGTTGGACTTGTTTCATTGAAACTCCATTCAAGGCAAATCAGCAATGTGTACGTGAGTTCTATGCAAACTTGAAATGTGTTGAATTTGCAAATCTGGAAATTATTATCAAGGGTCAGAGGGTGAGGTTTGGTGCTTAGAAGATCATCAAGCTCTACGATATAGATAATCATCCCCCAGAGCTGATGTAGGCGAACGATCATTGCTCTTGGGACTGGCTAGTGTCTTAAGGTGTACCCTCTGGGAAAGGCGGTTATCTGGGCTAACAAAAGGAAGGGCATCAATTTGGCTGACTTTACAAAAGAGGAGAAAATATGGCAGTATATTATAAATAGTCGAGTGTCTCCTTCTGGCTTCAAAACTGACTGCACATACAATCGTGTGCTGATGATTGCTTGCTTGCTTTATGACAATTCGGTGAATGTGGGTTACCATGTGGTGTGGGAGTTGCAGCAGTATCTCACCCAGGATAGCCCAAGCTTGATATTTTCTTCTATGATTACAGTGTTGTGCCGATGTGATGAAGTTCTTGATCACCCCACAAATAATTAGGTAGAAGCTGAGAAATTGAAGGTTATCGGAGCAGGTAATGCAATGACAAATAAGAAGAGGAAGGTCGATATGAGTGTGGGTGAGACCTCTTTTCAGTAGGAGGAACTAATTGGAGCCATCGGTACTCAGCTGCAGACCATTTGAGACTTAGTGTCTCAGCTTCCCAATGGCCCTTTAGATGTTGATATGGTTAGGATAACTCGGGAGGATATGAAGAGGTATATGGATTCTCACATGGAGCAGGCCCTGTTGGAATATGCGTAAAGTAACAACAGGAATAGTAAATAACTATTACAGTGATTGAAAGGATAAACAACAATTAAGACAACAACACGTTGTCCATATATTGATCTTGAATGAATCTTCAAATATGGAACTTGTGTTCTGAAAACACAAGAACATGAACTGCTACACTTGTGGCTTGTATATCCACTGAGAAGACAAACGGTTAGAGTCCTTCGTTGGTCAAGTTAACACCTGAAACACTTAGCAACCAATAAAATAAACACAACACCACCGGTTGAGTCGAGAGATGACTCTCTGTCTTTAAGAAAATATTGCCCACGTATATAAGCTTTACGAAAGTGTGGACAATAGTCTTCCAAGATGAAACAAGAAACTATCAAGTGTGCAAAGCCTACACAAATGATCTCTACGAAGAACACGAATAATGAATATTGCTAAGAGAAGGATTGTTTATCAGGAAAATCTGATCTCTTTGTGGTATTGTGAACTTATTTTTTAGTTCATATGTTCATATATCTTCATCTATAGAATTGAGCCAAAGCCTCAATTTATAGGTGTGCAAGATGACCTCTTAAAATGCCCCACAATGGCTATCAATTGCCATGTAATGGATGACATTTAATCCCCAACAAATGAAGCCAAATAATAGTCCAAGTAATGGCCATTATTGGGTGGATTCAATGCCATTGAAACCCCCTAAACAGTCAAACCTTTTGGGATTCTGTCAAGCCGTCACTGCCCATGAAGCGCCGCGGCTCTGCCACCTTAGCGCCGCGATGCTAATTCATCACTGAGCTACTACCACTCCGGCGCTGCGGCGCTGCAAGGGGGCGCCACGGTGCTACGGCGCCACGGCCCAGTTCGGAAGGCGCCGCGGCCCTTCTCGGCTCCGCGACCCTTTTCCGACCCGTTCCATCTTACACCTCGCACAATCCTTCCTTCGTTTACCAACGTGGAACACTTGTCATTTAGCAAATAACCATCCATCATTCTATGTCTCAAACATTTAACTTATGTACCAATATCTCTTTCATTAACGAAATTTACGATACGCGTCACTAAGATTGCACGTGTGTAGAAACGATATTTCTGACGTGCGGGGCCCAATCGTTTGAGTCATAAATAACGGGATAAACTTTATTCCACATTAGTAAATTTCCAACAATCCCCTCTTGAAAGAGATTTTGGCACACACACAACGTGCCTACTTTTAGCAATCTTAAAGCGAAAAGATATTGCATCTGGAGAGGTAGCTTACGCTTTGAACCTTCCCTAGTTGAATACCATCGAACTTACTTACTACGCGGTGAATGTGATGTCTTGAACCGTCAGTGTTTAATGTAAGCCAAGATAATGGCACCAACACAATACCTCCCCTTTAAACATTTCTTCTTTTGTTCTGTCCGTTGTGGCCGTGGACACACTTGGATTCTTAAGTGCGTTCATCTGAGGCGGCCTGTCTTCGCACTTAAATAGGTGATATCCTACAAGGTATCCTGCTATACCCACTTCAAAAGTGTTAAGAATCATTAAAAGTTTCCCCAACCTTAACCACAACCGTTTGAGAATCGTTAAAGGTTTGGAAGCTTAACCTTTACCCACCATGCAGGTAGCACTTTAATGTCTATCGAGGGAACGACTTTGGATTCATATTTCTTAAACAGTAATCATAATCCGAAGTGCTCTTGCTTCCACCGAAGTGCTCAACTGAACCTTTTGCTGCTTAGTTTTCCTATTGAACCATAATCTCGGGATCTCCAGTCAATATGGTTGGGTTACCACCACAAATATTTGTATCGTTTGGGTTTTAAGCCCATTCCCCTAGATAGGCAAAACTCTTGATCTTCGGGTAGTCCCTTAGTTAAAGGGTCTGCTATATCCTTTGATTAGTAATCAAGGAAATGACACCCGTGATGATCAACTGCCATATGGTCTTATATCTTCGACAGATCTGACAGATATGTCCAGACGCCATCATCCATGCCCTTTCTAAAGCCGACAGCCTAGCCACAGTGTATAACTGCTGAAGGCACGGGTTTCTCCCAATAAGGGACGTCTTCTAAGTTACTCAAATTCTTTCATGCTTTGTTTAAAGCGATAAACTCCGATTTAATCATGCATTGACCGATGCAAGTTTGCTTAGAGGATTTTCCAAGACCCACCATACACAATTACTTGTGGCTTTGGTGTTCTTCATATCTGATGTCCAATTTGCATCACTGTGGTCTCCCAGAACCGCTGGACATCCAGAATATCATAATCCATAGATAAGCGAATATTTCAGATATTGTCATATCTGACTTAACGCCTTCTATTGATCATTTCCAGAATCACGAGTGAACCTTAGTTCAACTGATCTGCTTTGTACGCCGATACCAGGTCGTTTGTAGTGTGTACAATATATTTTACTATATGTGACCTGCACATATCTCTCCTTGTATATGAATGCACCATGATTCCAATCAGTTCTATGATTCATATCTATTGGTGGATTTAACGAGACTGTCAACTATCTCACAACAGAGTTTGGAGTTAGACCAGTCCGTTAGATGTCTTAGAATTCCCAATTCCTAAGATGTCATCTATGATACCCATATCTTTCATATTGAGACTTTGTTTCAATATGACATCTAATTTCAGACTGTTGGCTTTCTAACTTCAGAGTCAATGATTCTATTATCAGATTCATTATTTCTGTTTTATCTGAAACTTTCAGGACCAAAATGTAAATATTTCAGGGACCAAAATGAAAGTTAAGGCAGAAGCCCAACAATCCAACAAACCAAGTCTGATCCTCCCCTTCCAACTCTTCGGTTAGGATGGTTGTTTCATCATCCATGCCATGCAAGACTGCAATGGCCCTGGATGTTAAGTTATTCACAGGGGAGCACATGTACAAATAGCCGAGGCCTTATACTCATCAGTAGATCCATATACTTTGTACTCACTTTTGAGTATGCACTTTTACAACCCAAAGGTTCTTTTCCCGGAGGAAGGTCAACCATTACACACGTATGGTTCTATATGATGGAATCTATCTCTCTTTGTAGCTTCTTTCCAAAGCAGCGCTTTTGGAGATGACAATTATTTATTAATTGTCCATGGTTCATTCTCAACCATACAAATTAGAAGGCCTGGAACAAGTGTGTGTCCCCTCTTTGCTTCGTCTCGGTTCAACATCTAGAATCCATGAGTTTTGTAGATCTGGAATATTAAGTTCTGGATAGTCAGCAACTTTGGAGTCCTGTAGATACAGAATGTCTAGTTTTGGACAGTCAGGCCCTCGCGGGTTCTTGTTAACTTCGAGCAATTACTTTTTTCCCTTCTCAAGGAAAGTTATCCTTAAAGAATTCAGGATTCTTTGTCACCAAGAGGCGATAAGCACTACTGTTATTTGCATATCCAGTGGATATACAATTTACAGTCTTAGGTCCAACTTGACCTGTTTTGGTATTCAAACCTCTACCAAGCCACCCCACATCACAACATTTGTATGTGAGATCATTTTCATGTTTCACACGGAGGGTTATCCTTATCCTTATGTGTAGTTCTGTTGAGAATTGCATTAACGGTAAGGATCGTCTTGCCCCACATAGTTTGGGCGTACGACTTTGCACTTGGCTAATACCATTTGACTGAGGTGAGAAATGAATAGTCGTTTGATGAACGATGCTTCACATTCTCCCCCTCTATCACTACGAATTACTCAATCCGTAGGCTTAGTTGATTTTCAACTTCTGCGTTGTAGCACTTATCCGCTTCAATAACTTCATCTTTGCTTTTCAACAAACAAAGGATGCAATATGTTGTACTACCTCACTTGTCTCCCTCCTCTATTTTGTATAAACTTCAAATCACCCATAAAGGTGTGACTAAGTTCTAGAGGAGCGGTGCTTCTTTCGCTATTCCTTTGACGGAATTTGGAAAGGTGATTTTGCCTCTTCGCCTACCTCACATTAATTTTGAGGGTTTATGTCGATAGAAGGCAACAATCTCAACTTCGTTAGCTTTTGAATGACTTTCTATTTAACGTGTTTTAATCTATGATGGCATAGATGCACGGATTACAAATATATCATTCCTTTAGCTACTGTACCATTCTTAGTTATTACAGACCTGTTGGACTAGTCTCAAATCAGCCTGACCAATATCAACCCTTAAACCAAGTTTGGGACATGTATCACCTCCTTTTAGACTGATCCTATTCCCTGAAGTCCGATTGAGGACAACCTCTCCAATCCCTTCTACTTTAGAGGTGGTGTTGCTTCACATGAACAACCTCTTGCCCGTGGTTAAGGCGTAACCGGATCATATGTGATCTGGATACTCTGGCCCACTCTAGTTGCTTTGGCAGACTGAGTGTCCGTTTTATTTTCTTCCTTTCTTTTGGCCTTCAGATCATTTAAGACCTGGAAACTCTGGCCCACCTCACTAGGTGTCCATTAATTTTCTTATCAAATGAATTATGGCCCCACTCCAGTCACCCGTAGGCTTTGTACGACTGAGTGTCCAATATCATCTTATCACATGAATTCTGGCCCACTCCAGTCGCCCGTAGGCTTTGTACGACTAAGTGTCCAATATCATCATATGAAGGATCTTCTGTTAAATAGTGTGATAGGTTCAACGTCTTAGAAAAGCCATTATCTTTTAGTATTCTTCCCTTGAGATTAGTGCCCAAACAATTCTTGGCACATACTTTAAGAGTGGTAACAGGTTTCACACAGTTAGTGGATCTCTATCCTTCATATGTGCGAACATACTTTACATACTTTTAATAAGTACACTCAAAAGAATGGATCTTTTAAGTTTTATTTACAATAGTCCAATCTTTAACCGGGAAGGAAGGAGATTTAATATCTGATTTTAGAGTGTAGGAAATATAAGTTTTTAATGAAAAACACTTTCATATTCCCAGCCTTGCTTTACACACTTTTAATCAGATATTAACAACCCATTATAGATAAGAAAGGATTATCAACTTAGACCTTTTGGATTCTGGCCCACTTCAGTCAGACTGAGTGTCCATATCCTCCTTACTATAATTTGGATCCTTGGTCTGGGACAGATCTAGGTCTTTTTCTACATGATAGAACATCATCTTCAGCGTTCTCCTCTTGTCCAGTTGACATCCTCCGCTTGTCGTGAGCGCTTGTTTCCACCCCCCTCTGGAGCTGTGACACCAACTTGTCCTTGATCTTTAGCATGACTATCAGCAGTATCTTGAAGCTCAGCATCAGATCCAGAGATCCCTCCTTTGACTGAAACAGGTTTGTAACTATCGTCAAAGAGAGAACCAAAGCTAGGACCAATCTTGAAAGCACGGTTGTCAAGAAGATAATCACATCCAGATTTGGTCACACACTTGTCAACCAACATCTTTCGAATCACTAATACAAATCTTATCTTAAAATTGTTGGAAAATGCGTAAAGCAACAATGGAAATAGTAAATAACTATTAAAGTGATTGAAAGGATAAACAACAATTAGGACAACAACACGTTGTCCATATATTGATCTTGAATGAACCTTCAAATATGGAACTTGTGTTCTGAAAATACAAGAACATGAACCGCTAAACTTGTGGCTTCTAGATCCACTGAGAAGACAAACGGTTAGAGTCCTTCGTCGGTTAAGTTAACAACTGAAACACTTAGCAACCAATTAAATAAACACAACATCATCGGCCGAGTCGAGAGATGGCTCTCTGTCTTTAAGACAAGATTGCCCCCGTATATATGATTTATGAAAGTGTGGACAATAGTCTCCCAAGATAAAATAACAAACTATCAAGTGTGCAAAGCCTACACAAATGATCTCTACTAAGAACACGAATAATGAAGATTGCTAAGAGAAAGATTGTTTATCAGGAAAATCTGATCTCTTTGTGGTGTTGTGAACTTATTTTTTAGTTCATATGTTCATATATCTTCATCTATAGAATTGAGCCAAAGCCTCAATTTATAGGTGTGCAAGATGGCCTCTTCAAATGGCCCACAATGGCTATTAATTGCCATGTAATGGATGACATTTAACCCCCAACAAATGCAGCCAAATAATGGTCCAAGTAATGGCCATTATTAGGTGGATTCAATGCCATTGAAACCCCCTAAACAACCAAACATTTTGGGATTCCGTCGAGCAGTCACTGCCCATGAAGCGCCGCGACGCTAATTCATCACTGAGCTACTGCCACTCCGGCACCGCGGCGCTGCAAGGGGGGCGCTGCAAGGGGGGCACTGCAAGGGGGGCGCTGCAAGGGGGCGCCGCGGCGCTACGGCGCCACGACGCTACGGCACCGTGGCCCAGTCTGGAAGGCGCCGTGGCCCTTCTCGGCTCCGCGACCCTTTTCCGACCCATTCCATCTTACACCTCGCACAATCCTTCATTTGTTTACTAACGTGGAACACTTGTCATTTAACAGATAACCATCCATCATTCTATGTATCAAATATTTCACTTACGTACCAATATCTCTTTCCTTAATGAAATTTATGATACTTGGCACTAAGATTGCACGTGTGTGGAAATAATATTTCCGACGTGCGGGTCCCAATCGTTCGAGTCATAAATAATGGGATAAACTTAATTTCACATTAGTAAATTTCCAACAGGCCCATACTAACAAGAAGTTTGTCGAGTCTGTCAGCGCATTGTAGACTACTTACCTCTCTATGGCTATGATGCATCCTGACCTTCGCCACGATTTCAACTCTGAGAAGAAGAAGAAGAAGAAGAACAAGTCGAGCCATAAGCTTCTTGTAAGGGTTTGTAGAGGTCTTAAGGCCATATTCAAATGGTGTAATCCAAACAAGAAGATTCTAGTCAAGGCTTCAGACGACAATGAGAAGTATTTTTTCCTGTCGGCGGGTGATGAGATGGATTCTAATGACTCCAATGATGAGGATAAGGCACATAATTCTTCACGTCATGCATGATCTCCTTCTGCAGATCTTGTTTTAGCTTTCTTGATTTCCTTCAGACAATTTACTTGCTTTGTTATTATTTTGTTATATTTGGATGATGCACACTCTTTTCTTTCATTGCACTTGACTTGGATGTTGGATTTATGCCCTTGCTGTGATTTTATCTATGCAAGATGTTGGCTTGAACAGAGTTTTTGGAGAAATGGATATAGTGTCAAAACAGGGGAAAAGAAAGCTAATGGTTCTGCCCAGTTGCTTTGTAGAGGCGGGCCACCCATTGGGGGTGTGAATCCGCTTCTGTGCAACTAATCTCACGCCTTCGCGCTTTGTTCCCATCTTGCATACATACGGCTCCGCGAATGTGGGAAACCCCTCGCAAAAGTGAGATGCCTGAAAACCAGAATAAATCTCTGCCAAGTTACGTGAAACCCGAAATTCACTCGAGGCCCTCCGGGTCTGATAGATTAGATAAATAAAGAGTGGAGTGAACAAATACCAATTAGAATCAACTAGATACCAATTGGAAGTGACTAGATACCAAATTGAATGAAGTAGCACGAAAGAGTAAAATAATGAAAGATTTCCTAGATGTCTTATAGCCTTTCGATGATAGATATGAATGTCTACGTACCTATCCATGAGACTCTACTAAATATTGCCCTAGTACTCGTGAGATCGGTAAATCTAGATATCTGATACCAACTTATCACGACGTAAATCACCGGTCATGGTGGAACCTACACTATCCCAAAAAATATTCAACAATAATTAAACATTCTGAAATAATAAAGAGAATCATAGAGAAATAACATTAATTCATTAGGAAACTATAAATATCAAATAACCCTTAGGTTACATCCTTTTCCAAAACATAGTCTGACTTGTACAAGAGCTACTACGAATACAAATGAATATAAGAAATAGTGCTAACAACTGCCTTCAAGTAATAAGGACTGTACAAATAAAGATGAAGACTAGGACCGCTGATAACGTAAGTAGCCCACCCTAATCCTCCAGTACTCCAAAAAATATAACCTGGATCAATCATTTTACCTACATGCACGTAAAAGATGCAGTAAGTATATCATGAGTACACAACATACCCCAGTAGGCATCATAGGCCGACAATGATGGATAAAATGTAACTGATAAAAAAATCAACTAGACTCATAGGTATCCTAAACACATAATCACATTAAAGTATAACAACTAAGGTTTAACACTTAAGTCATCTCAAGCACAGAAGAACACATATCTCTTCTAGGAGCAAGTTCTCTATCCTCTATTGAAGAATTCAACTACACTCAATCTAACCACTTACCATTATTGTGTTCCTAATATGGACAAATGAACACTTAAGGACAACAACTATATCACATGCCGTTCACATCTGCACGTATTCGACTCATATTAGACCCATAGTTTTTATTATTCCTCTAATTCACACACCTTGTTACTAGCTATACACTATGGACATTGATACATACCAACTCTTACTTACCCCCGTTATTCTAAATAGGTGAATATGGTCAATGAGTCTTACATTTTATGGTTAAGTTAACATTTCTAACTCACACATGACAATACTTACGCCACCTAGCATGGTATTCATTTATGGTTTGGACTTCCTGTCGACTAGGGCAATTATCCTTATTAGGATTAAATGTTCACTTACTAAATCAGAAAACCCATACAGATCTTATTGCCTTTTATCAGTATATACGGAAACCACTAACTATACCAATTGTGCTATATAATCACACAAGCTCAATAAACACATCCAACAACCAAACATGAATAAGATGCATAGGAAATGTATGCAATGGCGTGAATATGATGTAATGGAATGGTACCTCTCAATCAACTCAGTATACACATTATATCGGACTTTGCCATATAGTAATGACCCATGGGACCTACAAAGTCCATATATCACTCACAACCAACCGGAATGATTCATCGGTGTGTCTAGAGCATTAGACTCATTTTCGAGTCATATCAATCATCATCATCTCAGTATTCCAAACTATCTCATAACAGTATATTACCTTCATTACCAAGTCTCAATGGACGAACAACATCCCATACCACTTTATTTTAATATCAGAATAACATGAGTGTATGAATGCAATAGTAATAAAGGATGTAGTCATGAAATATGAGATGCAACCAAGTTCAAGAGATGAATAACACATGCCTCTGGATTATCAATAGTACATAATTCCAGATAATCAATCTTCCATATCAGAAGGACAATGTGATGAGTAATTTCAACAACAAAAAAAAGTAATAACAACAACCATGGCTACATAACCACATAACAGTAGTTGGGATCAACACTAAGGAATGATATAATAGTTCAACATCGGTACCGACCCAAATGCTCATCACGGATACCCATCAATATTTATATAAATATTGACCCCCAACATGCTCAATACCCGTCAATACTTATATAAATTACATATATCTAGCGGAGTCTAATAAAGAAAACTATAGCCTACCTCGAAGTCGAACATGTGCCATGAACTAGCCCTCAGCCAAGGTCTTGCCCTTGTGAAGTGCCTCTGATAATTCATAGTATATTATATAGATCCTATGTTAACATAGTATTCTAAAACATATAAAAAGGTACAACCTTTCTAAGAAGTCGAATACCCACCCCCCAAATCAACCCCGGGTCCATAAGGGTAAAATAGGAACTTTAATATTGTAAAAACATAATAATGGTCTAATTAGTCATAACCTTAAGTTTAGAAGTCATATAACCCCAATTAGGTACTCAATTGCCCTTTTACATCAAACCCCCAATTTAGGCAATCCTAAAAAAATCCCAAATTTCATGGATTGGAATTAACAAATTGAAAATAACAATAGGTTATTCTATCATTAAAAACTTACATCTACAATATCATATCATAAAGATTCAATATCGGCCTCCAATTTCTTGAATTTAGGCCTCTTATCCCTAGGTTTAAACTACCCAAAACATGGTAATAAACCTAGATTTAATGGTAGAATCATGAATAGATAATGGAAATAGTTTATAAAACTTACCCCATGTTTAAAGATGATGAAGGATGAGGTATGAACAATGAACTCAAAATGAAATCTTTTATTAAGGTATGATACAACGATTCTGCTTCTGCAGGAAAATACCCGCAAAAGCGACCCAACTTAAAGTACCGAAGTTTTGCAAAGGCAGAGAAGACATCGAAGAAGAGGTTCACCTATGTGCATAAGTTCTGCAAAGACTGAACTTTCCAACTCTCTCTCCGGCTCGTATTTGCGGACCAACTTCAGCACAAACAACTCTACAAGTGCGTTTAAATCCTCACAGGGGCAATTTCGCCCAGTTCTAGAACAATAAGACTCAAAAGACCCCGATACAACTCTAGATGCTTCCCACTTATAAATAACTAACTGAAATTAGTTCTATCCCCAAATTTCAGATATGACATTATCACGACACGTTTCACCCACTAATCGCCACAATTGAACCCAACATGCACATATAGTAAATTTAGTGACTCAACCACATCTGATAGACTCAGAAGGCGAACCAAGATTTGATTGCATCACACCTTAGCGCCCCACACTTAATGATTTCCAATGGAACTCCAAACCATTAAGCTTTGATCGAAAGTTAATTCTATTTGTTTTGAACTTGAGAGGCTTCTAACCTTATGATTATTTTTCAACAGCCATGGAAAATTCATCATGAAGCGCATTCCATCCATCTATGTGAGTCACAAAATCGGGTTAAGAGTTAAGAAAAGGGGTAACTCGGTCGAAACACTGCAAGAAACCCGAAACTTTTGGGCGGGTCATTACACATACACACCCACTTTGAAGCATAAAAAAATACTTCAACCTACCCTGCCTTCCCTACATTCATGTTCAACACTCCTCACCCCGTGTAAGGTTTAACCCAAATCCGCACTGCCCTGTTGCCACCTATTGTAACTTTGATAGTTTGGTCTCATGATTTAGTTTGATCTTTGGAACTAAATAAAACAAAGTTACAACTTGAAAATCAAATTCCCTATTTTATTATTTGTTTTCCATTATCTCTGATTGTTTATTGATAATATTTTATCGACCATAGAACATTAAAACCAAAAAATTGATAAAGGTATCAGTGAACTAATTATTGTTCTATTTTTTCCATATGAATATGGACTTGTGGTTCGTATCTTTTATGATCTTCACTCTTATTTAGTATATGTACTGATTGGGTTATGAAGCAGAGAAGTGATCTTACAAAATTTTATATGTAGGCAGTACAAAGTTTCAATTATAAAAATATCATCAATAAAAGCAAACTATTTAAGTAGATGTTGGTTGCTTCTAACTTTGTAGTTATGGGACATTTATGGAAATCTTGAGTTTTATATGTTGCATTTTTCAGTGACATTACTAATTATGTAACGACCCGTTAAGTCGTTCTGTTGTTTTTGCTTATTTTCTCACAAATATTGTTTACCCTAGCCTTGTTGTGGTGATTTTGATATGCAGAGATGGGTGGCATGATTCTCGAGGCAATCAGATAAGAATAACAGAAGAAAATCTATGTTTTGAGTTTTGGAAGTTTTATGTTTTGAAAAGTTTGACTAGGAGTTGACTTTTGAGAAAATGCGTTCAGAATCAAATTCTGATAGTTCCATCAGCTTCAAAACATGATTTATGACTTAGGTCGACTGTTGGATTGGGTTCCGGGTGTTTTGAGAGAGTATTAGGTAAGTTTGTAGAAATTGAAAAGTCTTATTAAGTTTGTGTCTTTTTTTAAGTTTCGTCAATTCTATCAAGTTCGAAATGTCGAACATGGTCTAGTCGAGTCCTTGGTTTGGTTCCCGTGGAACTCGGGTGTATATCTGGCATTGAGTTGAGATTCTAAGTCTTATGAAATTTTATAGGGTTTTGATCAAACATTTTATTAAGATAGCCTCGTATGACGATACCGAGTGGGCGAGCAGATTCGTTGCCTATTTAGGTGTGATTTACATATTTTATTTGTTTCTGAGAGGTTCGAGGTGAGTTTTGAGAGTCGATTATGAGGTTGGACCACATTAGAAAAAGCCGGTGTGAACTGACTGGTTTGTTCTTTGCGATCTCGAAACACGTGCCACACTCCTGATCCTTCTTCTTGTTTGCGTTGAGCATGTCACGATCGCAAAGGCTTAGCAATGGGTCGGGTTAGAGCAATCTCCGTGATTGCAAGGTTGAGCCCGCGATCGTGGATGAGGTACTTCAGCAGGTTTTTAACCCCAAAAACGATCTAGACATTTCATTCTCCATTTTTGGGACTTGTGAGCTCGGCCTAAGGGGTATTTTGGAGGATTTTCAAGGTACATCATTTGGGTAAACTTCTAATCTTCCTCTTGTGATTATATCATTAATTTGTAGAGATATTTATGCTAGATATGATGATTTGGATTGAGGATTTTAAGGAAGAATAAACCCTAGGCTTGAACTTAGATTTTCTGCAATTAAATATGAATATGTAGATAGATTTCATTTATTTTTGGTAAATAGACTCTATAAGTCTTGGGTAAACTAATTTTAGAATGAATTTCCCATTTTGCCATTTTAGGCTCGGAATCACTTTTTGGATTACGTTTTGGGTTTTGATTTAAAGCATGCTAATATGGGTACCGTTGGGTTTGTATGACTTTGTAGAGTAATAATTTGACCATGTTGACCCCGATTTCTCAATAAATTATGAATTTAACCTTTGGGGTTTAGAATGGGGTTTTAGGTTTCTTTCTAGACCTAAATCTTTTATAAGGTAATATAGGCATCACTTGTCTCATATTCTTACGCTTAATCTGTGTTTGAGTAGATTAGGATCGTTCGGAGGCTATATAAAAGGGCAAGATGGCTTTGTGATTTCGACTCCTATTCCAGGCATATTGATAATATGAACCTTATCTTAGGATACTTGGTTGGACGAAATGAATTAATTAAGGATGGGTAATGGGGATAATAATGGTGTCCCTATACTTATGAGGTGACGAGCACTCGTATCGGGTACCGATGACATTTTATGGGTATTTGTGTTTTAAATTACTCAGAAGAATGACATACTTTGGGCACTAGCTGATAGTATAGTACAATCCTTTATATAAGCACTACATTTCCCTCAGAAAATGAAAAGGGAAAACCTTGATAAATGTTTTGGTAAATTCTTGACATGCTAAAATAGTTGCATGTGAATATCCCATTCACGGAGGTGTTGACTAAAATACATGCATATGCTAAATTCTTGAAGAAGATCTTGTCAAGTAAGAGAGAGTTCGAAGAAATATCAGTGGTAAAGTTGAATGCTCAGTGCAGTGCTATTCTTCATAACAAACTTCCTCAGAAATTTGGAGACATTGGTGGTTTCACTATCCCGTATTCGTTTGGAAAAACCAAGTTTGATAAGGCCTTGTGTGACTTGGGTGCTTCGTTAAATCTCATGCCTTTGTCTATTTTTAGGAGAATGGAAGGAGAACTTGGGATAGTAAAATCCATACCAGTGTCGTTGCAATTGGCGAACCAGACTACCATCATTCCCAAAGATATAATAGAAGATGTTCTAGTTCGGGTGGACAGGTTTGTATTTCCCATGGATTTTATCATGGTATACATTGTGGAAAACAATGAGGTGCCACTGATCCTTAGGAGACTATTCTTAGCAACAGGCAAAGAAATTCTTGACGTTTATGAAGGGCAACTCATGCTGAGAGTGGGGAAAAAAGTAGTATTCAATATGAAGAATATGATGAAGTTTCCTAAGGATGAAGAAAATGTGTACTCTTTTTTAAGGTAGACATTCTGAGTGAGTTGGCAGAGGAGTACAAGCACATTAAGTTGGTGGAAGATTTGTTAGAGAGATGTATTACTCAGTCAAGCACTACAGAGGATGAGGACCCACATGTTAGGAAGAAAGCAGAAGCTTTTGAGTCTGACAGTCAAGATGTAAATGGAGAGGAACTACCAAAGAAGAAATCAAAACCGAACATGGAACTCAAAGTCCTACCTACACACTTAAAGTATGCTTTTCTAGAACCGCCTAAAAAGTTTCCTGTGATTATTTCAATTTATCTTACAAGTGAACATGAAAGAAAGTTCCTTTATGTGTTGAGGAAATACAAGAAGGAAATTGGATGGGTAATAGAAGATATTCAAGGCATCAACTCTGCCCTGTACATGCGTAAAATCCTCTTGTAGGCAAATAGCAAGATGGTGGTGCAACCTCAACACAAGTTGAACGAGAAGTTAGAAGAGGTTGTATAAAAAAAGTTCTCAAGCTTTTAGATGCAGGAATCATATTCCCTATTTTGAAAACACTTGGATTAGCCCAATCCATGTTGTGCTGATGAAAGGGGGAATGACAGTGGTGCAAAATGAGATAATGAGCTGATTCCAACTAGAACCATCACAAGGTGGAGAATTTGTATTCATTATTGGAGATTGAATGACGCAACCTGAAAGGATCATTTTCTACTTCCATTCATTGACCAGATGCTCCAAAAGGTGGCTGGACAGGGTTTTTATTGTTTCCTTGGTTGTTATTCGGGGTAAAACCAGATACCCATTGCCCCTAAAGACATGGAAAAAACCACCTTTACATGTCCTTCAGGAATATTTTCTTACAGAAGAATTTCGTTAGGATTGTGTAATGCACTAGCTACTTTTAAACGGTGCATGATGTCAAATTTCTTTGATCTGAATGGGAAGTGTCTAGAGGTTTTTTTGGATGATTTCACCTTGTTTGGTGAAGACTTTGACAGTTGTTTGAGTAATCTAGAGGTAGTTCTGAAACACTACGAAGAGACTCACCTGGTTTTGAATTGGGAGAAATGTAACTTCATGGTTTGGGAAGGAATTGTGTTGGGGTTTAAAGTTTTAGCAGAGGGAATAGAGGTGGACAAGACAAAAGTACATATCATTGCAAAACTTCCGCCGCTCACTATAGTCAGAAACATTAGAAGTTTTCTGGGATATGCGAGGTTCTATATGAGATTCATTCAGAATTTCTCTAGCATCTCTAAACCTTTAACTACTCTACTAGGTAGGGATTCTAACTTCACTTTCACAATGGATTGTCGGAGATCTTTCAATCTGGTTAAATAGAAGCTCACTAGTGCTCCTATAATAGTCACTTATGATTGGGATCAACCTTTTGAATTGATGTGCGATGCAAGCGATTTTGCAGTGGGGGAAGTTCTTGGTCAGAAGAGGGACAAGTTGTTCAAACCTATTTACTATGCCAGTTGAATACTCAATAGCACACATGTGAACTATGCAACCAAGGAAAAAGAATTCTTTGCATTGGTTTTTGCCTTTGATAAGTTCAAATCAAATCTGCTTGGTAGCAAAGTGATAGTTCACACAAACCACGCTGCTCTGAAGTATTTGTTGAGAAAAAAAAGGCGAAGCCAAGGTTGTTGAGATGGATCCTTCTTCTCCAAGAATGCGATTTGGAGATCATAGATAGGAAGGGTACATATAACCTAGTGGCCAATCACCTATCAAGATTGGAGAACCCGCCTGTTAAAATGGTTCAGATCAAAGAAGAATTTCCAGAGGAGCAGCTATGCTTAGTTGCCGCAGTGTTAGAAAGACCACCTTCGTATGTCGATATAGACAATTTTTTGGTTAGCATCTCGGTGCCCAAGATCTAAGCTACAAACAAAAAAGAAGACTCCGAAGTGAGGTGAAGAACTATTTTTGGGATGACCCTTTTCTGTTTAAATCTTGTGCAGATGGAATCATTCCCAGATGTGTTCCTAAAGAAGATATAGCAAGTATTCTCTCTCATTGGCACAATGGAGCAGTGTGAGGACACTATGGAAGAAATAGAACAATTGTAAAGGTCATGGAATCCAGGTTCTTTCGGGCATCTTTGTTTAAGGATGCAAGAGCATATGTTGCTACATGTGACAAGTGTCAGCGAGCAGGTAATAAAAGCATTAAGGATGAGATGACCCTTAATTCAATCTTGTTTTGCGACATCTATGATGTTTGGGGCATCAATTTCATTGGCCCATTCCCTTATTTCCATTCTTATGAATACACCCTAGTAGCCATTGACTATATCTCAAAATGGGTCGAAGCGATCCCTACTAGGACCAATGATTCTTGTGTGGTGTGCAATATTTTGATAAAAAAATGGTTCACTCATTTTGGAACACCTCGAGTCATGATTAGCGATAATGACTCTCATTTTGTGAATAAGTAGTTGCAACATTGCTTTTAAAATATGGGGTAACTCATAAAATAGGAACCCCATATCACGCACAAACTAGTGGGCAAGTCGAAGTAGCTAACTGTGAGCTCAAATGAATTCTTGAAAAAATGGTTAGTATTTCCCGAAAAGATTGATCTTTGAGGTTGGATGAAGCTCTATGGGCATATAGGACTGCGTTCAAAACACCCATAGGGACTTCTTCATACAAGTTATTCTTTGGAAAGTCATGTCATTTACCTATTGAAATAGAGCATAAAGCATATTGGGCAATTAAGTTGCTTAATCTTAATCTTAGTCTTGTAGGTGTGAAAAGGATTTTGTAGATGAATGAGCTGGAGAAATTCAAAATGGATGCATGTGAGATTGTGCGAATCTTAAAGGAAAATACAAAGCACTAGCATAATCGTCTGATTACCCCTAAGAAATTCAATAAAGGGGACAAAGTCCTGCTAGTAAACTATGACTTTTCCCTAGAAAATTTAAGTCAAGGTGGACTGGACCATTTGCGGTGAAACACGTCTCTCCGTACGGAGAAATCGAAATTCAGAACATAGAAGGGATGGAGAGTTTCAAGGTAAATGGACATAGGGTGAAAATGTATATAGTTGAAGGATTTGACAAGTAATCCTCTAACATCGTCATTAAATAAGCCTGAGTGAAGAAAAGTCAAGTTGACTATTATAACTCAAAACTATCACTAATCTCTTTGTAAATAATTAGATTGAGACAATTTACTTGTTATTTTATAGTTTGCTAACTTGGTTATATGGAAAGCTTCATCACATGAGCGTATAATGAAGGAAACACCACGTCGGGACTGCCCAGGGTGCACAACCATACACTGGACATTATAATCACATAGCAGCACGCACCAAAAAACAAAACGGGGGATGTGGTGTATGTTGCGCAATCGTGCAACTGAAGTTTAGAATGCGCAAGAGAATGCACAAAAATAAATATCATGAGCAACCTCACATTCTCTTGCGCGCGACCGCGCAGCTTCCAGGTAAGTTTTTGATTTTTTTAATATTAAAAGAAAATTGAAAATTAAAATATTTTTTTAAAAGGGGCTCATACCCCATTTTCTCTTTCCATATGTTATTTCCCGAACCCCAATTCCTTTATCGTGTTATCCTCACACACTCAAGAACATAGGAAGAAAAAGCCCTAAGTTTCTAATCTTCTTCTTCCTCCTCCAATTTCACTCTCCTCCATTGGTGACCAAGTTTCTTTACCCTCTTCTCTCAACCAGGCTGCAGGTATGTCTTTCATCTTTATCTTTCTTTAATTATTTCTATTCCACTTAGAGAAATCTAATAGTCATGAAGAAGTGGCTTGAAAATTTGTATTCTTGTTCTTTGCGAATAGAGAAAAATTTCTAATGATTGTGTCTATTTGGATAGAGTAATTGGTGTGTATTGTTGGTTGTTACTTTTGAATGTGCAATAAATAGGCAAGTTAGAATGTATAAATGAGGAAGTATTTGTTCTGCACCATAGGCGTTTGAAAAAATGCCATAATGGCCAGTCTTTGAAAAGGTGCAAGTCATGAAATTCTACTTGTTCTACTTGAATTAAAACAACTCATGGGCATAAAGAGTCACGAAAAAGGGCAAGAATTGTGGTGATGCGAATGAAATAAAGAGGAAGAAGATGAAAATTGAGTGAAATAATATTTTGGGGTAGTCTTGAGTACCCAAAACAATGTTTTCTTCTTGTGACTATTAAAAGGGTTTTGAATGCTAATTGATTGAAAAACATTTGTAGGAACAATGGTTACATATAAAAGAGAAAGCAACCAAGTGGCGCGACTAGCAACAAAGATAATGCCTCCAAGGAAAAGCTCTGGCACCTCCACGCATTTATATGAAAGAAAATTTGTTTCATGGAAAGCTCAGGAGCGTTTCAAGAATAAATCATTGAAGAAACCTGTGATGGAAAGGGGAATTAAGGTAAATCCACTGATGAGTGAATGTCCAGAGGTCTATGGGGAATTGATGAGGTAAAAACTGAAAATTTTTCTTGAAGAACCTGACTATGGTACGTGAGTTCTACACTAAGTGTCCTAAGCACGACAAGTTTGTGTGCATGGTCCGGAGGAAAAAAGTGGATTTCTCACTTCAAGCCATTCGTAAGGCTTACAACATACATGAGTACGAAGATGGAACATCTAGTGTGGACGATCAGTTTTAGGACAAATACAATAAGGAACCATACTATTGGAAAAAGTTTTATCAATACAATTTGCATGCCTGGGAAGGAAGTACAGTGGATCAAGAAGAATCAAAACAAATTTAATTCCAATAGTTTGATAACTGACAGAAAACTTTAGTTGCACATCATAAACAATAGGCTCACACCTTCAGGCAACACTTCAGAGGTTAATGGACTCCGAGCAACTCTCTTCTTGTACTTGATGAATAAGAATGACTTTGACCCTGCCTTGATAATACATAATGAGATGTTGTAAAAATACACCATATGAAAATATGGGTTCTTTTTCCCTTCTCTCGTCACACGACCATGTTGCCTAGTTGATATCCCAAAGAAGAACTCTAATGTCTCCCTAACTCTGAAACTAAAACTCTAAGCTTACAAAATGTTCGTTGGCAAGGAAGTGATGAAGGAAGATACTTTAGGTGAGTCAGGAAGTAACGGGTCAGACGATTCGGATGAGGAAGACACTACGAATGTTGGTGTAGCTACTGAATTGCAATCACCCAGTGTGTGGGAGAACCCTCTAGCAGCTCATTAGAGGAGAGAGTCACTAGGCTCAAAGGAGAGATGTCGTAGATACAAACCTCGATGGATGGGCTACGCACTAAGTTGGACGAGCTCACGGTACAAAATAAGAAGTCTGAGAAGACGATCATGACATGGTTCTGTGCACTTGGCTGGACCTGTAACATGGACTCCAACAATGTTTTTGACATAGAGTGATCCTTTTAGGGAGTAATCTCTCTCTCTTGCATTTTCTTTATGTCATGGGGACATGCCATAATTTAGTATGGGGGTGGGGGTTTGTATGTGTGTTTTTTCTTGTTTTTTATTTACACTGTGTTTTTTTTGAAAAATGGATTTTCTTTTTAGTTTTAGCTTAACTTCTTCAGACTTAAAGGCGGATTTGACTGTTTCCGACCTATATGATGTATGCTTATTGTTGTCTGAAAGTTAAATAACTTTGTTGGAAATTGAAGTTGAGTCGTATCAATCCTTGGTAATTGTGTGGTGAGCAAGATTAATCAGTAATCATGCTCCAAGAGAATCTAAAACTTGTCTTGGTAGAGATTCGAGGGAAAATTTTAGGACATTCTTAAGTAGGGAAAGTATTGTAGGCTTTCTTTATAGATCCTTCTTAGCCTGAATAAACCGACCATTATTGTTATTATCCCTAGCCAACCCCTTTGTGACGAACTATAATTCATATTTCTTTGATAACTAAATATGTACCCTTAGCCTTTCGTGTATATCTTGCGATTATGTTCACCTTGTCCCCTCTGTGGAACTCAACTTGAGCTTTATTGCAAGAAATAAGTGTGGGGGTGTTCATTGTGAAAAGAGAAGAAAGGAGATTTCTTATTTGTTCTATGAGTTGAAAGAGAAAATATAAGTTTCAAAATGTATGTTGGTAGGGTTATGGAGAAAAAAAATAAAAAGAAGGGAGATGCAAATGGTGGTTGGGTTGATTTTATAGGAAAATTAATTGGGATTGTTTTGCTAAAGACTCAAGGAGTGTAGTGTCATGAGGGGATTGCGTAATTTTTATCCATAAATTCATGCCTATACTTTAGACTACGTTACAACCAAATGCAAGTCCTACAAGATCCCAACTTGAGAGTTCCTATATTAGTGGAGAGTCACTCGATCGCCAAGCTTATGGTATTCTTGAAGAGTGTGATTTACTTCTTTGTGAGTGTGAGTGCATTTAAATATAATGGCATGTTGAGCATTCCTAATTTTGTGTTAGTCAAAGAGGCATTTTCTTCTCTGGTGAGACATGTCGAGGATTGGTATTTGATTTAACTTCAGTTGTCAATAGGGTAGAAAGGCCAAAGATGAGTGTTGCATGCATCGAAAGGGTTAGTTGAGTTGATTCTTGTCTATGATGTCTTATCAATATATGTTTAGTGATATTTTGTTTTGTTTTAGATTTCTCGAGACGAGCAAAAGTTTAAGTGTGGGGGTATTTGATGAGCAACAACTTCATCAAGTTTTATGAGCTATTTTGATGTGATTTTTCATGTTAAAATAGTGATTTCATATGAAGATATTACTAATTCATGTTGTCTTTCATCTAGGTGAAGATGAATCCTCGTTAATAACAAAATGGATTTGACGAAGGAAAAACGAGCGAGAAGATGACCGAATAGGATTGCACGATCACACACCTGGAAGAAAGAATGTGCGTAAGGGGCAGTGTCACTAGAACAGCTACGCGATCTGTATGCGTTTGGCCTTCAGCATGTGTGATCGCGAAGCGACATGTTGGAATATTTTTTGTGAGGTTATTTTGGGAATTTTACAGATGAACCCCGGACGCAATATAAGGTTTTAGCTCATCCCATATCAGGTTATCTTGGTTTCTGGAGCGTATAAACTCTTGGGAGCTTGGAGTATTCAGATTTCACACTTCCTTCAATCGATTCAATGCAAATTTTTAGATCAAAAGTGGTTTTAATAAATTCTAGTTTCCTTTCTTCTTCCTTTATGCTTACTGCTACTATTATGGAGTAGATTATCTTAGGAGTTTTTCGTACATGGTGTCTTGAGACTTATGTATGGATTAACTTCGTTCCTTGCTAAAATTGTCATATGGATTTTTGAACTTTAAGCATATGATTTTCTTATTTTAGTTTAATCGAAAGAGGAACTATCTCATTGGATATTTATGTGAGCTTGTTTTGGTTGAATTGCAATTCTTTTTAGTAATCGTGAGGGATTTCTTGAATTGTTTTCGACTAAAGATAGGAAAATATTCGAGAGACATTTTCCATCTATTAATTCCATTCGATAGTTTTTGCATATGTTTTTGAGTTTTAATTTAGTCTATTCTTGACGATAGTTGGTTCATTCGAGAGAAGAATTAAGTATCACATGTAGACTAATCATTCGTTGAAATTGAAATAGTCAATGAACCCTATGAAAAGAACAGTGAATGATTATTAATCCTACATATTTCTCTTGCACTAGTCTCGGCATTGCTCTTACTTCTCTCATTGATAATAATCCTTGATCAATTTCTAGGTATTCATTATTCTTTTAGTTACTAGTAAAATAGATACTCGTTGTTTATGCAACAAAAATTCTAAAGATTTGATTTCCTGAATAATACTGAGCAAGACTTTGTTTGAATTATTTAATTATACTAATCCCTGTGAAGACGATCTTAAACTATACTATTTTTTATTAGTGAAACGCTTAAGAACATTATATTGTGTTTTGCACTTGTTGGTTTCCGTTTAGGATAGGGTCGGTTGACGATGCTGGTGAATAATCATATTTTTGTACTCACGCTACACTTACTACACATTTGTTTGTGTGCTGGTTTAGATCCCAGAACTAGCGGTACTGGTGACTATCCATCTTGTTGAGGAGCTACCAGTAGAATTATGGGGGGTGAGCTACCAGACGATCGTAGCCCTGGATTCTCTTTCCTATGCATTTATATTCCGTCCTTAATTTTAGATAGGTTTATGTATTTCGGGACATATGTATTCCCAAGACTTGTACTGATCTTTAGTTAGTTCTTGTACTGTGACACCCGATTTTGGGGGAACTCTTATTTCAGTATTTTGACTATTCAATGGATTTATTTAAAGAATTAAAAGTTGTTTCTTATTATCTTTTTGCACATAATTATTCATTGATATTTGGGTTTTTTGGGTAATAGTTGACTTACCGAATCATGAGAGTTGGTACCATCATGATCCTCAAATTTGTGTCGTGACAAATTATCAAAAAAGAAACAGGGCGTGCAAGATGACCCGGAAACCACGTTTATAAAAAAAAAGGAACAGGGATGAACCTTTTGGTCAAATAAAATGGATGGAAGTAGTGGCAAAAATGCGGGGTAAGTGCACAAATAGACTCTTGAAGGATCATTATTTTAAGATATTGTGAAAGAGTAGAAATTATTTAAATTTTAAATATGTACTCCGAAAATGAACTTGAGACCTCAAGAATATTTCGGTCCAATGTTAGATTTGGCCAGTTCCAACTTGAGACCCAAAATTATGAAGTTAAAACTTCAAACTTTGAAATTCAACTTCAACTCAAAAGTCTGAAGTTTAAATTTCAAAATAGCAAAGTGCAACTTCAAACTTAAAGTTCTGAAGTTTAAATTTCAAAATAGCAAAGTGCAACTTCAAACATAAAGGTCTGAAGTTCATATTTCAAACCTTAAATTTCAAACTTAAACCTCAGATTCCTAATTTTCAGGGATTGGGGCTACAAAAAATGTAAAGAACCTATTTTTGCCCGGCATATAGCTATAAAAGGAACCAGATTATAATCATTCTCATCTCTATTGTTGTGGAGAAGAAGATTCTCATTACCATTATTATTCTTGTCTATGTTGTCGTAGAGAAAAAAACTTAAACCAACTATTCTTTAAAGTTCCCATCTGGCTAAACACTAAATACATTATAAAAACCAACTATTCTTCAAATAACATGGATAAAAGCATACATGCAAACAATTTTAAAGAAGCCATTGCAATGCATAATGGGCAAACAAGTGAATGAAGGGTACTTAGAGATTTGTTCTCTTTGAAACCACCAAGTAGAGAACTTTCGAGAATCAATTAATTTGAAGGAATTTATACATGGTGTAGCTAATATATAAGAGGTATTTAAGTATAATAACTATACTTTAAATAAAGGAAAAAAACTCAAATATGTCATCGAACTTTTTGAAATATCTCATCTATGCCATCGTCATGACCGAAATGGTTCATCCATGCCACTTGCCGTTAATAACTCAAATGACTGATTTTTAAAAAAACCAGATTTGAAATGTGAACTCCAATAAAATTAAACTACCCAAATAAAATTAAAACCTCCCTCAAATAGAATTGAAACCCCGCCCTGACTCAACCCACCCAGAACCCTTTTAACCCAAATACCCTATTTATTTTTCCCTTATAACATTATACGATCGAAACAACAAAACCAGTAATAAGAAATGCCTATGTTAGATAGAAAAAGCTCTGGTACCATTTTCTGGGCGGATCTTTTCATCATCTAACAACCCTGAAGAGGATAGGAATATAGATGGCATATTAACATATTCATATGTAGTTTTAACAAATAATAGGCATGTAGTACGGAAGCAGGTATTATTACTCAAAATTCATTTTTAAATAAAAGTCTATAACCTTCTATCAACATTTAACACATAGTCTGAAAACATACCTCTTAGCAGAATTTTAAGATCACCGGAGATACTCAACCCACCCTGGCTCTGCCTCCATTTTTTCCTCTCTGGTGACAGGATAAATGGCTTAGGTACTTGGAGTTGCTCGACAAACTCTTTCTTAATTTTTCTTTTAAGAGATGGTGTTTTATGGACTAATATGGTTCTTAAGTATAAGCTTTCAAAGTATTTAGCTTCTGGTATTATGATATTAATCTTGATATTGGCTATAGACTAGAAGGGTTTTTAGCTAGACATGAGAGAGTGTTTCAAAGATTGAAGCTGTTGTATTTCGAAAGATGATTTCAGATGTTACAATGAGGCTCTTTATATAGATAACATCGGTTGCCTTTCACTATTGGCATGCTAAAAAAGTAATAAAGTTGATGTTGGAAATTTGCCTTTGGCGGGAGTTGCATCCGACCAACTTTAACGGCTTAAACACTAGTGTTACGCATGTTGGAGAATCCAGTTCTTCACACGTGCATGATCTACTAAGTATGTAGATAACCGTAGGGCCAAGGATCGTCAAATTTCGTTGAGAAATGAAAAGATATTGGTCCACGAAGTGAGGTGTTTGAAGCATGGAAAAGTGTGGTATAAGATCAATTCTCCCTCATCGGTAGAGGAAGAAATAATTTTTTTTTATAAGACTCAAAGTTGGCTTGGGGTTTGGGACCCCAAGGGGTATCCCATGTGTTTAAAGGAGAGAGGACATAGATGTGCTTCGGTTCGAGGAAAGCCCACACGCGCGTCGCCGTCGCCCGTCCGTCCCGGTTCAGGGTTCTAGGGTTCACGGGTCACGGGCTGTGGGCTGTGCTTCTTCTGATATTATCTTCTTGGACCAGAGAACTTTGTCATATGTACAGTTTGATCCCAGAAGTTTCATATGTACAGTTTGGTCTCTGAAGTTTCAACATGTACAATTTGGTCACAGAAGTTTTAAGAAAGTCAGAATTGGGCAGAGAGATCAGAAACATCAACAACACTCAATTCAACCATTTATTTTGGCTGAATTACTCTTCCTAAATGGCCAATCCGTTGTACATCTTCACCATTTATTTTGGAGGAATTACTACCTCTATAATTGTCATTACTTGGCCAGTAATGGCACTTATGGAGGCAGGGCAGTTCATGAGCCTCTCCTTCACCTATATAAAGACCCCCTTGTCACCATTGTTGAGGTACACGAAAATACATAAACAGAAACAGATTTCAGTTCTTCCTACAACTTCCAGCATCATTTCATTACTCAAAATTCTTCACGGTAACACTTGAGTTTCCTTTGCTCAATTATTCCTTTGCTATTTTATCTTGGGAGACAATTGTCCTATAAAGGATACATACGGGGAAATATTTTCTTAAAGACAGAGTGCAAACACTCGACTCAGCATACACAAAAACAGTTTCAGTTTCTTGTTCAACATTATTGTAATTTCAGTTTGTTGTTGAATTGTAATTTCAGTTTAGCAGTTACTTGTAATTTCCGTTTTCTGCACCTTTGTAACCAACAAGTTTAAGACAATACTTGCTTATCAGAATCGCTTGTAACATGGTCAGAACATGACCGATCTTTATTCGCTATCGCCGCCTCTCAAGGCAACAATGTTGCCTTCCCGCCATCGCCGCTCTTGGCTAAGGCAGCAACTCGCCGCTTTCATCGCCGCTGCTGCTATTGTTCAAGGCGACAACTCCACGCCTTCCCGATCTTTGGTGCTCCACCTTCTGCCTCACACCACCATGATCGCCCTGAAAAATTCATGGGATCAGAATTTAAGAGATGGCAGCAAAAGATGCTATTCTACTTAACTGTTATGGGCATGGCCCGGTTCCTAACGAAAGATCCTCCACGAGCTGGAGATGAAATGGACTATTCGCCTGCTGAAACGGGTGAAGGGGGCCTTGGTATCCATGTCGTTAACGGTATGAAGATGGTTTTTGATGTGTGGAATCATAGCGATTTCATGTGTAAGAATTACATACTGAACTGCTTGGCAGACCCTCTCTACATGATCTATTGCACCGTTGGCACTGCCAAAGAGTTGTGGGAAAAACTGCAAAAAAAGTACAACGTACAAGATGCGGGTACTAGAAGTTCATCGTTGGGAAATTTCTAAAATTCCAAATGGTGGATAGTAAGACAGTGATGTCCCAAGTCCAGGAATTCCAAATGATTTTACATCACCTGGATTTGGAAGGAATGAAACCAAATGAGCAGTTTTTGGTTGCATCGCTGATTGAAAAGTTACCTCCTTCGTGGAATGAGTTACTTAAAACTCAAGACAAAGGAGATGACCTTTGAAGAGCTTATTATCAAACTCCAAATCCAGGAAGATAATAAGAAGACCTTGCCTAGGGGTAGACAACCTGCTGAGGCAAAGGCGAATCTGGCTGAGGCCAAAGGGAACTCAAGTAAGAAGCGGAAGTTCCAGAAAGACGGCAAGCCCAACTCAGCGGAGATGTTCTGAGGTAACTGTCACCACTGTGGGAAACCTGGTCATAGGATCAAGGAATGCCGCAAGCTCAAGACTGAGCAACAACAGAAAGCCAAGTCTAAAGGCAAGGCGCATGCTAACGTCGTCAAGGACACACTACTGGATGACATAATTGAGAAATTCTCTGCAGTGGTGCTAGAAGCCAACCTGGTTGAGAATCCAATGCAGTGGTAGATGGACACAGGTGCTACCAGACACATCTATTCCAATAAATATGCCTTCTCTATGTACACACCGGTCACCGACAAGAAGTTGTTCATGGGCAAAACGCTTCCTCTGACATCCTGGGGGTAGGAAATGTGGTCCTGAAGATGACTTCCGGTAAGGAGCTCACTCTGAAGGAAGTGATGCACGTCCCAGAGATTAGAAGAAATTTAATTTCTGGACTTTTATTGGTTAATGCTGGTTTTAGGCTAGTGTTTGAATCCAATAAGTTTGTACTCACTAAGAATGGCACATTTGTGGGGAGAGGCTTCGTCGGTAAAGGCCTCTTCAAAGTGAATGCCATGTCTGTATTGCGTCCAAGTAATAAAGTTGAACCTTCTTCTTATTTGCTTGAGTCTTCTAATTTATGGCATCATAGATTAGAACATGTTAACTACAAGTCTATCCAAAGGCTGGTAAAGATGGAGTTGTTGCCGTCTATCGACGTAAACCCTCAATATAAGTTGAGGTGTGCGTAGAGGCAAAACTCACCAACCTTCCTTTTCGATCCGTCGAAAGGAATACCGCTCCTCTAGAACTTATTCACACAGATATATGTGATTTGAAGTTCGCACAAACTAGAGGGGGAACAAGTACTTTGTGACATTCATTGATGATAGCACAAGGTATTGTTACCTTTACTTGTTGAAAAGTAAGGATGAAGCCTTTGAAGCGTTCCGACGTTACAAAGCAGAAGTTGAGAACCAACTAAGCCTACAGATTAAATCCATTCGTAGCGATAGAGGGGGAGAATATGTAGCACCATTTGAGGAATAATGTGCCCAAAAAGGCATTGTTCATCAAACGACGGCTCTATACTCACCTCAATCGAACGGTGTGGCGGAACGTAAGAACCGCACATTGAAGGAAATGATGAATGCCTTGCTTATCAATTCTGGTCTTCCCCAAAATATATGGGGAGAAGACGTCCTTACCGCTAATACGATTCTTAACAGAATCCCACATAAGTGTAAGGACAAAACGCCATATGAATCATGGAAGGGAAAGAAACCCACCTACAAATATTTTAAGGTGTGGGGTTGTTTGGCAAAGGTTGAAGTACCCAAGCCAAAGCAGGTCAAGATTGGGCCTAAGACTATAGATTGCATATTCATCGGATATGCAAATAACAGTAGTGCTTATCGCTTCTTAGTACATAAGTCAGATATTCCAAATATCCACCAGGGTACAATCATGGAATCAAAGAATTCTTTATTCCTTGAAAGTACCTTTCCTAGAAAGGAAAAAGACAAAACCTCTCACAAATGAAGTTATGCACAAAGCTCTCAAGAACCGGGAGTCGTTGACGGCCCGGATCTAGATGATTCAGAACTAGCGGATCTCGAGGTGGCTGAACATCCGGAATCCAGTGTTCCAGATTCTCAGAACTTGGAGACTCCAGAGATGGATCTAAGGCAAAGTAAAAGGGCCAGGAAGGATAAATCCTTCGGTCCTGACTTTGTAGCTTATATGGTTAATGATAAACCAAGGACAATTGCTAAGGCGTTGTCAACTCCAGAAGCACCGCTATAGAAAGAAGCTATTGAGAGTGAAATAGGCTTCATTCTGCATAACCATACTTGAGAGTTGGTTGATCTTCCTCCGGGAAATAAACCATTGGGTTGTAAATGGATACTCAAACGGAAATACAAAGCAGATGGGTCTATAGACAAGTACAAGGCCAGGTTGGTAGTCAAGGGCTATCGGCAGACAGAAGGCTTTGACTACTTTGACACATACTCCTCGGTATCCCGGATGACATCCATATAGGTATTTATTGTGATTGCAGCTTTGCGTGACCTTGAGATACATCAAATTGATGTCAAGACAGCCTTCCTAAATGGTGATTTGGAAGAATAAATTTATATGGACCAACCCGAGGGGTATGTGGTTCAAGGGCAAGAGAAGAAAGTCTGTCGGCTTGTCAAATCTCTGTACGGGCTGAAACAAGCCCCGAAGCAATGGCATGAAAAATTTGATAGTACTCTACTATCGAAGGGTTTCGCCATTAATGAGTATGATAAATGTGTCTACACGAAAGGTAACTCTGACTCATTTGTTATGATATGCCTCTATGTAGATGACATGTTGATCACAGGAAGCAGTCCTAGGGCAACCCTAAAGACTAAGAACATGTTGAAACAATGCTTCAACACGAAGGATATGGGTATCGCAGATGTCATCTTAGGGATTAAAATCTCTAAGACGTCTGACAGACTGGTCTTATCTCAGTCTCACTACATCGAGGATGTTTTGAAAAAGTTCGAGATGTTAGACAGTTCATTGATAAAGTCACCAATGGATACAAATCAAAATCTTGATAAAAATCTTGGTGCACCTATATACTAGGAGCGATATGCACATGTGATCGGTAGTTTGATGTATATTACAAACTGCACCCGACCTGATATTGCTAATGCAGTCAATACATTGGCTAGGTTCACCCGTAATCCGAGTGATAATCACTGGAAGGCGTTGAATCGGGTATTACAATACCTGAAATACACGTTAAATTTCGGGTTACACTATTCGAGATATCCAGCTGTACTAGAGGGGTACAATGATGCAAACTGGATATCTGATATAGAGAACACCAAGTCCACCAGTGGGTATGTATTTACAATTGGTGGTGGGGCTGTGTCTTGGAAATCCTCTAAGCAAACTTGCATCGCCTGATCCAAAATGGAATCGGAGTTTATCGCTTTAGATAAAACATGAGAAGAAGCTGGGTGGCTTCATGACTTCTTAGAAGATGTTTCGTGTTGGAACAAACCCGTACCTTCGATAATGATCCATTGCGACAGTCAGTCGGCTCTAGGAATGGCATGGAATGCTATGTGCAATGGCAAGTCTCGTCATATTCGATGGAGGCATAAGACCATTAGACAACTGATCACCATGGGTATAATATCCATTGATTACATTAAGTCAAAGGATAATATAGCAGACCCATTGACAAAGGTCTTACCCAAGGATCAGATGGATTGCCTGTCTAGGGGAATGGGCTTAAAACCCAAAATATAAGGACCAATACAGTGGTAACCCAACCTAACTAACTGGAGATCCCAGTAATTTGGTTCAATGGGAAGACTAAGCTGTAAAGGTTCAGTTGAGCGCTTCAGTGGAAGCATGAGCACTTCGGATAGTGATTTCTGTAAAGAAACACCAAATCCAAAGTCGTTCCCGTGATAGACGTTAAGTGCTATCTGCAGTATGGGTAAAGGTTAAGTTTTCAAAACCTTTAATGATCCTCAATAGTTGAGGTTAGGTTTTGGGAAACTTTTAATGGTTCCTAACACTTGTGAAGTGGGGTATAGCAGGATACCTTGTAGAGACCACCTATTTAAGTGCAAGGACGGGCCACCTCAAATGAACGCACTTAAGAATCCAAGAAGTTGTGCATGGCCACAACGGACAAAACATTATGAAGAAGAGAGTAAGGGAATTTGTTGTGTTGGTACTATTGACTTGGCTTACACTAAACACTGACAGTTCAAGAGATCACGTTCACCGCGCAGTAAGTAAGTCCGATGGTATTTAACTATGGAAGGTTCAAAGCTGAAGCTACCTCTCCTTATGCAACATCGATCTGCTGAAATATTGCTGGAAATGAAAAGGCACTAGGTGAGTGCTCCAAAATCTCTTTCAAGAGGGGATTGTTGGAAATTTGCCTTTGGCAGGAGTTGCATCCGACCAACTTTAATGACTTAAATACTAGTGTTATGCATATTGGAGAATCCGATTCTTTACACGTGCATGATCTACTAAGTATGTAGATAACCGTAGGGCCAAGGATCGTCAAATTTCGTTGAGAAATGAAAGAGATATTGGTCCACGAAGTGAGGTGTTTGAAGCATGGAAAAGTGTGGTATGTGATCAATTCTCCCTCATCGGTGGAGGAAAAAAGAATTGTTTTGTTTATAAGACTCAAAGTTGGCTTGGGGTTTGGGACCCCAAGGGGTATCCCATGTGTTTAAAGGAGAGAGGACACAAATGTGCTTTGGTTCGAGGAAAGCCCACATGCGCGCCGCCGCCGCCCGCCCGTCCTGTCCCGTCTGATTCCGGTTCTGGGTTCTCGGGTTCACGGGTTCACGGGTCACGGGTCGGTTTGGTCCCTGAAGTTTCAATATGTACAGTTTGGTCCCTGAAGTTTCAAGAAAGTCAGAATTGGGCAGAGAGATCAGAAACGTCAACAGCACTCAATTCAACCATTTATTTTGGCTGAATTACTCTTCCTAAATGGACAATTCGTTGCACATCTTCACCATTTATTTTGGAGGAATTACTACCTCCATAATTGCCATTACTTGGCCAGTAATGACACTTATGGAGGCAGTTCATGAGCCTCTCCTTCACCTATATAAAGACCCCCTTGTCACCATTGTTGAGGTACACGAAAATATATAAACAGAAATAGATTTCAGTTCTTCCTACAACTTCCATCATCATTTCATTACTCAAAATTCTTCACGGTAACACTTGAGTTTACTTTGCTCAGTTGTTCCTTTGTTGTTTTATCTTGGGAGACAATTGTCCCGAATGTATAAAGGATACATACGGGGAAATATTGTCTTAAAGACAGAGTGCAAACACTCGACTCAGCATACACAAAAACAGTTCCAGTTTCTTGTTCAACATTATTGTAATTTCAGTTTGTTGTTGAATTATAATTTCAGTTTAGCAGTTACTTGTAATTTCCATTTCCTGCACCTTTGTAACCAACAGTTGATACATTATTCTTACAAAAGTCCTAAAGCAAATAGTGCTTTGTCATTTGTCCTTTCATGCTTTTCTTAAAGTTGTTTGTCGTTGCTGCCATTTTTTCAACATTTGTTGGCTTGTCATCTTCTGTATTTGATTCCTTGTGGGTTCGGCGGCTTTTGCTTTCTTCCACAGACATCTTTACAGGTGTCTTCTTTGCACAGGGGCATTTTTTGTCTATCTTCTTTGCACAAAAAGGTGAATTTTTTTTCTTTGACGATACTCCTATAGTATAGGAATGATATCGTTTTGATTTTTTCCTTTTGATACTCCTATAGAATAGGAACGGTATCATTTTAGTAGTATGATAATACATGGGCTTTACTGTAGTTTAGACTACATTGGGCCATATTAAGTTGTTACATTGTGCCTTTCTGTAGTTTAAACTACATTGGGCCGTTTCATTAAAAAAGGATTAGGTGATCCTTCCTTTTTCATAGTAACCTGCGTAGTATCCTCCTTTATTCTTATAACAGGCCTTTTCCTCTGGCCTATTAAGAGTTTGTACTGTTCTACTGTCTCATTGGAGTGTTTGTGCTCCATCTTAGTGATTCTGTCATGCATGTTGGTAAGGTATATGGTGTCTTGTCTTAATACATCGTTTTTGTAGTATAGTGTGTTAAGTTCTTCGGTTTCTCCTCATTTGGAGTTTCCAATGATGCAAGCATTGTCTGCCCTCAGCATATCTTCAATTTTTTATTTCAAGGTTGATAGTCCTATGGCTCTTGTGGCACTGAGCCATTCTTGAAACTTTTCTATAGTACATGGTATTTTCATTTTCATGTCTTTGTCATCTCCGCTTATATTGCTATTACTTCATGTTTTAAATAGTTGGCATATAATGATAGGTTTTCCTGTTAAGTCTGTTGAGGCGTCAAACAGTTGTATGACGTAGATACCTCTTCCAAATGATTCCATCATTAACCTAGCAGATTCTACTAAAATATTGGGTAATTTAGCAATATTGTAAAAAATTTCATCTACTAGTATTTTATCTATAAATCCGTAAGTAAAGAGTTTAAGAACTATATCAGGGTTTGATTTTTCATTGCATAAAAACCTTGGATATTTGCTTAATTTTGCACTTCTTAAAATGTGTGGGCTTGATTTGTAATCATAAAATTTATTAATTTGCTCGTAAGCTGTAATATATTTAGGTGAGAATTTCAGTTTGTCGCACATTGTTACTACCGTTGTCATCTGAGAAGACGATGTTGTTATAGGTGGTGGTATAGTTGGCATGGTTGCAAGTTTGGATGTGAAAGTCTTTGGTTTTTCTGTAGGGATTTCGGAAGATTTCAATGTTTGTAGGGTTTTGAAGTCTTTAAAGGCTTCTGTCAACTGTTCTAGCAAGTGTGCATTTTCTTCCATTTTGGTTGTAATAATTTTTTGGTTTTGTTTTGATGATTCCCGTAACATTGGTAATATATTCTTTGAATTTGTCGCAGCTGGTTGACAGTGTTGTACTTGCTAAGAAAATCAGCTAGAATATTCTTAGTCCCAGATATATTTTTGACAATAAAATCATAACAATAAAAGAATGATTGCCATTTTCTTCTCTTGTTTAGTTCTGGCAAAGGGTCTATTTTATTTGTAATGAAAGCTCTTACTTGGGTGTTATCTGTTCTAACAATGAATTTTACTGGTAATAGGTGATAATGGAATCTCTTTATTTCAAATTTTACTGATAATAGTTCCTTCTCGTTAATATGGTAATTTTTCTCATTAGGCTTCCATGTTCCGCCTCCATATCCACAAATTAGTGGTTTTTATTTATCTATATCCTCTTTATCATATGTTATGAGGGCTGCTCCCCATCCTATATCACTAGCATCAGTAAAAAGTTCTAGTTGATCCAGTTCTGTTTGTATTCTATGTTTTGGCAAGGCTTTCACTTTTTTCTTGATTTTATTTATGGCTTTAGTATGTTCTTCCTTCCATTCAAAAGTTATATTTTTTCTAGTTAGTTCTTGTAATGGTTTTCTCAAAAGTGGTAAATCCTTTATATTGTCTGAGGCATAGTTTACTACTCCTAGAAATTGTTGTACTTCTTTTTTGCTCTCTAATTTATCTTTAAATTTTTTATTTTTGTTGCAATGTGTTCCTGTAATTGTAATCCTTCATTATCTATTATGTATCCCAAATATTCTATACTGTTTTTGAAGATTTCAGATTTCTTTTCAGATAATAATAATATTCCATGCTGTTTCACAGTTTTTATAAATTCTTCTAGATATTTTATATGATTTTCCAAATCATCACTATATATTAATATGTCGTCAACATATACTATACAATATTCTGTTAATTTTCTGAACACTTGGTTTATTCTTCTTTGAAATATTTATGGTGCATTATTTAATCCAAAGGGTAGTACATTCCATTCGTAGTGTCCTTGAAGGGCACTAAATGTTGTTAAAGCTTTTGATTCATTTTTTAGTTTTATTTGCCAAAATCCACTTTTACAATCAAATTTACTGAACCATTTTTTATTCCCTAATCTATTAATAGGTTTTCTTTTGTATGGTAAAAAATATTCATAAAATACAATTTTCTTATTTAGCTCTCTATAGTCAATCACCATTTTAGCCTTTCCTCTTTTTTGTTCACTATGTTTTCTAACTAAAAAGGCTAGGCTACTATGTGAGCTTTTACTTTGTTGTATCAATTTTAATTCTAATAACTCTTTTAGTTGGGTTTCAAATTACTTTTGATCTATTGGGCTATATCTAATGGGCTTAGATCTAATTATATCACTAAGATTTATTAGTTTGATTTCAGCATATATTTTTTCTTTTTCCCATAGTTGCATCGGATTTTCTCCAAAATTTATTTTTAGTATATTGAGGTATTTTTTCTCTTAATAACTGTAGGTTATTATTCCTATCCGATCTTATGTTACATATTCTTAGTGTATGTATTGGTAATATTCTCTTTAGTATTATCCATTTATTACAAGGTGTTTGTTGGTTGAATGTATTATTATTTATCACTTGCGTTTTAAAGTAGTCTAGGAAATTGTTTCTTAACAATACTTGTTGTTTCATATCATTCAGTTGGTATATAACTGGTAGTCTAAATATTATCTTCCCTAATACTATTCTCATGTTTTCTGCTACTATATCTAATTCTTTTGTTTGTTCGTTAAAGCCTGATACTCTTGTTCTATGTGTTTTAGATCTTTTCTATCTGTGTGGTTCTAATACTTTTTTCTTTGCTAGACATAAGTCTGCTCTGCTGTCAATAAAGATTTTTTGTTTTATCATTTTATTAGGTTTGTATTCTATATGAGCTTCTATGTAGATTGCTACCATCTAATTATTATTTCGTTCTAAATCCATTTCTCTTAATCTTTGTTGAAACTCTTTATCTTGTTCCATTTCTTTTACTTCTTCTAGTATCTTTTTCCATCTTATTTCACTTAACCTTTCTCCTATTATGCTAAGGCTTTTTGTAATCTTATTGTTCCTATCACTATAGTATCTATTTCCTGTTTCAGTAGTAGTTGTAATAAGCTTATTGCGAACATACCTTTCATATTGCTTCCAGTAATCTCTTTCTTCTAGTAACTTTCTTTCTTCTTGCGACTTCATTTAGTCAGAACTATTTTTACTTTCTGAGGTTTGGTTAACAAAATTAATATTTTCTGATTCTCTTTCTTCATCAGTTTGACTGACATAAAAATCTTCATATTCGTACCAATTATTATTTTCTTCTTTTATTTGTTGTAGACTCATTATAAATTGTGTTGTATCTCTATATTTTACACATTTTTTCTTTAGTTTTGGGCATTTATTAGCATCATTTTTCAATGCAATTCCAACATTTATATTCTTTAAGTTTTTCTTATTCAATTGGTTTTACATATTTTCTTTTCCTAAATTTTCTCTTATGCTTAAATTTTTTCATGGTTTCAGGGGTATTTCTATACATTTTAAATCTCTTTTTCCTATAAGGTTTTTAATAAGGTTGTTGATTTTGTCTGCGGTAATTATTATATCTTTTATATCTTTTGTGTTGGTATTTCTTCTTATGGTCTTTCTTATATTTCTTTTCTCTTTTATTATCATCACATCCGAATACTAATCTTCTTTCCGTAAATCCACATACCTCTCTTAATCCTATTTTTTTATCTTTTTTAATCTTTTGTTGCATCCTATATTCTTCACATTTTCGCATTAGATATGCTCTTAGTACTCTTATTCTTTCTCCTAATGTATTTTCTCTTGGTTCTAGTTCGGTGTATTCTTTTGATATTTCTGTGTTATAAGGTATAGGTAGGTGGTCATAATAAAATTGTTGATATATTAAACCTTCTTCTGGTAAGAATCTTGCTTCATAAAAGAACTTACTAAAACTTATTGTATATTCTGGTAATTTATTAATTTTACAACATTTCATGTTATTTAGATTCATTATTATCTCAGTTTTTCTTTCTGCGAGTACATTTTCTCGTGCTACCAACCATTTTTCTCCTAAAAATTCTCTTTTTAGTATGATATCAAATATTATTAGCATAGATTTTCAATCTCCTGCATGGCTAAATACTTCTCCTCTTAATTGGTATGCTATGGATTCTATCCAATAAGCTACTTTTCCGATTAATGTTTTAGATATGAAGTCATACATATATTCTAGGTTTTTTGTTTGTGTGGAGTTCATTAATGCTATATACATTCCAAGATTCCAATCATTTATTCTTCTTCCTATTTGTTGTTCATCATAAACATTATCTAAGTCTAAGAAATATCCATTGTAATTTATATTGCTATTCCTTCCTATTTTAAATAGTTGTCATATAATGATAAGTTTTCCTGTTAAGTCTGTTGAGGCGTCAAACAGTTGTATGCCGTAGATACCTCTTCCAAATGATTCCATCATTAACCTAGCAGATTCTACTAAAACATTAGATAGCTTAGCAATATTAAGTAAGAAAAGACAATTTTAAATGGAAAATCAAGAACCTAGTGTACTTACGTTTTTAAGAAACCATGAAAAAAATATATTGGAAAGAGAACGATACAAGTATGAACCAATGAAAAGGAAAGAAAAAACCACACCAGACAATAATTCAAAAAGTGAAAACATGTACTTAAAAGACGTAGAGAAAACAACCAACGAGTATTTAAATCTAAAATTAGATAAACAAGAACGAAAATTATGTGTAGAAACAGAAAATACCAAATTAAAAACACACAATAATGAGGAATGGTACAACAAAAATAAAAAATACAAACGTAAATTTAAGGAGACAAAGAAAGTATTAAAAGAAACCAAAGTAGAACTAAAACAAACAAATGAAAAAATTGAAAGATGTAAAACAAGAATTAACTGATGTAAAACAAGAATTAGGAGAATTAAAAGATGAAATAAAAATCCTAAGAGAAGTGATAAAAAGGTTAAAGGGAAAAAATAAAGTAAGAAATGACAGAACAAGTGAAGAAACTACAACTAGTACTGAAAAGACTGAGAGCGATACTAACGAAGACAACACCATTGAATTAGTAAACCAAGAGGTAAAAATAGCCGAATTCATAGAAGAGGAAGAAGACTCAGAGATAGTAAAGGAAAATAACCAGATAATAGTAGCCTTACAAAAAATGGAAAGTGTAAATGCAATCATAGAAGATGAACCCGAAAGTGATATAGAGGATGAATTTAATAATCCTATAGAAACAGAAATAGAAACTGATGATATAATAAATCAAGATGCAAATGATTACCCAGAAGAAGAATTAGTAGATCCCAACCTAGAAATACTAAATAGAAGACAAACAAGATTACCAAATCATATACCAGTAGGACAACAAGCTGAATTTAAAGAATTTGTAGGATCAATGGCACAAGGCGCATAAATGAGTCATTTCGGAAAGTTCAATGGCATGTTTAAACTTTGTTCCTTAAATAAATTACAATCCATAGTTATATTGTGTATTATAATTACCCCTCGTAGCTATATTGTATTCACGCATCCAAAAGCTCAAATTAATCCTCGTCTTCCTTTCTCCTCCATCCACCACTATGCCGCCGAAGTCTGAAAAGGCTCTTCGCTGGAAAATGAAGCAACAAGCACTGCCACGCCTTTCCTATGGTATCAGACATCGTCGAAAAGAAGCAGTCACTGCTAGATCTATTCTCCTACTCCCTCTTTGCCATGGTTATATTTGTTCTTCTTCTCCATCTTCGCTTTCACCATTGGGAGACCCCCATCTCCTTTTCCTCCTCCACTGCTTTTCATCCTGGAAAAATGTAGCATCATCTTCCTCCTCCACTGCTTTTCACGGCAGAAAATTATTGTTTGTATATAACGTTTTGAGTAAATACAATGTATCTAAATTTTGTTGTTTGTACAGTGTTTTTTATATGTCGCTGGAGATCCGACTTAATTTGATTATATTCTCCATTGTTAAATATAATTATATTGTATTTTTGGGAAGATTTGATCAGATTTTCGAGTGTGAATACAGTATTATTTTTGTATTCGCTTGTACTTCTGTAGTTTGAATGAGAAACTGTGTATTTGAATACAATCGAATACACACAAAATAGGTAAAAAAGTTATATTTGGCTGACTATATTTTAGAACTGTGTATTTGAATACATACAAATACTCGTGAAACAGCTATAAACTAGCTACGAGTTGTAATTCAAAAAATATTAGGAACAATTTTTTAGAAAGGGTGAATATTTTATCATTATTATTATTATTATTATTATTATTATTTATACTCCTTTTGTTGTTGTAGTTCTGGGAGAACCAATTGGTTGTTGGTTTCTTAGATAATATTCCTATTTATCTAAGTTACCCTAATTTGAATTAGGAAGCAAATAAATCAACAATTTACGCTCCTACTGATATTTTCCATATCAAGTTGTCTATCCTATGTGATATCTAATTTTTTCCTATATAATGGAACACATTACCTTACTTGTTCTATGTGTAGCGTTTGCAGAATAATAAAAAACAGTAAAGTAAGGACAAAACACTTTTATGTGGAAATCACCTGGCTCACAAGGGTAGAAAAAACCACGACTTACACTCCGTAGATTTAACCCCAACTCCACTACAAAGTGAGCCGCTGCTGTAACAACTCGAAAAGTCATTTTGATTATTTTACTTAGAAATTTCTAAATTACCCTTTATGAGTTTTTATTTGCGTGCTTGCGACTTGCGGGGATGGGTGTCACGATTCCTGAGGTGATTGGGTAGGTTTCAGATCCTTTTTGGTAATTTTAGAAATTCCTAAGATAAGAGAATAAAGTGGTATGATTAATAGTTGACTTTTGGATAAACACACTCCTTTCGTAGTTTCATCGATTCCATTAACTCCGAAATGATATTTATGACTTACTCGAGCTTTTGATTCGATTCCCGAGGCAATCAGGCACGTTTTGGATGATAGGTTGTGAAATTAGAATTTAAGGGTTGACTTGGAGACCTTTTTCGGGAATTCCGAGTGCGCGAGCAAGTCTGGAACGTGTTTTATGATAGGAATACATGTTTGGGTTTTATCCGGGAGGTCCTGGCAATGTTTTGGATGTTTGACGGAGCGGTTTATGATCTTTGGCTGCTGCTAGTGTCTGGTGTTCGCACCAGTGACCCTCAGTCCGCTTCTTCGTGTCCACCTCTGCGAAGGTTTGGCTCGTAGAAGTGAGATCTGTCTATGAGTTGAGTTTTTGCTTCTACGGATGATATCCACGCAGAGGCGACTGCGCGCCTACGAATTTCTTTCCACTGCAGTAGATATTCAAGGTTTTAAGTGATTTCACCTCGGCGGCGTGTTTTTCCGCTGAAGTGCATTCATGCCAGCGGAATCACTATTCATTTTAAATACTTAATGACCTAGAAAATGATTCCATTCCCCAAATATTCTTTCCTTGGGATTAGAGATCGACCAAGAGAAGGTTGGTTGAGGATTTTCAAGTGGGTTCTTCGATAGAGGTATAATTTCACCCATTTAATTATTGTGTATTAATTAAGTTTCTATGATAAGTATAATCTCTAATTGGGGAAGTGATGACTTAGCTTTATGTTGAGAATAAGAGGGTAAGATTTGGGGATTGATTATTGATTTATTGATGTTAATATTGTGAACTAGTGTTAATCCATGTTAGAGGATGATGTTTAATTGATTAATTTCATAATAAAACCTTTTTGTGAATTGGGGATGATTCTAGGGTTTAGAATTGGGGCTTTCGCCTAAACTTAAAGTTAAGGATCCAATTGGGCTTAGTTATTTAATTAACTTAAGATTGTTACTAGTTAGCATGTTATGGACTATTTGGGTAATATAGTTCGGATTTTGGTAATGTGAGCCCGAGGTTCCTTTTAATTCAACTTGGGAATTCTAGTTTTCATATATATATATTTGAGTACCATTAGACCCGTAATCTTATCTAGTTAACATAATTGACCACAGTGAGCTCGTGAGGAGGCTCAAAGGAAAGGGAAAGTTATTGCGTGAATCTTCGACTCTGTATCAGGCAAGTTAAGACTTATTAGACTCTAATATAGTGTTGTGTTGGTATATTGTATGTTAATTAATGTGAGTAATGGAGAATTGGGAGTCCCGTACTAGTGAGGTAACAAGCACTTGTACAGGTACCTGTGAACTAAAAGGGTAATTAATGAACTAGTATGTTGCATATGACGGAGATTATGTGTTTAGCCTTCGGGCCATGAGCGCGGTGTATAAATTCGCTTAGGTTGGTATATTTTCTGAATTACATGCACTCATGGCCATGTTTGATAACTTATCTTGATTTGACTTGTCATGCATTCATCACTCTACATCTCATCTAAATACTTCAAAAGGAATTGATAATACTGATTATATTAGTTATGTTGTTGCATGATGTACTCATATTCATATCATTCACACATATTATATTTGGCATTTAAATTGTTGAGATACTGATGAAAGTGGCTTGAAAGCCGGTTATTAGATATGGTACATGATACGAGAGTGATGATTGAGGATGATATAATAGCTACAGAGCTGGTGTCCGATGGGATCGAATGGGTATATAGACCTCATGAGTCCCCCATGGATCATGTGACACTTACTACAGAAACATGTGTATACCGAGTATATATGGCTATTGCATACATACATACCATGTTCATTGAATTAATTCATATTCTTGTTATGTATTTGGTGTTATGTGTACTCGGTAGGTATAATATGGAATTTCAGTGGGTATGCTGTTGTTGTTGCATTTGGTGTTATGTGTACTCGGTGATGATTTCTGGTAGATCTTATGGCATTATGACTCATGATTGATGAAATCCTGATTTCTAAGATTTATACCTATTGTGAGGCTGAGTTGTGAGACTTGATGGGTCTAGACGCCCCGACTAGGGTTTAGGTTGATTTAGCATAACTGTTTTAGTATATACTTGGAGATTGAGAGAAGACATGTGAACTTGGATAATTCTTGTACATATCGAACCTTAGAGGCTACAGATAGGCTTTTGAATAATTGAACTTATCACATTCCAAATTTGAGAATGTGCAGGAACCTACCCCTTTTCCACCTGGTAGGCAAATTCGTCCCTTAATCACAGTGCAATAAAAATAAAGTAAAAGCCAAACTATCAAATATACATAATTAGTCTAGGATAGATAAAGAAATAGTGAGGATGTAATACAACAATCCCAAAGAAATATGGTCTAAGGTTGTACAAGAACCACTACTACATAATTAAAAGTCTGAATACGTATACATTGTCTGAAAAGTACAATACTGTCACAAAATATCAAAATAAGACAAGTAACTAAGTGAGACATCCGGGTTGCGGATCCATCCATGTGCTCACCCTAGATGCACATCAGCAAAGCCTCGGGACTCAGTCACGAGGAGAGGAAGTAAACCTTGTCATATACTCTGCACTCATAAAAAAATGCAGCAAGGTAGTATCAGTACAAACACTATGTACTGGTAAGTATCATAGGCCGACAACAGTTAGATAACATATATAAAGTAAGAGACTGAAAGATAGGCATGCTCATAATCAGATATAAAGATTGCACAGCCCAAGAATAGCATCACAATTACAAATAACATGTCCAAATTCATTAAGTATGAATATGTGAATATGAATGCATATGGAATACAATGATACACACACGCTCCGAGCAGAATACCTCTACATCTTGATAGTCATGACCCATATGAGACTCGTGAAGTCCAGGTACCAGTTGTGGCGCACACCCTGATGTAATATATATATATATATATATATATATATATATATACAACCCGATCGAATATATGTGTATATGTTGCGGCGCGCAACCTGATCCAAATATATGATCATGAATGTATGAATGATGTCAAATGCTCATGAGAATATATCAACAACAATGGGAATATATCAAGTCAAACATTCCAAGAATTGACCCATAACATCATGTCAAGAATGAATAGATCCTTCCTCCATATACGGTCAAGTCAAGTATCATACACGTGGCGACGAGCCACTAGATCAAGTAAGGTAACCAACCATAATGAAGCAACAGTACCAACCTAAGTTTTCTATCCCAACATCATACCCGAAGGGGTAAGGGGTAACATTCTTTGTCCAACAATTCCTAACTCTACATATGCTTCGCTAATCAGAGTCTAACCATAAGGTAAGCCGTAACCTACCTGAATGCCGAACTGATGGCACTAACAGTCACACTGGTGCCTTGCCTTTCTGAGGGTCTCAGTTATACTTAAAGTCTAGTCATAATTAAAATATAAGTTAGAAATGGAAACTAACAATATCCATACTGCTATACTATCATTTGAATCAAAACCAACTATGGAAAAAGCAAAAATTGGGCCCACAAGGGTAAAACATGTATTTTGAAAGTAAAATTGGTAATCCAGCATTCTAGAAGTCTAATTCTACTAATCAATTGCTAAATTAACTCAAGAATAGGTCAATTCTATTATTCAAGTAAAAAACCCCAATTTGGTATAAACCCTAACTTCAAGCTTTCAATTCATCAACAAAAATGGATGATTCAAGCCTATTAGGTAGTAAATCCTCAAACTCCATACTTAGATTAGTCAAATCCACTAATAATATTCATTTAGAACAATTTAAACTCAAATAGAGAAATAGATATCAAAACCCATCTTCCTCCGTAAGTTCTATGGAATTTCTAGCATGGATTCAAGTTTAGGAATGGTAAAGGAATGAATTTTAGGTTAGAGAACTTATCCACAAGAGAAATCAGTCAAGACCTCTTTCACTTCGCCTCCAAATGCTTAGGAATGATAAATGAAGTGATAGGAAATTAAGGGTTTTATCTAGAGAATTAAATGAATTCTAGTCCCCGACTACAACTATAGTGGTCACTAGTCCACTGTAGCCAGCGACCTCCGTTTACTACGGCAGCGCAACACAAAAACCCACCACTCGCCATGGTGGCCCAAGCCAAACTATGGCAGGTCTTCTACAACGCCTCTGGTGCCGCTACATCGAACATCAGACACTAGAAATTCCACAACTCAATCCCAAAATTCGATAATCATCTAAAAATTCTCAGACACAAACCAGACATACATTCGCACATAAAAAACATGCTACAGACATACTCGTAGTCTCAGAATTCAAAAAACTAGGGTGGATCAATTGTTATGTGTATTTTTTCCAACGGAGGTCTATTTGACCGAGTCAACCCCTAATGGCCAAAGATAAACTTTTCAACCAATAACCAAAAATGCTCTCGAGTGCCTCGATAATATAAATGAACATCCCACCAAGTTACAATCGACCATCTAGACCTCTTGGAATCGATGGATTTCTGAAAAATGTCTATTTACCCAAAAGTCAACTACTGGTCAAACGCTTTCATTTAAGGATTCTAATTCTTTCAATTTCCACTAGGATCGCCCGATAACCTCAGGAATTGGGATAATAGGGGTAAAATGGTCAAAACGCACATAACGACTGAATGGGTCATTGCAGGACTATTTGATACTTAACTGTCTAATTAGAAGAGTAGTATAAAAAAGTACCAACCAACGCAAGCATTATAGTTAGGATCGGTCGACGATGCTGTTGGGTACACGTGTTTCTAATACTCACTCTACACTTGCTACACTTTATGTGCATGTACTAAGCCAAACGGGATCAAAGAAGCTTGAGCGCAGATTATTAGAGTTACTTTTCGGAGTCCAGGGTGAGCCGTAGATTCCATCCCGGTAATGGAACTCCTCTCTTATTATGTTACCTTATGTCCTTTACTATTCAGACAACACTTGTATTTCTTTTCAAATATGTATTCTAAATTAGAGCTCTATACTCACGACTATCGAATTTTTGGGATTTATTTCAAGTTTATATATTTAGTTCCAAGACTTGATAATACTTTGTTGTTTTCTTTACTTTTCTGTATTTACATTTATATTATCGTGTTTGGATGACTAGGGTTCTTATACGGGTTAGAGTAGGTGCCCTTATGACACAATGGGATTTTGAGTAGTGACAAATTGGTATCAGAGCACTAGGTTCAATAGTCTCATAAGTACATGAGTGATGTCTAGTAGAGTCTTATAGATCGATACAAAGAACTCTGTACCTATATTTGAGAAGCTATAAGACATGTAGGAAAATTCATTTCTTTCATTCTTTCATGCAATTCGACTATGAATGAATTTTAAATATCTTTTGTTTCACTCTTTTTCATAGATGGTGAGGACTCGTTCAGCTGCAAGAGGAGATCATGAGCCCGCACTTGTACTCGTATCCATTGTTAGAGGTGGTTGATGGGATAGAGGGCTAGGTAGAAGTAGAGCCAGACCTCAAATTACAGCCCGAGGCCAAACACCTATAGTTTCTCGGGCTCATGCCAAAGTACAGTCTCTGGGGCTAGAGGCTATTCCGGAGGATGATGAGGTTCAAGTTGTTGAGGATGACCAGGGTCAGGCTCCTCTGGGTTTTATTGCTATACTTGTGCTTCAGGATACTCTAGTTTGCATGATGAGCTTTCTTGAGATTATAGCTCATAGTATTCAGCCAGTCACTTCTGATAGATCACATATTAGGGTTAGAGGACAAACTCCTAACCATGCTACTATGCCCGAATTTCAGACAACAGGGGTTCGTCTAGTACTCAATTCTTAGGTGTGATCATACCTGGTCTTGCTACACCTCTAGTTGTTCATCCCGCGATGTCTATTGTTTGAGCGGTTTAGGAAGTTGGATCCTCCCACATATGATGGAGATCACGAGGATAATGCATAGACGTTCTTGATCAGCTGTCATGAGAGGTTGTACAACCTCATTTTAGTAGAGTCCCATGGAGTTTATTATACTACTTTTCATATGGTTGGACCTGCCAAATAGTGGTGGAGGTCTTAGGTTGAGTCTACACCAACAGGTTCCCCTCTTCTAACTTAGGTTTTATTTAACCATATTTTTGTGAAGAATTTTGTGCCGCACAATGTTAGAGAGAGGAGACGAGCTCAGTTTTAGGGGTTATGCCAGGGTCATATGATTGTGAAGAGTACGAGTCACATTTCCATGTGGTGTCTCGCCATGCTTTGATTATCCTTCCTGATGAGGCGAGATGTTGACGAGGTTCACTAATGGGTTTTTGTCTTCTTTGATTGATTGCAGCACAGATGGCTGCCATAACTTCCACCTTCTAACAGATTATTGATGCAGTGAGAGAGGATGAGTTTATTAGGCGAGAGGATTATGAGGAGAGAGTGGTCAAGAGGCCTCATCATAAAACGCAGAGAGTTGCCTCATCTGGAGGTAGGCGTTATTATGGTAGAGGTCATCACTGTTTGAGTGCTAGACCAGTTGTTTCTATTATGTCTACATATAAGGGAGGGAAGTCTTTGTGTACTTCTCATGTTTCGGGGCAGCTAACCCCAATTTCTTACCGGCCTCTTAGTTGCGGTGGTCATTCTGGGCATGTTCTTCTTCTTAGCCGTTAGCAGTTCCTAGAGGTTGTTTTGAGTGTGGTAATCTTAGGCATTTCAAAAGGGATTGCCCTAGACTTAGGCATGGTGGTTAGTCCCAGGGTTCGAGAGCATCCGGACAGCCGACTAGAAGTGGGTCCTAGGGTACTAAAGGCAGTTCTTAGGATGGCAGAGGTGGCCCTAAGATAGGTCGAGGTGGTGCTCAGTCTGGTTGAGGTAGTGGATGTGGGGGTAATCATACTTTGGATGATCGTGGTCATTTCTATTTGTTCTCAGTCAGACTTGAGGCAGAGGCTCCCGATGATGTGATTATAGATACTCTTTCAGTTTGCCATCGACCTGCTACAATTTTGTTTGATCCAGGGTCTACCTATTCTTATGTGTTTACCCACTTTTCTTTGAGTTTGGATTTGATGTGTGAGTCTCTAGACATGCCTATTTATGTTTCTACACTTGTTGGGGATTCTATAGTGGTAGATATGGCATATTTGGGTTGTGTAGTTACTTTGATGGGCTATGATACTTAGGTGGACTTGAATGTTTTAAATATGGTATATTTCGATGCTATTCTGGGTATGTATTGCTTAGCTTCGTATCATGCAATCTTTGATTGTTATGACAAGATGGTTACCTTATCCATGTTAGGTATTCCTTAGTTAGTGTGGAAGGGTACTCTCAGTCAGTGTCCTAAGAAGGTGATCTCATTCCTTAAAGCTCAAAAGATTATAGAAAAAGGGTGTCTTTCTTATTTGGATTATGTTTGTGATACGAGTGTGGAGACTCCTCTATTAACATCAGTTCCAGTAGTTCGGGAGTATCCGAAGGTGCTTTCTACAAACCTTCCCGGTGTTCCTCGGGATTGTGATGTTGATTTCTGTATTAACCTAGAGCCAATCACTCATCCTATTTCTATTTTCCATATCGGATGACACCGACTGAGTTGAGAGAGTTAAATGGGCAGTTGCAAGATCTTTTGATTAAGGGTTTTATTCGACACCGTGTTTCGCCTTAGGGTGCTCCTATGTTATTCGTGAAGAATAAAGATGGGTCTATGCGAATGTGTATCGATTATCAGTAATTGAATAGGGTGACTATGAAGAACAAATATCCAATAGCTCACAATTATGACTTATTTGACTAGTTAGAGGGTGCTTCAGTCTTTTCCAAGATTGATTTGAGATCCGATTATCAGCAGTTAAAGATTAGGGCTTAGGATGTTTCTAAGACGGCTTTCCACGCATGATATGGGCATTATCAGTTTTTGGTGATGTCATTTGGTTTGGCGAATGCACCTGCAACCTTTATGTAGTTGATGAATTAGGAATTCAAACCTTACTTGTATTCATTCATGGTTGTATTCATTCATGATATCTTAATCTATTCTCGAACTGAGGAAGAGCACGAGCAACATTTGAGGATCGTGCTTGGTATTCTGAAGAAATAACAGCTCTATACAAAATTTTCAAAGTGTAAGTTCTGGCTCAGTTCGGTATCTTTCTTGGGGCATGTGGTGACTAACGATGGTATTATGGTAGATCCCAAGAAGATTGAGGTAGTTTGAGATTGGGTTATGCTGCTTCAGTCACCAAGGTTCGGAGTTTTATTGGCCTCATATGATATTATCGGCATTTTGTGGAAGGATTTTCAACCATTGTAGCCCCATTTACTAGATTGACCTAAAATGATGTAGCATTTCAGTGGTTTGAGAAGTGTGAGGCGAGCTTCTAAAAGCTTAAGGACTTATTGACTACCGCTCTAATATGACCTTATCAATTGAAAAGAGAGTTTTACCGTGTATTGTGATACATCTGGGGTACGTCTTGGGTGTATATTGATGCAAGAGGGAAAAGTTATAGCATATGGTTTTAGGCAATTAAAGGTTCATGAGAAGAATTATCCCACCCACGACTTGGAGTTAGCGGCGATCATATTTGCTTTGAATATTTGGAGGCATTATCTTTATAAGGTGCATTGTGATGTGTACACCAACCATCACAATCTTCAGTATTTGTTCAATTAAAAATATCTTATTTTGAGACAGCGTAGGTAGTTGGAGCTACTTAAGGATTATGACATGACTATCTTGTATCACCTGGTCAAGCCGAATATGATGGCGAATGCCTTGAGTCGTAAGGCAGTAAGTATGGGTAGTTTGGCAATGTTGCATGTGGGAGAGCGTCATATGGCTATGGATGTCTAGTCCTTGGCAAATCAGTTTGTTAGGATTGATATTTCAGAGCTCTGTAGAGTTTTAGCCTGTGTAGAGATGTGGTCTTTCTTATTGGAGCAGATTAGATCTCAGCAGTTTGATGATGTACAGTTGTGCAGGATTTATGACAAGGTATTGTAGGGAGAGGTGAAGAAGGATGTTATTGATGGTGATGGTGTTTTGAGTATCATGGGGCGAGTTTGTGTTCTTAGGGTGGGTGATTTAACAAGATTGATTATAGAGGAGGCCCATAGTTCAATGTATTACATTCACCTAGGGCATATGAAGATGTATCATAACTTAAGACAACATTATTGGTGGTGCAGAATGAAGAAGGACATAGTAGAGTTTGTATCCCGGTGTTTGAATTGCCAGCAAGTGAAGTATGAGCACTAGAGGCCTGGTGGTGTGATTCAGAGAATGCCCATTCTCGAGTAGAAATGGGAGTGGATTGCTATGGACTTTGTGGTAGGATTTCCATGGACCTTGGGCAAGTTTGATTCTATATGAGTCATTGTGGACATGTTGACCAAATATGCACATTTCATTTCGATCCTGACAACTTACAATTTCGAGAAATTGGCCATGATTTACATCCGAGTGATAGTTCAATTGCATCGGGTTCCCATTTTATCATTTCAGACCGGGGTACGCAGTTTACTTACCACTTTTGGTAGTCTATGCAGAAGGAGTTCGGTACTAGAATGGAGCTTAGTACAACTATCCACCCTCAGAGACACGGTCAGTCTGAGCGAACTATTCAGGTTCTCGATGATACGTTACGATCTTGTGTGATTGAATTTGGTGGCCATTGGGACCAGTTTTTACCCTTGGTGGAGTTTGATTACAACAATAGTTACCATTCGAGTATTAAGATAACACCATTTGAGTCCCTGTATGGTAGGAGGTGTCATTATCAAGTTGTATAGTTTGATGCTTTTGAGGTTCGACCTTGGGGTACCGATCTTTTGAGGGATTCTTAGGATAAGGTTAATTTGATTCAGGATCGTCTTCTTACAGTTCAGAGCATACAGAAGAGTTATGTAGATCAAAATCTCTGTGAATTGGAGTTCATGGTTGGAGAGCAAGTTTTCCTGAAGGTTTCACCTATTACGGGTGTGATGAGGTTCACAAAAAGGTCAAGTTTAGCCTGAGGTGTATTGGCCTTTTTGAGATAGTTCACAGAGTTGGTGAGGTGGCCTATGAGTTGGCTTTGCCTCATGGGTTGTCGAGTGTACACCATGTGTTGATGCTGAAGAAGTATGTTGCTGATGGTTCTTATGTGATTAGATGGGATTCAGTGATGCTTAGTCACAATTTAGCATATGAGGAGGAGCCTATAACTATTATGGATAGGCAGGTTCAAAATTGAGGTCCAAGAAGATAGCTTTTGTGAAAGTGCAGTGGAGAAATCATCCAATAGAGGAAACTACCTGGGAGACTGAGTCCGATATGCAGGCTAACTACCCCGAGCTATTTGAGAGTCCAGGTAAATTGGCCAAAGGTGTGCGTTCATGAGCCCATGCTAAAGTTTCAATCAATTCCTGCCAATATCCACGCCAAGAAATTAAGAACATAAATCCAGTAGCCCAAACAAGATGTCCAAATAAGAACATCCATGCCCAAACCGATAAACTATTCAGACCAAAAGGGTTATATCCATTGATAGGTTGTGAAGAGTTTAACCATAAATAATCCCTTAACCAGCCCATCAAATAAGTGGAAGATTCATTAAACTGTGAAACGTTACCCTGCCATAATGTGATGTGCTTCCAATGCCTATAAAAAGTAACCCATCCAATAGTCCTTTTCTTTAACGTTCAAGGACGAACATTTATCGAAGTGGTATCTGATATAACGACTCAAAAAGTCATTTTGCTAATTTTACGTAGAAATCCCTAAATTAACATTTCCAATTCTTTATTTGCTTGCTTGTGACTTGCGGGTATGGGTGTAACGGTTCCTCAGGTAATCGGGTAGGTTTCAGATCCTTTTTGGTAAGTTTAGAAATTCCTAAGTTAAGAGAATATGATGGTTCGACTCATAGTTGACTTTTGGATAAATGCGCTCCTTTAAGAGTTTTGTCGGTTCCATTAGCTCCGGAATAACATATTTGACCTAGTCAAGCTTTTGGTTCAGTTCCCAAGGCAACTGGGAGAATTTTGGATGATAGGTTGTCTTCGGTCAAACCCGAGCCTTAGAGATGTTATTGAGAATTCCGAGTGAGCGAGAAGGTCTAGAATGTGTTTTATGATAGGAATGCATGTTTGGGTTGTATCCGGGAGGTCCCAAAATGTTTCGGGTATTTGAAGGAGAGGTTGATGATCTTTGGCTTCTGCTGGTTTCTGGTGTTCGCACCAGCGGCTCTTAGTACGCTTCTACATGTTCGACTCTGTGGAGGTTTACCTCGCAGAAGAAAGATATGTCCATACGTTGAGTTTTCACTTCTGCGGATGATTTCCACATAGAGGCAAGTGCGCCCCTGCATATTTCTTTCCGCCCCAGTGGATATTCATGATTATAAGTGACTTCGCCTCAGCGGTGTGTTTTTTCGCCAAAGCGCATCCGTGCCAGTGGAGTCAATTTCGCTGAAGCAAAATCACTGGTCGGTCTGAATACTTAATGACCTAGAAAATGATTCCATTCTAGAAATATTTTTTCCTTTGGATTAGAGCTCGACCAAGAGAAGGCTAGTTGAGGATTTTCAAGTGGGTTCTTCCATAGAGGTATAGTTTTACCCCTTTAGTTATTGTGTATTAGTTAAGTTTTTATCCTAAGTGTAATCTCTAATTGGGAAGTGATGACTTAGCTTTATGTTGAGAATAAGAGGGTAAGATTTGGGATTTAGGGCTTGATTATTAATTTATTGATGTTAATACTGTGAAGTAGTGTTAATCCATGTTAGAGGATGATGTTTAATTGATCAATTTCATAATAGAAATCCTTTGGGAATTGGGGATGATTCTAGGGTTTAGAATTGGGGCTTTTGCCTAAACTTAAAGTTGAGGATCCAATTCAACTTGGGGATTTTAGTCTTTGCGTATAGATATGGGTACCGTTAGACCCGTAATCTCATTTAGTTAACATAATTTTCCACAATAGGCTTTGTATTAGGCATGTTAAGACTTACTAGAATCTAATATAGTGTTATGTGTTGGTATGCTATATGTTAATTAATGGGAGTAATGGCAAATTTGGGGTCCCGTACTAGTGAGGTGACGAGCACTTGTATGGGTACCGGTGAACTAAAAGGGTAATTAATGAACTAATATGTTGTATATGATGAAGATTATGTGTTTAGCTTTTGAACTGTGAACGCAGTTCATAAATCTGGTTAGGTTGGTAAGTTTACTGAATTACTTGGGCTCGTAGCCATGTTTGATAACTTATCTTTATCTGACTCATCATGCATTCATCACTCTATATCTCATCAAAATACTTAAAAAGGGATTGATGATATTGATTGTATTAGTTATGTTGTGGCATGCTGTACTCATATTCATATCATTCATACATATTATATTTGGCATTTGAACTGTTGAGATAGTGATGAAAGAGGCTTTAAAGCCATTTACTGGATGACATTACAACCATAGAACTAGGATCCAATGGGTATATGTACCTGTGAGTCCCACATTGGTCACGTGACACCTACTGTAGGAGTGTGTGTATATCCGATACATATGGCCATTGCATACATACATACCATTTGCATTGCATTCATTCATATTCTTGTTATGTATTTGGTGCTATGTGTACTCGGTGATGATTTCTTGTAGATCATATGTCACTATGAGTCTTGATTGATAAAACCCTGATTTCTAAAACTTAAACCTGTTGTGAGGCTGAGTTATAAGACTTGATGGGTCTAGATACCTAGATTGGGGTTTGTGCTGATTTGGCATTGTTGACACCCAATTTTGTCCCATCTTTTATGATTTTATTCGTAATTTTTAATATTTTGACACTTTTAAAATATAGGCATATATGTGTGTATCCTCTTATTATTATTATTATTCGCATTTTTATATCATTTGCATTTTTATCATAATCATAAGTTTTATCCGAAAATTCTATGTTATTTTATTTTCGCAAAATTGCATCGCGTTCCCATTTTTTTTATTAAGCATTAAACATTTCGCAAATATTATAATATTTTATTATTATCACGTCGTTATGTTATTTTAAATAATTCACATCTTTTACAAAACAAAAATAATATTTTTTATATTAAACCCCTTTCATATTTTTAAATCCATAACCCATTTTTATTTCCTAACCCAAAATAATTTCTACCCAAAACATTCTATCAACCCCAAATTTTTGGCCCAAAACCGAAGCCCAATCGGCCACCCCATCTTCCAAGCCCAACCACCCACAACCCATTCCCCTTAATCTCCAAAACCCAAACAGCCGACCGGACCAGCCCATTCTCTCCCAACCGGACCGGCCCACCACTCCCCCCAACCGAACCGGCCCAAACCCAAATTAAAAACCCCCCATCATCCAAACATAAAACAAAAACCCAAAACCAAAAACCCTAACCCCTCACAAATCGCCACGCCTGCACTCCCATCCGACCGGTCACCTCGCCCACCGCCACCACTCCACTCCCTGCCACCAACCCCGACACCACCACACCCTCCCGCTACTGACCCACGCCCCTACCCCCCTAAAATCCGCTTCCAAAATTCAGAAATCTTTACCTTTAATTCGAATTTCAAACTCATTCTTGGGGGGAAATCCACCTATAAATACCCCATGTTGTTCTTCATTTTGGGAGAGAATTTTTCGGGGATAAAAACAGATTTTCGAAGGATTTTTCGGAAGACTATTCCATATATACATAAATATTTTGTTGTGTTCTAGATTTTAAATCATTTGCTGTCTTTGTTGTTCAAGATACAAGTCCGAAATAGGTCCAAGATTCGAAAGAAAGGAGGTGAGTTTCGTTCTTGAACTTGAGTCCGAAAATCTGGTTGCATTTCTCGTTTTTCATCGATTTCGGGTCGGGTCGACCCGGTTTGGGTATTATTTTCAGAATTCTTGCATGCTCATATTCCTGTATGTTGGTTATCTGAATTTGGTGAATATTTGATTTCGGGTTGAATTTCTGATTCGGGTCGGGTCGACCCGGTTTGGGTAACATTTCAAAACTCTTGCATTTTTATATTCCTGTATGTTGGTTATCTGAATTTGGTGAATATTTGATTTCGGGTTGAATTTCTGATTCGGGTCGGGTCGACCCGGTTTGGGTAACATTTCAAAACTCTTGCATTTTTATATTCCTGTATGTTGGTTATCTGGAATTTGATGGAATTATTCGATTTCGGATTTTTTTTACCTGATTCGGGTCGGGTCAACCCGGTTTGAGTAATATTTTCAGAATTCTTGCATTTCATATTTTTTGTATGTTGATTATCTGGAATTGATGGAGTTATTTGATGTCGGGTTGAATCTCCAATTCGGGTCGACCCGGTTTGAATTTCTAAATTCCTTGCATTATTGTTGTTGTTGTTATTGGCCATCTGAATTTGGTGTTGAAATCTGATTCGAGTTTGGATCACTGACCCGGGTCGGGTCGACCCGATTTGGATATTTCCAGAATTCTTGCATTTTCATATTCTTGTTGTTGGTTATCTGAAACTGGTACTGAAATCTGATTTCGGATTTGAATCACTGATTCGGTGGGTCGAATTCGATTTGGATATTTCCAGAATTTCAGAACTCAGGTCGGGTATTTTAAATTGCTCACTGCTCGTTTCTTTGGCACTGTTTTACTGTTTTATTAATATCGCATTAAGGCCGATGGAATCGAATTCGAGGCCGCGCTTTTCTTTCGTTTCGCTTCTTTTTTTTTTTAGTTTAATTGTTTTAAACATCCGTGCAACGCATATCTTATTGCTTTATTAAGTTTACTGTTTTAAATTTCTTGCGACGGATATCATTGTTTTACTGGTTTGAACAAATACCGCGTCTGTTCGGGCGCTGTTTTCTGTTTCAGTTTACTGCTCGGATTCAGATTATTGTTTTACTGTTTTACCGTTTTTACTGTTTCAAACTAAACACCGCACCTTTCAGACATTGCTTTCCTGTTTGATCCACTTGTTTCAAAGATTCAAATATCCGATTCTTGTTTTATCGCTTTAAACTAAACATCGCGTCTTTTTTCGGAAATTGCTTCTGTTCTTTTACGCTTCGCCTCTCGCTTTTACGCTTACTCAAGCTTCTGTTTCCAATTTAATTTTGCTGATTTGAACACGATACTACACTGGCCGATGAAAAATATCCGTCGATTTTGAGGCCTCCACAGTCGTAAAGACGGAAATATAACTTCTGGGCAATGATGAGGCTTAAACCTTTTTCCAAGATCAACATGTTTAGTAGGCGAGGTGACTAAAATAACCAACAAGTTATATATTCGCAGCCACGACGTGATTATAGTGATCTTTTCTATTTCACCCGAGAGACCAACACGTTTAGTAGGCGAGGCAATCAAAATAAACCACATTAGTCATATGTTTGCAGCCACGACGTGATTGGAATGTTCTTTTCAAAATTTAAGTCTGAGCCCTCCGTGATCAAAACATTCACTGTTTTGAATACGGATATGAAGTTATTTGTATTTAACTGTTTCTAACCGTTTGTTCTTGACAGCTTGCAGGGATTAAAGTAAATAACGGCGAATTATTCCTCGGAGTTTATTTATTTTATTTCTTTCTTTAATTCAGCTTTTATCCCGCTTTGTATTGTAATATTATTTATCGCACTTATGTAACTATTGAAATGCTTAGAATAGGCAAACTTAGGATTAATTCATAGGGTAGTTTAAGATTTGAAACCCGTCGCTAGCTTATTTATTTGTGGGCTCGCAAACTTAGAAATCCTTCGCTAGTTTATTTATTTTTAGGCTCGTCACGCGTATTCAAGATTTTCAAAAACAACTTTTGTCATCTTTTATTCGATTTATTAATCATTCCGAATAAGTTTATCTTTTGTCAATTTACAATTCAATGATTCCCAAAATTTTACTTCTTTGGTAGTATAAATAATTTATTGTCACAAATGCATATTTTTCAAAACTTTACATGTATCTTTCTTTTTATGTCATCTGAATACGTACTTGTATAAAATGCATCATTTACTAATTATTTGTAAACGTCTTTTAATCTATTATACTTGTAAAACATGCATTTTTCTAGCAATAATTAACCTGAGTTTGACCGGATAACCGTAAGTTAGCGGATCTTAAAGGATGCCTAACCCCTTCCCTTTAGGATAATAAAGAACCCTTACCTAGAATCTCGCTAGTTTCGCAGACCTTAAAATTGGAATTTACATAGCAGCACTTAGTTTAATATTTAGGTGTCCTAATTCACCGTAAAAATAATTAGGTGGCGACTCCTCAATCATTTACCCAGGAATCACCGGACACGTCCGCGCTCCGCTTTGACCCGAACAAGGTCGAAAAACGGGCGCGACAGCATGGCGGCCCCGCTGGGGATTTTTCAGGTTCCTAACCATAGCAAATTCAGGTTAAATATAATTGTGCTTTACTTTCACTCTTTGTTTGATGTAATGCTTTGATTTGTTTCCTTTGTGAAATTTTGGGTGCATAAACTGCTTTAATTATTATATTCTCTTACTGCTTTCCTTAAATTGGCATTTCGCTCATATTTCTTCCACTCTGGAAAATTGACACTATCACACACTACACGCGAGGTGTGTTTTGCGCACCCGCAAATTTCTTTCAATCTACCAAATTTTAGGAGAGTTGGCGTATGCGCGGAGTGACCGGACCATCCGGTGGCCGCGTAGCCTTCTCACTCGAGTAGTCCGCTCGGGAACCTTGTGTCTAGTCAGCCAAATCTTAGAAAATTTAGGATAGAGCTATACCACCCTTTATTTTAAGTCATGCATGCATACACCTTAGGTGGGTCGATCCTTAGCATCGGCTCCACAATTAAGAAATCTGCCAAAATTGTCTACGGGTCTCACAACCCAACGACCAATCAGCATATTATGTGTAGCGTGATAATGATAGACAAATCCAAGCCTAATCATGACATGCCGAAATTGGGAAATGTACATTCATTTTGTCTCATTTCCAACAAAAGTATTTCAATTTAGGGGCTTGGATCAATCTATCATGATCTCGCATATCTGGCGTTTAGGCCCACCTCCGGCATAAGGGAGGCCCCATGCATATTAGGATGCGCATTTAATTGCCTTACAATCATTTTGTTGTTTTCTCCTGCTTTTTCACTATGTGCATATTATTTAAAGCAATAATTACTCGCCCTATACTAACTTGGTTTTCTTCATTTTTAGAAGGTTTATTTTTCCTAAATTATTCTTCCCAAAGGTTGATTTATGCGTTGACTAAAATCGGCGGATCATCCCTACTTCACGAGGTCAAAGGCACAATCCTTCAAAGAAATGATCGATTCAGATGCATCCGAACAGATCGACTGGAACTTATCACTCTTTCCAGAGATGAACCAGAGGCTTTGAAAATAGAAATGCTACCGTCCAAGAAAAATACAAATACCTAATCATATAACAGATGACACCATGCAGACCGAGATAGAGCGGCTCCAAAATCTCACCAACCTGTCCATTAGCGCCAATACCCCACTCCCTGAACAAGGGACGAATGCAACTGCACCGCAAACTTTTTCATCTCCTGAATCGCCATTTCCCCAAAACCTCCCCAAAAATTCGCCACTAAACAAAACCGATCCACAGCACACTAACCCGCAAGCTAGTCCACAACAAAGCCCGCTACAAAATGACCCTGCAACTCCACATACCCAAATTAACCCACTCATCCAAAACACCTCTTCCATGCAAAATCACCAAGCATCCCAATACATATTGATGGCACACGTCGCTGATCCCAACGAACAGCATGTGCCACCAGTATATGCAATGGAAGCTCAACCTTTTACTACCACAGTACCAAACATGACTCTTCAGGAAATTGGCCAGTGTGAAGAAATGGACAGGCAGGTGAGGATCAGAACCGGTGAAAGTGTGGCGAGAGAGATTCATAGCTTGAAAGAAGCATTCAAAAATATCCAAACCAGCAAGGGGCATGAAGGACTCGAGTACGAAGATTTGTGCATGCATCCCGACATTGAATTGCCTGTCGGATATAAAATGCCAAAATTTGACTTGTTTGATGGGAAAGGAAATCCTTACTCTCATTTGAGATCGTACTGCGACAAACTGATTGGGGTAGGTAAAAATCAGGCCATCATAATGAAGTTGTTCGTAAGGAGTTTGACAGGAGAAGCACTAGACTGGTACAGAAGCCAGGACCCGCGAAAATGGCATGACTGGGGCACAATAGCACAGGATTTCGTGGATAGGTTCAGATTTAACACCGACACAGTTTTGGATAGATTTTATTTAATGAAGTTGGAGAAAAAGTCCACAGAGACCTTCAGAGAATATGCCATGAAGTGGAGGGCAGAAGCAGCAAAAGTTCAACCCCCGATAACGGGAAGTGAAATGGCCACTCTCTTTGTACAATCTTTGAAAGATGCGACATACTATGAAAGAATGATAAGCGTCATAGGACGAAGTTTCTCTGAAGTCGTAAGGATGGGAGATTTCATAGAAGAAGGTATCAAAACTGGGAGAATTGCAAACTTGGCAGCGTTGCAAGCAACGAGTGAGGCAATCCAGTCGGACTCATTTGGGGGAATAATAAAGAAGAAGAGGGACAGAGTGTCCCCTGTTATGATGGTTCAGAAACATAGGCCAAATCAAATATCAACCTACCAAATGCCATCACCTCAGCCTCCCTACTACAATCAAAACAACCAAAGTGCTCAGCTTTCCTATTATAGCCCATACGTCCAAAGCCCTCAAACTTATTATCAATACCCACCTGGTCCCTACCCTGTCTACCATACCCAGCCAATATATAGCCTGCCTCGAGCACCTGTCTATCCAAATCCCTCGCAATATCAGCCCGCATACTTACCTCAGCCACGAGTCCATCTACCAAACGCACCCAGACCCCGCGCAAAACACGAAAGAAAGCCAGCTAAAACCTATACACCTTTAGCCGAACCTCGAGCCCAGTTGTATGAACGACTGAGAACCGCAGGAATACTCCAGCCTATCCAAGGAAATGTCCCCAATCCTGTTCCAAAATGGCACGATGAGACTAAGCATTGTGTATACCACTCGGGAATCCCTGGGCACGACACTGAAAATTGCTATGCCCTCAGAGACAAAATTGAGGCATTAATCAAAGAAGGAGTTATCCAACTGAAAGGACCTTCCTCTAATGTAAATGATAACCCTTTGCCAGATCATGACAATGCCAATGTGAACATGATTACTGTTGATGAAGAACACAATTTGGAAGGGACTATTGTGCCAGTCCGGAGAAAGGAAAATGTTGAATCACCGGCCTCTATCACCCCTATGATTACAGTCCAGTTAAGGGCACCGTTGGGAGTAGAAGTACTTCCTCCAAAGTCGCGGATCATGGCACCATCTTTTCTTGAAAAAGTTTTATCAACCAATCTCCGAAGAAAGATAGATGCTCATTTACCAAAGCCTGTTCCACCTCTGAGTCAGTCATTCGTCAAAGCATGCGCCACTCAGGAATCAAATGAGGACAATGCAGCCAACCTCGTGAAGGGATTCAAAAGATTTTTCATTGCTGAAAAAGAAGCAAAAAACAATATGATTCTCGGTGATTACGCTAGAGACTCAACCAGTTGGGATGCAGAGCAAGGAGATGTTTTGCGAAAATTGGACATGTGCCCTGGCCTTGTTTCTCCCAGAAACTAGTTAACTACATTAATATTTAATGAAACAATGAGATTCAGATTGAGGCATGAATCACATATATGCATTTAATGTGTTTTGCCTCTACCTTTTGAAAGCTTAAAAATGGCAAATCTGCATTGCTTTTGCTATTATAAAATATGTTTTGTTCAAAAATTCTATTTTCTTTTTTCATCATGCAATCTAATTTGTCGGCAGTATGTGACATATAATGAAACAAGCAAACAAGGTCCCAAACAAGCAAGGCTTCGAAGAATATAAGGAAGACTCACAAGCGGAAGAATTGAGGCATTTTTGGAATAAGTCAAAGCCAGATTTGGATGAAACATCAAGATGGTTGATAGTTACAAGCATTGGCACGGACGTTTGCCATTTGTACTCTTGGGCTACCATACTACGATCAGGACTTCTACTGGGGCAATGCTATATCTTTTGCAGTCAAGTGGATACATAATCATATACTAAGAGACTGATTGATGAAAAGCAGATGGACGCAGTTGTCCGGGGCAACCTTATCAGAATAGAATGGCCAAAAACCATCAATGCAGATGCAGTGAAGAGATACCATATCTAAGATTAATTATTCTCTATGTAATACTTTTTCTATGTTGTAAAAGTTGCGCTCCCTCGGCGGGATACGAATAGAACCCACGTAGGGTTCCGTTTCTTTAGATCACAAATTTCCCCAAGTTCCTTTTCACTTGTACCTGAACTACGTTATGACCTGATTCCCTCGGCGGGATACGTAGGCGGCCACATCGGCTTCGGTCCCATCTTTAGAAAAACCTTACAACCCTCTTTGCTTGTAATGAACTACGTCATGACCTGATTCCCTCATGGGGATACGTAGGCGGCCTAAATCGGCTTCGGTCCCACCATTAGGAAATATTTTCTCCTTTATCGAACATATGAAAAAATGCACCCATCTGATCGCCCTGATAGGACAGGCAAGCAATCTACACAAGACTCGGTTGTCCGTTCAAAAGATCGTCATTCTCACATATCGGAAACTGGGGCATTTTTAAGGGATCACTGCCGGAGGACGCCGAAAACATGGAAAAGCATCGGCAAACTAAGTCTTCAGCCTAAGAGGATCTTGGATAAGACGTTTGCTTTGTTTCACGACATGTCACTGCTCGACAGAACTTTTGCATATAGGCATACTTTCTTATAAGCAATTTATTTTCAACAAATACTTTCATTAGAGTTTGACAAGATTTTTTACTAATATGCATACTTTCTTATAAGCAAATCGTTTTCAACAAATATTTTCATTAGCAGTTCGACAAGAACTTTTTAATGATAAGCATACTTTCTTATAAACAAATTATTTTCAACAAATATTTTCATTAACGGTTAGCGAAGACTGGGAACCAGACAGGGGCTACAGGTCCAAATCAGCAGGACATGCAGCTATCAAGAGCCAAAGCTACCAAGTCAACGCGAATCAACCGCCCCTCCCCAAACTCACAAATTTTCTTTGAGTACAGGTTCTTCAGGTTGAAAAAGCAGGGAAGCCACATCAGTTATGATCAATTCCCCAAAGAATTTCGGCACCACAACTCACTACAAGGATTACGTTCTTGTTCTGCATTTATACGAAGACATCATCTTGACCTACAGGGTCCCGACTATTATGTCTGCACAAAGATGTTATTTCGAATCACAAAGAACGACAACAAGGCAAACCCGACGGCAAAGACGTCGCATCACATTTTCGCCCGTGCCAGGACGACATTTCAATTCACATGAGTTTGGATCGGCAGAAGATTCAGCACAACGTGGAACCCTATTACAGCAAACTGACGGCAAGGACGTCACTTACATCTCTTACAACATGACAACATTACAATAACGTCATCGACGTTATGGCAGCACGACAATCATTTTTACGGCTTTACAACGACGTCAACATCATTACAATGACGTCTTCAACGCAATAACTATCTTTTACCGCATCTCAACGGCGTCAACAGCATTACAATGACGTCTTCAAAACAACAGCTATCTTTTACGGCAATGCAGCAACTATCTTTTACCGCATCTCAATGACGTCAACAACATTTCAACGACGTCTTCAGCGCAACGCCTATCTCTTACAACAAACAGCATTACATTCTTGCAACAACGTCATCACAATGACGTCTTCAACACAACACGTCGATACAATGACGACATCAGCATTACATTCTTGCAACAACGTCATCACAATGACGTCTTCAACACAACACGTCGATACAACGACGACCTCAGCGTTACATTCTTGCAACAACGTCATCACAATCACGTTTTCAACATTACATTCTTACAACAACGTCATCAGCATTACATTCTTGCAACAACGTCATCACAATGACGTCTTCAACACAACACGTCAATACAACGACGACCTCAGCATTACATTCTTGCAACAACGTCATCACAATGATGTCTTCAACACAACACGTCGATACAACGACGACCTTAGCGTTACATTCTTGCAACAACGTCATCACAATGACGTCTTCAACACAACACATTGATACAACGATGACATCAGCGTTATCATTACAACGACATCAACAACATTACAATGATGTCATCAGCAACACGCCCATACAACGGCGTCATCAACAACGCGCCCATACAACGGCGTCATCAACAACACGTCTACGCAACGACGTCTTCAGCACAACAATTATTTCTTACAGCATTACAACGACATCAACAACATTACAATGATGTCATCAGCAACACACCCATACAATGGCGTCATCAACAACGCGCCCATACAACGGCGTCATGAACAACACGCCTACGCAATGGCGTCTTCTGCACAACATTTATTTTTACAGCATTACAACGACATCAACAACATTACAATGATGTCATCAGCAACACGCCCATACAACGGCGTCACGAACAACGCGCCCATACAATGGCGTCATGAACAACACGCCTACGCAATGGCGTCTTCTGCAAAACAATTATCTTTTACATTCTTACAACGACATCAACGGCATTACAATGATGTCATCAGCAACGCGCCCATACAACGGCGTCATCAACAACACGCCTATGCAACGGCGTCTTCTGCACAACATTTATTTTTACAGCATTACAATGACGTCAACAGCATTACAACGACGTCTTCAGCACAATATTTATTTTTACAGCATTACAATGGCGTCAACAGCATTACAACGACGTCTTCAGCACAACATTTATTTTTACAGCATTACAATGGCGTCAACAGCATTACAACGACGTCTTCAGCACAATATTTATTTTTACAGCATTACAATGACGTCAACAGCATTACAACGACGTCTTTCAAAGACAACATTTATTTTTACAGCATTACAATGACGTCAACAGCATTACAACGACGTCTTCAGCACAACTTTATCTTTTACAGCAAAACAGCATTACAATAACATCATTTCAGGCGCCCACCTCATAATGCGGTCAGGCGCCCACCTTATAATGAGGGTATTTTAATTTCAGTCAGGCGCCCACCTCCTAATGCGGGTATTTCTAAGTTATTTTCTCTACAATTTTTCTCAGCAGTTATACACTAATTATATCTTAAGCTTTAGTTTGCAGGAGTTTTTAATTTGCAGGAATTTCATCACAGCGTGGAACTATCTCTTACGGCGAACCGAGGCAAATTGGTCAACAACCTACTTCGAACGTCGATCCACTTTTCCCATTAGTTTCTCGCATCTGCGACCAGTGTCATCCTAAGTCGACACTGGGGCATTGTTTCTTGAATATGCACTATCTTTTTGCAACTTCTATACCCCTCGGGATTCTATTTCTTCCCATGCAGTCCCGATGATCAGGACAAAATTGGCTACTCGGTCAACTTCTTTGGCCGAAAACTCTTTCATCGTCTCCGTCCAAAGAGGGGCATCTGTTGACACCCAATTTTGTCCCATCTTTTATGATTTTATTCGTAATTTTTAATATTTTAACACTTTTAAAATATAGGCATATATGTGTGTATCCTCTTATTATTATTATTATTCACATTTTTTATATCATTTGCATTTTTATCATAATCATAAGTTTTATCCGAAAATTCTATGTTATTTTATTTTCGCAAAATTGCATCGTGTTCCCATTTTTTTTATTAAGCATTAAACATTTCGCAAATATTATAATATTTTATTATTATCACGTCGTTATGTTATTTTAAATAATTCACATCTTTTACAAAACAAAAATAATATTTTTTATATTAAACCCCTTTCATATTTTTAAATACATAACCCATTTTTATTTCCTAACCCAAAATAATTTCTACCCAAAACATTCTATCAACCCCAAATTTTTGGCCCAAAATCGAAGCCCAATCGGCCACCCCATCTTCCAAGCCCAACCACCCACAACCCATTCCCCTTAATCTCCAAAACCCAAACAGCCGACCGGACCAGCCCATTCTCTCCCAACCGGACCGGCCCACCACTCCCAACCGAACCAGCCCAAACCCAAATTAAAAACCCCCATCATCCAAACATAAAACAAAAACCCAAAACCAAAAACCCTAACCCCTCACAAATCGCCACGCCCTGCACTCCCATTCGACCGGTCACCTCGCCCACTGCCACCACCCACTCCCTGCCACCAACCCTGACACCACCACACCCCTCCCGTCACTTCGACCCATGCCCCTACCCCCCTAAAATCCGCTCCCAAAATTCAGAAATCTTTACCTTTCATTCAAATTTCAAACTCGTTCTTGGGGGGGGGGGAAATCCACCTATAAATACCCCATGTTGTTCTTCATTTTGGGAGAGGATTTTTCGGGGATAAAAATAGATTTTCGAAGGATTTTTCGGAAGACTATTCCATATATACATAAATATTTTGTTGTGTTCTAGATTTTAAATCATTTGCTGTCTTTGTTGTTCAAGATACAAGTCCGAAATAGGTCCAAGATTCGAAAGAAAGGAGGTGAGTTTCGTTCTTGAACTTGAGTCCGAAAATCTGTTTGCATTTTTGTCGTTTCTTCATCGATTTCGGTCAGTCGACCTTTTGGGTATTATTTTCGTAATTCTTGCATGCTCATATTCCTGCATGTTGGTTATCTGAATTTGGTGAATATTTGATTTCGGGTTGAATTTCGATTCGGTCGGGTCACCGACCGTCGGTCATCGACTGACCCGGGTCGGGTCGACCCGATTTGGGTAACATTTCAAAACTCTTGCATTTTTATATTCCTGTATGTTGGTTATCTGAATTTGGTGAATATTTGATTTCGGGTTGAATTTCTGATTCGGGTCGGGTCACTGACCCGGGTCGGGTCGACCCGGTTTGGGTAACATTTCAAAACTCTTGCATTTTTATATTCCTGTATGTTGGTTATCTGAAATTTGATGGAATTATTCGATTTCGGATTTTTTTACCTGATTCGGGTCGGGTCACTGACCCGGGTCGGGTCAACCCGGTTTGAGTAATATTTTCAGAATTCTTGCATTTCATATTTTTTGTATGTTGATTATCTGGAATTGATGGAGTTATTTGATGTCGGATTGAATCTCCAATTCGGGTCGACCCGATTTGAATTTCTAAATTCCTTGCATTATTGTTGTTGTTGTTATTGGCTATCTGAATTTGGTGTTGAAATCTGATTCGAGTTTGGATCATCGATCCGGTCAGATCATCGATCCGGTCAGATCATCGACGGTCGGGTCGACCCGATTTGGATATTTCCAGAATTCTTGCATTTTCATATTCTTGTTGTTGGTTATCTGAAACTGGTACTGAAATTTGATTTCGGATTTGAATCACTGATTCGGGTCGGGTCGACCCGATTTGGATATTTCCAGAATTTTAGAACTCAGGTCGGGTATTTTAAATTGCTCACTGCTCGTTTCTTTGGCACTGTTTTACTGTTTTATTAATATCGCATTAAGGCCGATGGAATCGAATTCGAGGCCGCGCTTTTCTTTCGTTTCGCTTCTTTTTTTTTTTAGTTTAATTGTTTTAAACATCCGTGCAACGGATATCTTATTGCTTTATTAAGTTTACTGTTTTAAATTTCTTGCGACGGATATCATTGTTTTACTGTTTTGAACAAATACCGCGTCTGTTGGTATTGTTTCGCTTCGCCATCGCTTCGGATTCAGATTATTGTTTTACTGTTTTACCGTTTTTACTGTTTCAAACTAAACACCGCACCTTTCAGACATTGCTTTCCTGTTTCAGTCCACTGTTTCAGCATTCAAATATCCGATTTACTGTTTTACTGTTTTAAACTAAACATCGCGTCTTTTTTCGGAAATTGCCTCTGTTCTTTTATCGCTATCGCCTCTTTGTTTTCTCGCTACTACCGCCGCCATCGTTTCCAATTTAATTTTGTTGATTTGAACACGATACTACACTGGCCGATGAAAAATATCCGTCGATTTTGAGGCCTCCACAGTCGTAAAGACGGAAATATAACTTCTGGGCAATGATGAGGCTTAAACCTTTTTCCAAGATCAACATGTTTAGTAGGCGAGGTGACTAAAATAACCAACAAGTTATATATTCGCAGCCACGACGTGATTATAGTGATCTTTTCTATTTCACCCGAGAGACCAACACGTTTAGTACGCGAGGCAATCAAAATAAACCACATTAGTCATATGTTTGCAGCCACGACATGATTGGAATGTTCTTTTCAAAATTTAAGTCTGAGCCCTCCATGATCAAAACATTCACTGTTTTGAATACGGATATGAAGTTATTTGTATTTAACTGTTTCTAACCGTTTGTTCTTGACAGCTTGCAGGGATTAAAGTAAATAACGATGAATTATTCCTCGGAGTTTATTTATTTTATTTCTTTCTTTAATTCAGCTTTTATCCCGCTTTGTATTGTAATATTATTTATCGCACTTATGTAACTATTGAAATGCTTAGAATAGGCAAACTTAGGATTAATTCATAGGGTAGTTTAAGATTTGAAACTCGTCGCTAGCTTATTTATTTGTGGGCTCTCAAACTTAGAAATCCTTCGCTAGTTTATTTATTTTTAGGCTCGTCACGCGTATTCAAGATTTTCAAAAACAACTTTTGTCATCTTTTATTCGCTTTATTAATCATTCCGAATAAGTTTATCTTTTGTCAATTTACAATTCAATGATTCCCAAAATTTTACTTCTTTGGTAGTATAAATAATTTATTGTCACAAATGCATATTTTTCAAAACTTTACATGTATCTTTCTTTTTATGTCATCTGAATACGTACTTGTATAAAATGCATCATTTACTAATTATTTGCAAACGTCTTTTAATCTATTATACTTGTAAAACATGCATTTTTCTAGCAATAATTAACCTGAGTTTGACCGGATAACCGCAAGTTAGCGGATCTTAAAGGATGCCTAACCCCTTCCCTTTAGGATAATAAAGAACCCTTACCTAGAATCTCGCTAGTTTCGCAGACCTTAAAATTGGAGTTTACATAGCAGCACTTAGTTTAATATTTAGGTGTCCTAATTCACCGTAAAAATAATTAGGTGGCGACTCCTCAATCATTTACCCAGGAATCACCGGACACGTCCGCGCTCCGCTTTGACCCGAGCAAGGTCGAAAAACGGGCGCGACAGGCATAACTATTTTAGTATATACTTGGAGATTGATAGAAGACTTTTGAACTTGGATAATTCCTATACTAATTGAACCTTAGAAGATATAAATAGGCTTTTGAATAATTGAACTATTTTATACTTAACTGACTAATTAGTAGACAAGTATCGGAAAGTACCAACCCTCGCTACCGTTATACTTAGGGTCGGTCGATGATTCTGCTGGGTACATGTGCTACCTATACTCACTCTACACTTGTTGCACTCTATGTGCAGGTACTGAGCCAAACGGAAGTGGAGCAGCCTGAGCTCTGATTATTGGAGTTACTTTTTGAAGTCCAGGGTGAGCTGTAGATTCCATCCCAGCACTGGGACTCCTCTCTTATTATGTTACCTTCTGTCCTTTACTATTCAGACATCACTTGTATGTATTTTCAGACATGTATTCCAAATTAGAGCTTTGTACTCGTGACTACCGGATTTTGGGAATTTTTCTTTCAAGTTTATGTATTTAGTTCCAAAACTTGATAATACTGCTATTGTGTTTTTACTTTTCCGCATTTACATTAACATTATCATGTTTGGATGATTGGGGTTCCCCTACGGGTTATAGTAGGTTCTCTCATGACACAATGGGATTTTGGATCGTGACATCTGCAAATTTAAGTTACAAACTCTGTAATCTAGAAACTAAATTCTAATTCCTATCTCAACAATCTACCCAGACTGTTGAGCCCAGTCCAAGAATCTAGACTTAAGAACTGAAAAACATTGTTCAGTAGAACAACTCCTTCAATATTTTTCGTAGTATTAGGGTCACGCTAATGAAATCAGAACTCTCTTAATTATTCTTGGATGGTTTGCTCAATTTTCTGACTTTCTTTCATTGTGAGTGCGTGAGTTTCTTCACAACAAGACTTGATATATATAGTTTTTGTCTTCATTAATGCGGCTGACCTAAACCCTACATGATATAGCCCATCATGGTAGAATAGGGTTTTTGTTGGTTTAGTATCTTACATCTTTACATATCTTAAGTTTCCTTGTAGGACTCTAAAGAATCTTGATAAGTAGGACTCTAAGAAGGAACACGTTCCTGGACTTGTTCCTTGCATTTGTTCCTATCAACTCAGTCTCGCTGCTGGGAGTGAGACGGAACATGTTCTTGGACTTGGTTCATTCCACCACTGCTCTGAGCATGATTCGTTCAGCTATATATTTAGTATCTGACTTTTAATAAATAAAGTCCACATATTGACATCCCTTGTCGGGGCACAGTGTTTCCTGCTCAAAGGTTCAGATAGATGGAGTGATGCCTACTCCTAGTATGATCTCAACTCAACGATGATGTCAGATATCTCCACTCATTCCGAAGGGGCTAGTCTAAGTCTGTATAGTTATATATATATAACTACGATCGAGGATCTAAAGGAGATAATAGACAATGAAGGAATTGATATAAGGGATTGAAGAATTAAAATATATTTGAAATATGCAGAAAGTAAAGTAAGATTAATTTACAAATTAAGGTTTCAGTTAAGGAAACCATAATCTTAAGGATCTGCAAGAATTTAAGTAAAGTAGGCGGTAGAACCGGCCAAGGATTTAATGCAAGAATTTAAAAGCTTGAATTTAAAATCATAAAATTATAAAAGATTAGGAGGTAGCACCTTCCATAATCATATTTATTCAAAATATTAAAACTTACAAAGATTTATATCAAGGAGATTTATCTTGTGAATTTCCAAGGTATTTTGGGGAATTTCGGTTAAGGTATTTGAGGTCATATGAGGGGAATCATATGAGGGTAATTGGAATTTATCTAACTAGGGGAATTTAGAGTAAGCTTACACTTCTCTCTAGAATCTGAAATCTATGAAAGAAACAGCTTGTCTAAGTAAGGGAGAAGGGGTCTCCTTTTATAGGAGTTTTGCATGGCATTTTGGTAAATAAAAAGGAATCTAACTATTCATCCAAGTGGAGAATGACATCATCCATGACAACATTATTTCGGCATTTTCTCGAATTATTGCTGGAATCTTTTGCTTTTACTATTTCCTTTTTGAAAGTCTCTTTTTCGGGCATTTTCTTTTGTCGGAATTTTGTCTAAACTTTATTTCAGGTATTTTGTCTTCTTTCGGCAATCTTTTCTTCAAAATCCACTGTTGCCAAAAAAATGGACTGTCTTCAATATCAATTTCTGGTTCTTCTTCTTCTGATGAAGAGCTTTGTTTTGATGAAGACGGTGCAAACTTCAAAATTATTGCTTTTATTTCTTCTGGATTTTTGGCCGATGCAAGCATTAGGCCATCTGAGATTTCTGTGAAAGGAACATGGTGTGCTCCGATGTTTGTAGCGGTGCCTGTGGTGTTTTTAGTGGCACCTGTACCTGAATGGATTTCTAGGTATTTAGCCATTCCTGGTCTTTGTGTGGTGCGAGGCTTGCTGGTATTTTAAAGTTGTTCCACCATCTGATTTTGAACCTTCTTCGGACCGTTGGGATTTTATTTTCAGAATAATCTACAAACCATGAGAATACCCATGGCAAATGAAATTTGGTGTGAAAAAAGGTGTAGTGGCACAAATCGTTTTTCTTCCTCGCTGGGTTTATAAAGGGATTTAAGCGGCTGAAAGATTTTATGACTTGGGGTTTTTGTATTTCAAGGGTGGATCCAAATTGTTCCCACCATGTTGGGAATTGAGATGGAATACATGAGATATGAAAATTAAAGAGCCAAGTATGACGTCGACCGATATTTTGAACAAAAAAGGAATTGAACCAAGCTTGTTGGTAATCCCAGTAATTAAATGGAATATTAAAAAATGGGGAATTTTGATGGGTATCCGGGAAGTTTAGGAGTTGAGACAATTCATTTCCCCAATAGCTTAGAGTAATTACCCCTAATATTTTGCAAATAGAGTAAGAGGGATCTGGATTATTTTTATCATAATTATTTTTAATTGTTGCTGATCAGATATTTCAAGGATAGCTGGTAAAAATATGGGGTTTTAAAAATATCTCATGATTTGTAAAACCATCCTTGTCCAAAATAGTTTTGTAATGATAAAAAGTGTCTTGATCAAAAAGTTCTTTTTCAAGAGTCACAATTATTTTGGAAAAAGGTTTTGTAAAAAATTCAGAAATAGGTTTTTTGGGGACTTGTGGTACCACAAGTTGTGTTTTTTAAAATTATTTTTGAGAGAGGGTTTTTGAAGATTCTCCTTTCTGGATTTTTGTAAAATTTTTTGAGGTTTTATCAACTTATGAGCTTTGAACAATTTCTTGTTTAGGAATTTGAAGTTGTAACAATGTCTGCTGTAATTCTGGGGATTTTGTAAGGAGTTATAGAAGATTTTCAGTAGTTACTTTCTGTGTGGGATTTCCTAGTGTTTTTTGCACAGATTCTGCGGTGTTTGCATTTTCCTTTTCTTCTTTCATGACTATGTCATACCATGTCATGGGTTTTTAGGTAGGAGTTTTGGCAGGGGATTTTTCTTTTTCTTCTTTGAGGGTTTGTAAGTGGTGGAGTTTATGGGTTTTTTTGGGGCCATGGAATTTGTTTGTTGTTGTGGTGCAACAACTGGTGTATTTATCAGAGAAGTTTCATCCTTTCTCTTTTGAGTAAGGCTCCACACATCGCGTGGTTACAGTATTGTCCGAATTCTCGCATGTCCTTCCTGGATATCTTGTCCTTGTAGCCCAAACAGTGGGGCAAGGGACAGTGATAGGACATTTCTGCGTTGCAACCAGTATCAGGAATTTGTGGGTTTTCTCTCCTATTTTTGAGGAAATCACGGGGTAAGAGATTTTCTTTAAAGTAAAAAATTAATTTGCAGAAAATATTTTTTAATGCATTATTTTGAAAATATTATAAATCATATTTCAAAAATTTTGTACATGCAAAGGTATCAATTAATTCGATAGAACATATAGGATAGGTTCTAGGCGGCTCGGGTGTTTGATCTAAAAATTTATTTCACAATTCTTCTAGGTGATAGGAATATGTTTTTATCAGGTTGAGGTCTCTTGCTTCTGGTTTTGTCAAAAAATAGAATTTTAAATTCTTTTGATTGAAATCAAAAGATATGAAATAGTTATCTACCTTATAAGGGGTGATAAGATTTATAAACGGTGTTCCTAAGATGATAGAATTGTGTATGTCTTTTACTAGAACAAATGATGCTGCTATAGTAATTCCGTCATTAATAATTGACGCACTAGTTTGGGAATTAATCTCTAATTTAGTATTATTAGCTGCTGCTAATGTTTCACGAGTTTTTTCGTGGAATTCTTCTGGTATTAAACATGTTTTATGCAATTCAAATCTGCTCCTGTGCCAAAAAGAGCATTGTCGTGATCCTAAAATCTCCTGGGAATTTAAGGGTTATTCTTACTAGGTATTTTTCTAATGTGATCTGTCTTAAGACAGTAAGGAATTCTTTTGGGATTTCTTCTAGATTTTTTTTGCAAAATCTTCTTCCGGTTCTGTTGGATCTTCAGAATCAGAATTATCGGACTTAGTACTTTCCTGGGTATCTTTTGAAAGGATTGTTTTTATTAACAGAGAATCGTGTTCTTGTTTTTCTTTTAGAACCATGATCTCTAGTTTTATTAATTTTTGTAGTTCTAGAACTGGTGTTTCTTTGGATTCTTTCATCTTTTTACCGTTCTTCAGGATATTTGTTAAGTCATAGGTATTTTTGGAAGCATTGGACAAAATCATATTTTATAATCTTTTTTATCCTCTGTAAAGGATTTGAGGAGTTTATTCAAATAATCTTTTTGGTGTTGGGTATCTATGTGTTTAACCATATCTAACATGAATTCTTGATCTTTGGTTAATACACAAACGCGTTTTCCTTTACCATTATCATATTTTTTAGTATTTTCAAATGAACTTGTTGTGAGCAATTCATCTATTTGAAGGGCTTTATTGTCTTCTGAAGACACAGAAAAATAGTCAGGTTCTGACTCGGCGTTTGAATCGGAGGAATCTATTAGAAGACTGGAGATTTTTTGGGTTACATCATCGTCTAATTTCAATTCTTATAATTTTTTATTCATTTTACAGTAGCTCGAAGTATGTCCCTTTTTATTGCATTTATAACATGTGATATCTTTGTATTTGGAATCAGTCTTTTTGGATTTGGTTTATTCCTGGAATACGAGTATTTTTATAAGGATTTTTATAATACTCTTCATTAGTCCTGAAATGCTTTTTCTTGTAACCTCTTGATGTATTCTTATGGGATTTATGAGTCTTGCTACAATTTTCTGTACAACTTGGAGAGGGTTTTGTGGAATTTGTATCAAATTATTTGCAAAAAGTACCTAGTTCGCACCTAGTTCTTTTTAGCTCCCATTTAAGGTGTTTCTGTAATTTTAGATCTTGGAAGATCTTTAGACCTTCCTGTTGAGTTATACTGAGTAGTTGTCCGTATGTAAACTCACTGTAGGGTATTATCTGTTTTTTCACAATTCTCCTTGATTTTATTTCTAACATTTTCTCCTAAAATGGTAGGTAGCCTGGCCAGGAATTTCTCTTTCCAAAATGGTTGGTTAGAATCTTCTCTAAGCATGACTCTGGTTAAGAAAGTATTCTTGTACCATTGGAAATCACTAAACTTTTTGCATTTGAGATTTGAAAGTAACTCGGCATTTTTATCCTTCAGATGCGAAGAATCTCCTATGAAGTTTAAAGAGATTGTGAGTATCAAGATTGATGCTGCATCTTGTAGGGGTTCACCTTGTTCATCAAGGATTGGTATTCCTTCTTCATTAGTTTTGACGGAGTTTATGATGTCTTCCTTTTGTTGATCAATGAGATAATTATCCCACCAACCTTTTAATTGACTAGAGAATCCTGCGATGAGCAGTTCTACAATGGTCTTATCTTGTGTTTTATAGGCATTTGTAGCCATGTCATTTGTTGGACGAAGCTGAGAATATTGTATTTAGTCATTCCATCTATGTTCCAATTGTAAATGGAAGAGGCATTGAATCGGGATTGAGCTAGGGGTTTTACTATTCATAGGTCTTGAGCAGGAATGTTTTGTAATTGTTGTTGTGCTTGTTGTACGGGTAGTTTCCAATCCATTTTGTTAACAAGCGGTGTATTATTTTGGAATTGTTCTAAGGTATCACTGTTGTCGGGAATCATATGTTAAAGTTGTTATTTTATTGGTTGATTGTGGGGTATCTGGAATAATGTGTTCTATGTTAGAACTGCTGGATGTCCCAGCTTTACTCAGTTGATCTTGTATAGCCTAAATAAATTCACTTATTTTGTTGGATATTTCTATCACAATCTTTGGATACCTAAAAAGGCTTAAAGATTGGGCTTTTCAATTTCATAACTTTGGTCTTTTCTGGAGAATATATATTGACCAAAGGGTATTTCTTTTATATGGTTTTCTACTCGATCTAATTGTTTTCCTATGGTATTTAAATTAATATTTGGGAAATTATTATGTGCGAGAATGGATTTTGTATTTTTTTTTTCATCCTCAACAGGGTTTTTAAAAGGAATTGCTTCTATAGGGCGGCCATGAATGTTGAGTTTAATACCTTGTAGAGGAGGGTGGTTGGACTGGACTTTCCTAGAATCATCTAGGGTTTCCCATTCCGGTGTTTTATTCCTAGTTGTAACGGGATTTACCATTTCGGAAAAAGGGTATTCTATGGAATTTTCGGAGGAATATATTTCAAACCAGACAAAGAATAGGATGTTTATCCTATGTTCATTTACAAAATCATAGATGTCTTCTTGTATTTTTGTCCTAGTATTTAAAAAAATTTTGAAGAACCAAATTCTTTTTTCTATGCTGTATTTTTCATAAAAAATCCTTTTGTAGGAATTTCTTATCTACTTGGAATTCTTTTTCTAAAACTCCAATTTCATTTACTAAATTCTCTGTTATCGAGGAAAATGTTGGACTAGTAGGTTCATGGTCATTTATTTTCTCTCTAACAGTGGTATTTTCGTATACAGGTCTAGGTATTTCATTGGTGTAGTCTACGTTTCTTACATTGGGTAAATCTGATATAGAATGTCTAGGCTTTGTTTTTTAAGGAGTATTTATTACTGGAGGAATTTGTGAGACTCTTCCTAAGTCCAGGGTTTCTACGGAACTTGTATCATCATATCTACTACTCGTATATCTTCTATGGAACGATAGACTAACTCTACCATCCTGGTATTGGGTTATTTTTCCAAGATGGGTATTTGGTTGGGTAGTTTTTACAAGTTCAAGTTTAACTACTCTTTCCAGGATCCATGTGTTGGCATTACGGTGTTAGATCTGGAAAGATCTGTTTGTAAAAGAAGGGTTTCAACTTTCTTACTATGGTATTTGACTTTTGTGGCAAAAGCAGATGTCATAGCTTTGTAATGGATTCTAAAAACATTTGCTACAGGAATTGATCCTTCAAGCATTTGATAATTGTGTGCCTTTATATGTAAGACAAGGGATTTTTGGATATTCTTATCATGGAGGGATACTGAAAAGTTTGGGTAACAATCAAAAGAGATTGACCCTGTTCATAGACTAGACTCAATAGCACTCAACAAGGAATCTTCAAAATTTGTGAATCTGGCATCTCTTAGGATAGCAAGGATTGAGGTGTTCAATCTTTCCTTAGTAAGGGGTGTTTTCCCTACTTGGACTAATCCAATATAGATGTATTTGTAATTCTTTCTCTATGTTTTTTCAAGGAATTTTGAGAAAATAATTGTATTGTTTCAAAGGGTTGAGATAATTAGATATCGCTTTCCTCTGTTTTGATAGTGAAATCGGTTTTGAAAAATTGGTATTTGGAATATTTGTAAATTTGATCTCTATTTACTCTCGGTATTTCCCAATTATCAATCGATTTTTCAAAATCTTGTATAATGATTTCTTTCGAATTTATTATCTTCTTTGAATCCATGGAAGATGTTGAACCAAAATCACAAGAATCTATTAAGAAACGAATCCATGTATATAAAAATCCTATTTTTGAAAATCGGGTTCTTCCTACAATCCCAGGCGTTTCACAGAGTCTGACTGCCTACACCCTTGAGGACTTACTACCCCGGACCATCCTAGGCAAATCCTCAGAAGAATCGGAACCTCTAAACAGGAATTTCATCTGGTCTGGACATCATATTTCTCTATATTTCTACCCTTTATGGCTCTGATATCAAACTATAGCCGAGGATCTAAAGGAGATAATACACAAGGAAGGAATTGATATATAAGGGATTGAAGAATTAACAGATAATTGAAATATGCAGAAAGTAAAGTTAGATTAATTTACAAATTAAGGTTCCAGTTAAGGAAACCATAATCCAAAGGATATGCAGAAATTTAAATCAAATAGGTGGTAGAACCGGCCAAGGATTTAATCCAAGAATTTAAAGAATTTAAAAGCATGAATTTATAAAGAACATGAATTTATAAAAGATTAGGAGGTAGCACCTTCCATAATCATATTTATTCAAAATATTAAAACTTACAAAGATTTATATCAAGGAGATTTATCTTGGGAATTTCCAAGGTATTTTGGGGAATTTCGGTTAAGGTATTTGAGTTCATATGAGGGGTTGGAATTTATCTAACTAAGGGAATTTAGAGTGAGCTTACACTTCTCTCTAGAATATGAAATCTATGAAAGAAAAAAGCTTGTCTAAGTAAGGGAGAAGGGGTCTCATTTTATAGGAGTTTTACATGATATTTTTGTAAATAAAAGGGAATCTAACTATTCATCCGAGTGGAGAATGACTTCATTCATGACATCATTGACTTTGGCATTTTCTCGAACTATAGCTGAATTCTTTTTGCTTTTACTGTTTTCTTTTTCGGGCATTTTATTTTGTCTGAACTTTACTCCGGGTATTTTGTCTTCTTTTGGCAACTATTTCAGAATCCACTGTTGCAAAAAACTGGATTGTCTTCAATATCAATTTCTGGTTCTTCTTCTTATTATGAAGAGCTTTGTTTTGATGAAGACGGTGCAAACGTCAGAATTATTGCTTGCATTTCTTCTGGATTTTTTGCCGCTGCAAGCATTGAGGCCATCTGAGATTTTTGTGAAAGGAACATGGAGTGCTCCGGTGTTTGTAGCGGTGCCTGTGGTGTTTTTAGTGGCACCAGTACCTGAATGGATTTCTGGGTATTTCCCGGACTCTGTGTGGTGCGAGGCTTGCTGGTATTTTAAAGTTGTTCCACCATCTGATTTTGAACCTTCTTCGAACCGTTGGGATTTTATTTTCAGAATAATCTACAAACCATGAGAATATCCATGGCAAATGGAATTTGGTGTGAAAAAAGTGTAGTGACACAAATCGTTTTTCTTCCTCGCTGGGTTTATAAAGGGATTTAAAGCGGCTGAAAGATTTTGTGACTTGGGGTTTTTGTATTTCAAGGGTGGATCCAAATTGTTCTCACCATGAATTCCACCATGTTGGAAATTGGGATGGAATACATGAGGTATGAAAAATAAAGAGCCAAGTATGGCGTCGATCAGTATTTTGAACAAAAAAAGAATTGAACCAAGCTTGTTGGTAATCCCAGTAATTAAATGCAATATTAAAAAATGGGGAATTTTGATGGGTATCCGGAAAGTTTAGGAGTTGAGATAATTCATTTTCCCAATCGCTTGGAGCAATTACCCCTAATATTTTAAAACAGAGTAAGAAGGATCTGGGTTATTTTTATAATAATTATTTTTAATTGTTGCTGATCCTGATATTTCAAGGATAGCTTGGTAAAAATATGGGGGTTTTAAAATTGATCTCTAATTTAGTATTATTAGCTGCTGCTAATATTTCACGAGTTTTTTCGTGGAATTCTTCTGGTATTAAACCTGTTTTATGCAATTCAAATCTGCTCCTGTGCCAAAAAGAGCATTGTCATGATCCTAAAATCTCCTGGGAATTTAAGGGTTATTCTTACTAGGTATTTTTCTAATGTGATCTGTCTTAAGACAGTAAGGAATTCTTTTGGGATTTCTTCTAGATTTTGTTTTGCAAAATCTTCTTCCGGTTCTGTTGGATCTTCAGAATCAGAATTATCGGACTTAGTACTTTCCTGGGTATCTTTTGAAATGATTGTTTTTATTAACAGAGAATCGTGTTCTTGTTTTTCTTTTAGAACCATGATCTCTAGTTTTATTAATTTTTGTAGTTCTAGAACTGGTGTTTCTTTGGATTCTTTCATCTTTTTACCGTTCTTCAGGATATTTGTTAAGTCATAGGTATTTTTGGAAGCATTGGACAAAATCATATTTTTATAATCTTTTTTATCCTCTGTAAAGGATTTGAGGAGTTTATTCAAATAATCTTTTTGGTGTTGGGTATCTATGTGTTTAACCATATCTAACATGAATTCTTGATCTTTGGTTAATACACAAACGCGTTTTCCTTTACCATTATCATATTTTTTAGTATTTTCAAATGAACTTGTTGTGAGCAATTCATCTATTTGAAGGGCTTTATTGTCTTCTGAAGACACAGAAAAATAGTCAGGTTCTGACTCGGCGTTTGAATCGGAGGAATCTATTAGAAGACTGGAGATTTTTTGGGTTACATCATCGTCTAATTTCAATTCTTATAATTTTTTATTCATTTTACAGTAGCTCGAAGTATGTCCCTTTTTATTGCATTTATAACATGTGATATCTTTGTATTTGGAATCAGTCTTTTTGGATTTGGTTTATTCCTGGAATACGAGTATTTTTATAAGGATTTTTATAATACTCTTCATTAGTCCTGAAATGCTTTTTCTTGTAACCTCTTGATGTATTCTTATGGGATTTATGAGTCTTGCTACAATTTTCTGTACAACTTGGAGAGGGTTTTGTGGAATTTGTATCAAATTATTTGCAAAAAGTACCTAGTTCGCACCTAGTTCTTTTTAGCTCCCATTTAAGGTGTTTCTGTAATTTTAGATCTTGGAAGATCTTTAGACCTTCCTGTTGAGTTATACTGACTAGTTGTCCGTATGTAAACTCACTGTAGGGTATTATCTGTTTTTTCACAATTCTCCTTGATTTTATTTCTAACATTTTCTCCTAAAATGGTAGGTAGCCTGGCCAGGAATTTCTCTTTCCAAAATGGTTGGTCAGAATCTTCTCTAAGCATGACTCTGGTTAAGAAAGTATTCTTGTACCATTGGAAATCACTAAACTTTTTGCATTTGAGATTTGAAAGTAACTCGACATTTTTATCCTTCAGATGCGAAAAATCTCCTATGAAGTTTAAAGAGATTGTGAGTATCGAGGTTGACACTGCATCTTGTATGGGTTCACCTTGTTCATCAAGGATTGGTATTCCTTCTTTATCAGTTTTGATGGAATTGATGATGTCTTCTATTTGTTGATCAGTGAGATAATTATCCCACCAACCTTTCAATTGATCAGAGAATCCAGCGATGAGCAGTTCTGCAATGGTCTTATCTTGTGTACCATTTTGCTTTGTGTAGGCATTTGCGACCATGGTCATTTGTTGGAGGAAGCTAAGGATATTATACCATGAATTCCACCATGTAAGGAATTGGGATGGAATGCATGAGGTATCAAAATGAAAAAGCCAAGTATGGCGTCGGTTGGTATTTTGAATGAAAAAGGAATTGAACCAAACTTGTTGGTAATCCCAGTAATTAAATAAAATATAAAAAATGGGGTATTTAAGATATCTCATGATTTGTAAAACCATCCTTGTCCAAAATGATTTTGTATTGCTATAAAAGGGCTTTAATCAAAAAATCAGTTTACAAGAGTCACAATATTTTGGAAAAAGGTTTTATAAAAATCAAGAAACATGGTTAAGAGATGCAAGATTCACAAATTTTGAAGATTCCCTATTGAGTTCTGTTGAGTCTAGTCTCTGCACATGACCAATATCTTTTGATTGTTACCCAAATTTCTCAGTTTCCCTCAATGATAAAAATATCCAAAAATTCTTTGTCTTACAAATAAAGACACACAATTACCAAATGCTTGAAGGATCAATTCTTGTAGCAATAATTTTTAGAATCCATTACAAAGCTATGGCATATGTTTTTGCCACAAAAGTCAGATACCAAAGTAAGAAAGGTGAAACCCTTCTTTTACAAACAGATCTTTCCAAATCTAACACCGTAATACCAAGACCTATTAGGTGGAAGGATATTACCCTACCAGAAGAATGGATTCTGGAAGGTGTAGTTAAACCTGAACCTATAGGAACTTCACAACCAAATACCCATCTTAGAGAAATAACTCAATACCAGGATGGTAGAATTAATCTATCATTCCATTGAAGATCTACGAGTAGTAGATACGATGATACAAGTTCCGTCGAAACCCTAGACTTAAGAAGAGTCTCACAAATTCCTTCATTAATAAATACTCCTTACAAAACAAAACCTAGATATTCTACTTCAGATTTACCCAATCTAAGAAACGTAGACTACACCAACGAAATACCTAGACCCGTATATGAAAATACCACTGTTAGAGAGAAAATAGATGACCAGGAACCTACTAGTCCAACATTTTCCTCGATAACAGAGAACATAGTGAACAAAATTAGAGTTTTAGAAAAAGAATTCCAAATTGATAAGAAATTCCTACAAAATTATTTTAATGAATAATACAACCTAGAAAAGAATTTAGTTCTTCAAAAACTTTTTAAATACTAGGAAACAAATACAGGAAAAAATTTATGATTTTGTAAATGAACATAGGATAAACATCCTATTTTTTGACTGGTTTGAAATATATTCCTCCGAAAATTCCATTAAATATCCCTTTTCTAAAATGATAAATCTCGTTACGACTAGGAACAAAACACTGGAGTGGAAAACCCTAGTTGATTCTAGGAGAGTCCAGTCCAACCACCCTCCTCTACAAGGTATTAAGCTTAACATTCATGGCTGCCCTGTAGACGCAATTCTTCTTAAAAACCTAGCAGAGGATGAGAAAACAAATACAAGAAACATTCTCGCACAGAACAATTTCATCAATATTAATCTAATACCATAGGAAAACAACTAGATAGAGTGTAAAACACACATAAAGACCACCATTTAGTCACCATAGATTCCCCAAGAGCGACTAAGGATATGAAATTGAAAAGCCCAATCTTTAAACCCTTTTAGGTGTCCAAAGATGGTGTCAAAAATATCCAGCAAAATAAGACTTAGTTTATTCAGGCTATACAAGATCAATTGAGTAAAATTGGGACTTCCAATTGTTCTAATGCAGAACCAATTGTTCCAGATACCCCACAATCTACCAATAATATCACAACAATAATGTATGCTTCTGATAACAGTGATACTCTAGAACAATTCCAAAATAATACAATCCCAAAATGAATGATTCCAAATACAAGTATATAACATGCTATAAATGCATTAAAAAGGGGTCACACTTCGAGATATTGTAAAACAAATAAAAAATTACAAAAATCAGGATTGGATGAAGAAGTAATCCAAAAAATCTCCGACCCTCTAATAAATTCCCCTAATTCAAACTCCTCTGGTTCAAACACCAACGTAGAGTCGGACTATTTTTCTCTGTCTTCATATGTTAATAAACCCCTTCAAATAGATGAGTTAGTTACAACTAGTTCATCCGAAAATCCTGATGATCATAAAAAATACGCATATGTGTATTAACCAATGATCAAGAAAAAGAGAAAAAATCAAACATAGAAATACCAGTTCAAGAACTACAAAAAAAGATTAAACAAGTAAAAATAGATATAAAAGAATTGAAAGAAAAACAAAAATGAGATTCTTTATTAATTAAAGAAATCCTTTCAAAAACTATACCACAAAACTTTGATTCTCATAATACGAAAGAATCTGATTCAGAAGATCCCATGGAGCCGAAAGATGCGAACCGGATAAAAACCCTAGGAGAAATCCCAAAAGACTTTCTAAGTGTCTTAAGACAAATCACGTCAAAAAGATATCTAATAAAAATAACTCTTAATTTCTCAGACAACTTTAAGATTCAAACAATTGCACTTTTTGACACATGAGCAAATTTAAATTTGATAAAAACATGTATAGTACCAGAAAAATTAAGAGAAAAAACTCATGAGAGATTAGCAGCAGCTAATAACACTAAAATCAAAATTGATTCCAAAACCAGTGCGTCAATTGAAAATGACGGAGTTTCTATAAAAACATCATTTGTTTTAACAAATGACATACACAGTTCTGTCATCTTAGGAACACCGTTTATAAATCTTATCACCTCATATAAGGTAGATAACTATTTCATTTCTTTTAAATCCAATAAAAAGAATTTAATATTTTGTTTCATAACAAAACTGAAAACAAGAAGTCTCAACCTAATGAGAGCTTGTTCAATACACAAAGATAGTATAAATGCAAAACTACAAGGAAAATCATACCATCTACAAGAACTGAAAAAAGATTTTTCTTTTGAAAGATTAAAAACACAACTAGAAATACCTGGTGTTAAAGAAAAAAAATTCTAAACTCCAAAATTCTTTCGAAACCGAAATATGTTCAAAGATTCCAAATGCATTATGAGGTAGAAAGCAACATATCGTAGATCTTCCTTATGAAAAGAATTTTGACGAAAAACAAATTCCAACAAAAGCCAGACCTATCAAAATGAATAGTGATCTTGAACAAAACTGCAGAAAAGAAATTCAAGATCTTGAAAATAAAAAACTAAATTTCCAAATCTAGATCCCCTTGGAGTTGGTGCTGCTTTTTATGTAAACAAAAATTCCGAAATAGAAAGAGAAACTCCTAGATTAGTAATAAACTACAAACCCTAAATACGGCCCTAAAATGGATCAAATACCCTATTCCAAACAAAAAGGATTTATTACAAAAATTACATTCTGCTTTAATATTCTCAAAATTCGATATGAAATTAGGTTTTTGGCAAATCCAAATTTCTGCAAAAGATCGTTACAAAACCGCATTTACAGTCCCCTTTGGACAATATGAGTGGAATGTAATGTCGTTTGGTCTTAAAATGCCCCTTCAGAATTCCAGCGAATAATGAATGATATCTTCAATGATTATTCCAAATTTTGTATAGTTTATATTGATGATGTTTTAATCTTCTCAAATTCAGTAGAAGAACATTTCAAACATCTTAAAACTTTCTTTTATGTTACAAAGAAAAATGATTTGGTAATTTTTAAATAAAAAATGAGTCAATTTCAGACTAAGATAAGATTTCTAGGACATTATATATCCCAGGAGAAAATCATCCTATATAAAGATCCTTAGAATTCGCAAATAAATTTCCTGATAAAATCCTTGATAAAAGCCAATTAGAGAGATTATTAGGAAGCCTAAACTATGTTTTAGATTTTTGTCCAGAGATTAATAAAATGGCAAAACTACTCCATGATAGACTAAAGAAAAATCCTGCCCCATGGACTAGTAACGATACTATTTGTGTTTAGAAATTAAAAAGAAAGTGCTAGAAATCCCGTGTCTCCATATAGCAGACCCTCATCTACCTAAGATAGTAGAAACAGAAGCCTCTGACTTAGGATATGGAGGGATCTTGAAACAAAAATCAGGAGGAAAAGAGTGTATAGTCCAGTATACTTCTGCCCATTGGAATGATACCTAGAAAAACTATTCTACCATAAAAAAAGAAATTTTGAACATCGTCCTATGCATACAAAAATTTCAAACTGATTTACTAAATCAAAACTTTTTAGTCAGAATTGATTGCAAAAGTGCTAGAGAGGTTTTACAAAAAGATGTTCAAAATCTTGCATCAAAACAGGATTTTGCACGATGGCAAGCGATTCTTAGCATTTTTTATTTCGATATTGAATACTTTAAAGGAAAAAACAAATTCTATCCCAAATTTCCTGACCCGTGAATTCCTCTAAAATAGAGGAAATGCCTAAGAAAACCCTCCAAGAAAGAAAAAATTCCTACAGAAAGCCTTTTACGCCTTGACAAATCTCAAAACTACAATAGAAGTTGATATAGTTACAGATTCGTGAACATTGGATCATCTAGAATTCAAGAAAGGCTAAATATTCTCTCAAAGTTTTATAAAATTAGAGAAAGAAGAATTTTCAAAATTCCTTTCTCCAAAACAATTTTTAAATTCCCAACTTGTGGTACCACAAGTCCCTAAAAAAACCATGTTTCTTGATTTTTTATAAACCCTTTTTTCCAAAATATTGTGACTCTTGAAAAAGGATTTTTTTTTATCAAAACCATTTTTAGCAATACAAAATTATTTTGGACAAGGATGGTTTTACAAATCATGGATATCTTAAAAACCCCATTTTTTTTATATTCCATTTAATTACTGGGATTACCAACAAGCTTGATACAATTCCTTTTTCATTCAAAATACCAACCAATGCCATACTTGGCTTTTTCATTTTGACACCTCATGCATTCTATCTCAATTCCCTACATAGTGGAATTTATGGTGGGAACAATTTGGATCCACCCTTAAAATACAAAAATCCCAAGTCACTAAATCTTTTAGCCTCTTTAAATCCATTTATAAACCCACCGAGGATGAAAAACGATTTGTGCCATTACACCTTTTCCACACCAAATTCCATTTGCCATGGATATTCACACGGTTTGTAGATTATTATGAAAATAAAATTCCAACGGTTCGAAGAAGATTCAAAATCAGATGGTGGGATAGCTTTAAAATACCAGCAAGTCTCGCACCACAAAGAGTCCAGGAATGGCTAAATACCCAGAAGTCCATTCAGGTACACGTGCCACTACAAACACCACAGGCTTCACTACAAACACCGGAGCACACCCAGTTCCTTTCACAGAAATCCCAGATGGCTTCAATGCTTGCAGCAGCCAAAACTCCAGAAGAATGCAAGCAATAATTCTGAAGTTTGCACCGTCTTCATCAAAACAAAGCTCTTTATCACAAGAAGAAGAACCAGAAATTGATAATGAAGACAGTCCAGTTTTTGGCAATAGTGGATTCTGAAAAGATTGCCAAAAGAAGACAAAATACCTGGAATAAAGTTCAAACAAAATTTTGACAAAATAAAATGCCCAAAAAGATACTTTCAAAAAGGAAACAGTAAAAGCAAAAGAATCTGACAATAGTGTGAGAAAATGTCAAAGTCAATGATGTTATGGATGATGTCATTCTCCACTCAGATGAATAGTTGATTTTTTTTATTTACTAAAATGCCATGTAAAAACTCCTATAAAAGGAGACCCCCTCTCCCTTACTTAGACAGGCGTTTTCTTTCATAAATTTCAGATTCTGGAGAGAAGTGTAAGCTCACGTTAAATTACCTTAGTTAGATAAATTCCAATTCCCCTCATATGACCTCAAATACCTTAACCGAAATTCCCCAAAATATCTTGGAAATTCCCAAGATAAATCCCCTTGATATAAATCTTTGTAAGTTTTAATATTTTGAATAAATATTATTATGGAAGGTGTTACCTCCTAATCTTTTATAAATTCATGATTTTAAATTCATGCTTTTAAATTCTTTAAATTCTTGCATTAAATCCTTGGTCGGTTCTACCGCCTATTTGATTTAAATTCCCGCAAATCCTTTCAAATATGGTTTCCTTAACTGGAGCCTTAATTTGTAAGTTAATCTTTATTTCCTTTCTGCATATCTCCTTTATCTTTTAATTTTTTAATCCCTTATATATCAATTATTTCCTTTTCTATTATCCTCTTTAGATTCTCGGATATATATATATATATATATATATATATATATATATATATATCTTTTCTGTTATGGGTATGGATGGTCCCTGTCCAGACCTGATGAAGTTTATGTACTCTTAGTGGCTTGTAGACAGTCGTGTTGTCTAGAGACATCGTGTATGGCCTTGCCTGCCTTTCCATATGGTATGTTATACTTATGATATCATTTTCGGCCTTGACATGTATATATATATATATATATATATCTTGTTGGGTCTTTTTTTACTTGCAGGTTGTTACACAACTATTTATTAGAAGCCTTGTCGGCCCAGATCTTATGATGTTGTCCTTATTTTCTATGACTAGTACGCTCGGGCCTTAGGGAACCGGGTGCGACTGAACCCCCCAAGGTTGGGGTATGACATTAACGGGCACTTGTAAATGATCAAATATGTCCACTAACCAGAACTCTTAAGCAAGGGCATAGTCCTTGTTCATTTGTTGAGTTATCCTTCTCATGCGTTTAAGTATGAGACTTGGAAAGTTTATCTAAATGTCGTGTCTATAATCTCCATGAAAGACATGTCCAGAAAACTGGCATCACTCCTGCCTTCCTTCCTTGGGAGAATCATCTTATGTACTAACTGAAAGTATAACTTATGTTGTTGAATCATATCCTTCTTTTTCACCCTCTTGGACATAGTGGTTGTAGGGTTATTTGATAGCTTTCTGGTAATCTCCAAGGCAGTACTTAACCCATCTAATAGTGGTACACCTAACACAATTCTCATTAATGATGTTTCAATGCAAATGACATTGACATAGAATTTTGCTACCCGCTCCTTTTCCATATTCCCCTTTTCTTTTCTAGGAAGAAACAAATTACTCCAACCATTCAAGCTAATCTTTTCTAGTAATATGGGCATGTCTTCACCAATATTCCCAGTAATTACTCTTCCCCTTAACATAGACAGTGCTCGAAAATGAGCAACCCATCCTGCTGCATGAGTTGTCATCTCAGTCATATTCTCATGGACTTCAGGGATCTCACCATTTTCATGCTCAGAGGCAGAATGCACCCTTTTCTTAATCTCCACAGACTTTTCTTTAGCTGGAGCCTTAATTTAATCAGCTACTCTTTGTGGCAGTTGGCCTTTGCTTGGTAGTGACAATATCCTTTTCCTTTTTCTTCCTGATTCTCAAAGAACTTTCTCCAAGAGTCTCAAAGAACATTCTCCAAGAGTCTCAATCCTTTCACTAAATCATTTTTGGACTTTCTGCTTTTATGCAAGGCTTCTTCAAGATCAGCCTCATCCTGCCTCTTTTTGCTCCTAGTGTGAGGAGTTCTGGGCAAGGTTTGAGAGTCCCCTTTCTCTATGCTTTCCTCAACATGACTCAGAATCGACTCTCTATCGTAATTCCAGAGCCGAGTTTTGACTTTCTCTTTGACTAACATGACTATAGACTGATCATCTTTATCATCAATTGTGGCAGTAAATATTCCTAGAACATGTGTTGCGACTTGTTCCATGTTTTCAACATCAACCCTATCTAGAAAATGTTTCTACCTTAATTTTGCCTCTCTTCTACCATTTATTCCACATACATAGATACATTTATTGTCTCTATTTCAGCAGATTTGACATCATCCGCTTCTTCTCCACCAATTTCCTTTCCATTGCTTTTATCTATTTTAGCAGTCTGCTCAGATGAATCAGCTTTACCTATCTGATTCTGAATTTGTTCCCCCTCACTTTGTGCCCTCGTTATTTCTCCCCTTATTCCATACGTTTCAACTCCTACTATCAACTCATGTATTTCCTCCCTCAGTTTATCTTTCACTTCTCTAAGAACATCATGTGTTTCAAATTTCCTTTGTCCCACAGTCTGAAGTAGGTTCTCTTTTTGAATCTATTGGGCTATTTGATCTATTTAGAGTTAGGGTTGTAAGCTGTCAATGGATTTGATAGTTTGAGGTGAAGTAGAAGTGATAATATTCGGTATGGTGATTGTAGGTTGTGAAGATGAGACAACGATAGGATCGGTGGCAGAAGGGTGTGGATTAATTTGAGTGAGGTTCTGAGATACTTGTAGAGTAGTGACAATATGTTCTTGTTGCTCCATTGAGGGTTTTAAGAGTGCTAGATTCTAGAGGAGGATAGTATGGATGATTTATGAATTTTGAGATGGAACTAGAGTGATAGACTGACCCTCTTCATTTTAAATGTAAGTGAGAAGAGATAGAGAATCGATGTAGTTGAAGGGGTTGAATCACTTGTTGCAAGGAGTTTTAGTCCAAATATGATTCTTAGGAAGGGTTTTGACAAGATGGTTGAGTGTTTTCAAAATCAGATACATCATTACAAAAACACTTTAAAGAGTAGTGTCAGTTACACACTGCTAAAATAGGATTTTTAAAAAAATTAACATTTAAGGGATGAAACAAATTTGTATCAGAAGAAAGATTAGGAGTTGCAGGATGTGTTGTGACCTAAATTTTGTAATTAACCACTTGGAGAGTGTACATAACCTAGTTTTGACAGTCTTTCCGGAATTTCAATATCAAGCTAGTCTCTATTACATCAAATATTCAAACAGACATTATGAATCAAAACTCTATCATGGTATAGGAAATACGACCAAATGCACAAGAATGAATAGAATATTAATCGATCAATGTTTTAATTTCAACTAAAATAATTATTCTAGCCAAACAAAGAGAAACAGTATTGCAATTTTGATTGTCTCATGTATTCAACCTATTTTTCATTATAAGAATCTTTCTAGTTAATACAAGTCTGCAAGAATTAACTGATGATCCAATTTTATGGCTTCAACACATATTTCCTCTGCCAGTATGCATTTCCTTCCTTGCTGTTTCAGAATCATCATCTTTCTTTTTCAGCTTGAGAGTGATCAGGATTTATTTTCTACTTCCATTGTATAATTTGAGCAAGCATTGTTTCTGTGTCACTTTGGCTTGCTTCTTGTCACTCTTTCTTGCAAAACAGTTACATGTTAGATTCAGGACCCTAGATCATCTTGGTCCCCTTTTCCTTTTCATTCAGGTTTCTTCATCTTTTTAGGATCCATTCAACTAATATTTTAACCTCTGTATCAGTTCCAACATTTCTAACAGGCTTGAAGAGTATTTTAGCAACTTTTCTCTTCTTGACCTTGTAGCCTCTGTTGAATGAGTACTTGGTTTTGCATTATGGACTTCTAGATACCTCTTCAGTGGGTTCTTCTTTTATTCTGTCCAGTTTAGGTTTGTGAGCCAATATGAGTGGATCGGGTTGCTCTACACGTTCTTTTAAGGAACAAGTTTCTTTTATACTTGGGTGTTTTCTCACTTTGCCATTTGATGATTCACCTTTTATCTGAGCAGGATTGCTGAGTTGCTTTCCTTTTTCAAAGACTAAATCTCGATATTTTTCAACCTAAGACACTGTTGAAGTGGTTTGCTTCTAATCAATGATATGATCAATCCTTTTTGACTTGAGGATGTTCACCTTGATATCTTCTCTATTGTTTGAGCCTGAAATTTTAGTGACGATACCAGCAGATTGTTTAGATTTATATTTTGAGTCTTTTGTAGTCTCAGAGTTCAATGGAGCTATCATAGCATTTTTCCACAATGTATGCTTCTTGATCGTGTGGTCAGGTTTTCCACATACAAAATAGTTTGGCACTTGATTTAATCTTCTGTCCTTTACTTTTCAGATCCTCCTTTCTTTACATGTCTTTTTCCATTTTGATCTTGTTCCCTTAGTTTCCCTGCATCTGTGTCTGACTTATTTTTACAACTAGTGATTTCATTGCTTCCCTTTCCGCTTCCATTAGTTTATCAGAGTTCAGAATTATGAATAAGCCATCCACTTGTAGTTTGCTCACTTTACATACTTCTTCAATTGCAATCACATTGGCCCTCCATGAATGAGAGAGAATCCTCGGAGTTTTCCTAGGCTAGTTCCTCGGAGGAGAATTCCCTTCCAAGAGTCTTAAGTTCATAGATAATGTTGAAGAATCTAACGAACATATCCCAGGTTGATTCCCTTTTGTGCATTGAGAATGATTCATACTTCCTCATAAGATCATTAAGTCTACGCCATTTTTTTGAGACATGCCTTCATGTATTTGTTTCAGGCATTCCCAAATCTCCTTGGCACTGGATCATCCCGAGACTCTATTGCACTCATTGCTTTCAAGACTACAAAGTAGGATATTTATTGTTGTAGAGTTTTATTCTATCATTCTGAAATGTCCAGCCATAAATTCCTCGTTGGTTTTTAGATATCTTGTTCCATCATGTATGATTTTGGTGGGGATTAGTGGTCCTTTTTTTGTGATCACCCAAAATTCATATTCCAACTCCTTTAGATAGATTTCCATGTGTTCTTTCTACAGGGTATATAACTTACCATAGAACAATGGTGGCTTGCAAATGAATGGTCCTCTACGGTTTCTCTGTGTAGGATACATCGTGATCTTCTCTTTAGGTGTTATCCTTTGAAAGAGAACTGGATCTGATACCAATTGATATTCTACACACCAAGTTATCTATCATATGCGATACCTAATTTCTCCTATAGGATGGAATACGTTGCGCTAGCTGTTCTATGCATAGCGTTTGCAGAATAATAAATATAAAGTAAGGACACACCACTTTTACGTGGAAATCACCTGACTCACAAGGGTAAAAAACACGACCTACACCTCTGTAGGATTTAACCCCATCTCCACTACAAATTGAGACTCGGCAAATTCAAGTTACAAATTCTGTAAGAAACTATAAACTCTAATTCTTATCTCAACAATATACCCAGACTATTGAACCCACTCCAAGTTGATCCCCGACTTGAAGTTGAGTTTGACTAACTTGTATACCTATACAATATTCTTCTATAATAGCGAATAAAGGTACAACTCGATGAACAACCTAATAAAAGAATCTAGACTTAAGAACTGGAAAACATTATTCAATAGAACAACCCCTTCAATCTTCTTTGTAGTATTAGGGTTGCACTAATGAAATCAGAACTCACTTAATTATGCTTGGCTGGTTTGCTTAGGTTTCTGACTTTTACTCTTTGTGAGTTCGTGAGTTTCTTCACAGCAAGACTTGATATATATATATAACTTTTGTCTTCATCAACGCGGCTAACCTAAACCTACATGATACAACCCATCATGGTAGAATAGTGTTTGTGTAAGTTTCAGATTCTTACGTCTTCACATATCTTTATTTTCCTTGTAGGACTGTAAAGAATCTTCTTAAGTATTACATGAAATCCTGCCACCTTGTACGCCAAGTATTTACCATAAAAACATAAATCCTACTTGCGGTAGGAATCTACGAAGGAACACGTTCATGTACCTTTTTCTGGCATTTGTTCCTATCAACTCTGTCTCGCTGCTGGGACTGAGACGGAACATGTTCTTCGACCTGATTCATTCCACCTCTGCTCTTAGCCTGATTCGTTCAGCTCTATATATAATGTTCATAAACTTGGTTCATTCACCTTGTGCATTCTCTTTGTAGATGTCACACCCAAACCTTGGGGAGTGTGGCCGGCACCCAGCGCCTTAATGACCTGAGCATACCACCATTAAACATAACCTGGATATGAAAGTGTCTGAGCCGACAAGGCCCTAGAATGATATTCATGTAAAAACCTGAACTTACTAACTTGAAAAAGGAAAGAGCCCAAACATATATTCATATATAAGGCCGGCAAGGCCATAGTATATTAACTGACAACCGACATGCCGACAAGGCCATACAAAACAACTGTATATACCCCAAGTCTACAAGCCTCTAGGAGTAGCAAAATATGACAGAAGTTCGGAACAGGGCCCCGCCATACCCAAAATATATATATACATAAGTAGCATAGCCTACCAACTCTCTACAGCAACTCTGGGGAAAATGGAGCGCGACGACAAACTGCTGAATCGGGAGACCTACTTGGGAGGTGCGTCAGCCTAACTACCTGCACCTGCAGGCATGAAACGCAGTGCCCCCAGCAAAGCGGCTTTAGTACGAAAGAATGCACTGGTATGTAAAGCTGATAAAACATGTATATAAAAATGTAACGCAAGGAAAGACAGTAAGGATAACCCTGGGACTCTGAACTGCTGCTAAAGGCGTATGACATACATGCTTATGATCTCTCTCTCACACACACACATACACACACACACACACACACACACACACACACACACACACACACACACATATATATATATATATATATATATATATATATATATATCACACACACACACACACACATATATATATATTTATGTATAATGCATGAGAGACATCAGAAGGGCATTCTGAATTTTGTCAGAGTGCCATAAGATCATTATCCTCCGACTATCGTTTTGTAACTACATATCATCATATATCGTGAAACACACAAGGAACACAAAATACCACATAATGAGAGATAATATAAGATGCGGAAAGTACTCCCAACAAGGGGAAAATGAAATTCATGTAATACTTCCAGGGAATGTTGGCATAAGCATCTCTAGCTAACAAGAATGGAGTTATTTTGTAGGAAAGTTTCATTACGTGTCATTTTTGTCACGATCATGACAAAAAAAAGGTTAGCCTTAACATGCCTCTCAATGATCTACCTTTGAAAATGTATTGTATTCGGCCCGTATAACACTTCAATCTACAATACATGAAAAGAATACTATCGTTACGCTAACGGATAAACTAATATTCAACATATTGAGCCGGTAAACTCGATATTATACTAACTATCAAACTCTCTTCTTTTCTCCAATTTCAGCCCCATAAAAATATGAACATTCAACACCTTCTTCTACAAGTTCCGCAAATTAGATGGTGTATTCTTTACATCTATTACCCTCTCAAAGTGATAACTAATCGAGAAAAAACAAAAATGACAATGAAGCAGAAAAAGGAAATACGTAAACATAGTGTTTCACTCTCCTCTATAAATAGCAGTGTCACCTTGAAGTTGCTTGACCTATTGAACACTAAGAAGAAGAATCGTTTGCGATATAGAATTGATTTATCAATACAAGATTTTAATAACCTACTCCAGCTTTAGAAACTCTCAACTCCAGATCATGATTATATATCTCATACAGATATTGCCCCAACTCAACACCTTCCTTTCCCTCTTGTTTCAATCATCGAAAACATAGCCACATATGGGTAACAAGTAACGAGAATGTGGTCTTAAATGTTTTCTCCAAGCTAAATACTGCATGCAACACATACAAGCAGATTAGAATAGCTACTTTCTGAAGAAACATGCTCACTTAATTTAAATGAAAGAGGTAATAATGCTTAAACGTGGAAGCGTAAGAAGGAATAACAGTGAGGGTGTTTGTTAAATAGGACCATCATGTCATACTTAATAACCAGTTCTCAGCGGGACCTGCTTGAAGATCTTCATTATTATTCACATCATTTTTCATAAGAAAGAGTCATGCATTTAACATTATAGATCCAAAAAAGGAGTAGTTCTCTCATAGCTCCAGGTGGTGAAATGAACATTCAACTCACTTGGGCTCTTGACTGAACATGAGCAGTAATGCATGTTCAAATATTTAAAACAATTGGTTTAGAGATATAGCTGGCAATACCTAAATAACTATAACGATGAGCTAGATCATGTAAAGGTATCCGGACCGGTTTGCACGCATCTTGACTAATTTCACAGGGTTCCTGCTACTTCCCGCCAGCACAAGTACAGAGTAACTCTATCCACCAATGCTTGGACAGATAAAAAGAAATCACCTAGTATCTAAAGATAATTCTTAAGTGCGACTTTGTAAAATGCATCTTTGTTACACATATCGGCTTCTTCAATGTCCTATTAGAATCATACGCAGTCCAAATAAACCCTTACTAAAAAATAGAGCTTATATATTGCTCAATCCTTCCATCTTCTACCTATGTGGGAGATTTGTTAATTGGCCAAAAACCATCCATCTTTTCATGTCTCAAACACCTTACTTTGTGTACCAATATCTCTTTCATTCCTCAACGAAATTTGACGATACTTGGCACTAATATCATCTACTCATTTAGTAGATTAGGCATGTGCGAAGAAATGATTTTTACGACATGCGGAGCCCACATGTTTAAGTCACTAAAGACGGGAAAGACGCAATCCCACATAAATTTCCAACAATTTTCTCCCCTGTTAATCTTAAAGGGAACCAATACATGTTTAAACATTATCTCCGCATTCAAAATTCCAAGTGTATTGTTTATGCAAATATACAGTCAATCAATCATATAGCATGAAGCTTAAATGGATCATAGTTACCAGCATATATATTATAGTGGGAGGATGCAGGTACATGTAGAATAGTTGGGTTGGGTACAAATTAACTTGAACACCACGATTGAACTATAAAAAAAGACGAGAAAGTCAGCACCCATTCTCACAAGGAAGTAACGAGTGCAGTCGTATTACACCTGCTAATTTGAAATCTTACGTTCACTACTGAATGGACATCAAATTCTCAAAGACCGACAAATTGAAGGTAAAAGTCTTTCGGCAACAGAATCTAAACCTAGGACAAATGAACATGTTAATCAGCATATGAAAATGCAACATATGTACAAAACTCAGAAATATCATCAGTAGTAACACATAAACTTACACACATATATTCTTTTTCTATCTTTCATTCACTTAAGTCGTTTGTCCATGGAATATTTTTCCTTTTTCTCAATTCTTTTTTTCTAAAACAGCATTTGGTTATATATTGCACTGACTGTTTAAAGAAAAAGTAAATTGAAGATGAGTTTCTAGTTCCAAAAAAGTGATTTTGATCAGTTTTTCAATTGAAAATAATTTTCGCTAAATAAAATTCAACTTATTTTCAAGTTGAATAAATGTTCAAACACACCTTCAACTTTCACTTTTTCAACTCAACTTCAAATACTACTTTTTTCCAAGTTAAATACATGTCCAAACACACCTTCAATTTTTAAACATTTTTTTAACTTAACTTCAAATACTACTTTTTTTTTTCAAATATCACATTTTTTTTTGTTTAAACGCCTACTAAATACCAGACATTATTCAACAACCAGGTCCAATTTGTAATTCGCCATTAACATACATACTGGATTATCACCATACTAACATTAGTTTTTCAAGTGAAAATCATTTTCACTCACAAATATTCAACTTTTTTTCATGTTAAATACATGTTCAAATACAACTTCAATTTTCAAATTTTTTTCAACGTAACTTCAAATACTACTTTTTTTCTCAACTATCACATTTTATGATCAAGCGCATACTAAATACTACCAGACTAGATTTGTAATGACCCATTTGGTCGCTTAGCACTTTTGGACATACCATCCCTAAATTATCCTTTTCGTGGTCTTATTTCGATGTTTATAGCTTGCGGGGAGGGGTGACGCATTTTTTGAGCTAAATTGAGTTTGTACTGAAAATAATATCCTAAGTTAAAAGGTTCTTGAGTTTTTAAATATAAAGATTTGACTAAGAGTTAACTTTTAATTAAACGTGTCCGTAATCGAGTTTCGTCAATTCCATTAGGTCTGAAACGTCATTTATGACTTAGTCAAGTCGTTGGTTCGGGTCCCCAAACATCATGGTGCGTTTTGGGTGTTTGGTTGTCTAATCTTGAAATTTTGAGAAAGTTAGAGTGCTTTGGTAGAAAATCGTGTCTTAATGATGTCGAATTGGTATTTTGAGAGCCCGAGCGAGTTTGTAGCGTCGATTATTCTTAGGTAGCATATTTGGTTTGTGTCTGGGGTCCACATGAGTTTTGAGTGTTGGATCAAAGTTCTAGTTGCTGATTTTCTAGTGCCAGGCACCCTTCTTTGTGATCGTGAGAAGGGTGTCGTGATCGCATAGCCTGGTGGGGGAAGCTATTGCGATGACGTGATGGTACTCCATGATTGTAGGGATGTATGTGTAGGTTGGATGAGTCACAGGACATTGCAGTCGCGAGCCATGGCCTTGTGATCGCGATGAGCCCAGCTGGGCCGGGTGGAGATTGGTGTAACATCCCGTATTTTTGGACTAGTAATTAACCATCCAAGATGAGAAACTTTACCCGAACCCACAAGAATATGGTCGTGTTCAATATTTAGATCAAGGATTTATTTATGTATGTGATTGGTTAATGATTGAGCTATCGTAGTAGATTAATTAAGGTGTAATTGGATAAGTGCTAGGAGACACTTTCCACGGGGCCTTAGCATGAGAGTAAAAAAAGATTACTATATATGCAAAGTTACGTGGATATAGGTGGCTGCTAGGATAGATGCCTAAGGATGAATATAATTAATGTTCTGGGTCCCACCTTCCACTTAGAAAGGGGTTACTTTGGAATCTCATTTAAAGAAGTATCAAAATTCTCCTAAAGGAAGAAGGCTTAAACGAATATGGAGACTATGTAGCATTAACTTAAGAATTCACTTTGCATACTTTGCATAACTAAGTTCTATGTGTAGCAATATTATTTTTTAGTTATCTTAAGGAGGAAAGTATAGTTCCCTTATTCAAAAATCTCAAAGTAGCAAGAATTGTTCTTAGCAAGTTCAGGTATGTTAAGGCAAATTGTTTCTTTCTTTTAGCATGTTCTAAGTACGAAACGTAAACGTGATATTGTCCTATAAATGATTTTATTCTTGGTAGTTAAGAATGTTCATGTTATTCATTTCTATTGTCAAAGAATGTCTAAATATGTTCCTAAATCCTTATTGAGGTAGATGGAAAAGATGTTAGTATTTATAATGTTAATTGGAGGTGAAGCAATAATACGTCACTCCGATAAACCTAGAATGTTTTATTATCGTTCATGCATTTTATTCATATATTATCCTGGACCCACATGTGTTATATACACTACTATATGGTATGCATTATATATATATGTAGGGGATAGGAAAAGGGATACGGCGTTATATACGCACACCACCTGATCAGTTGGTATATGATGAAGATTATGCCTACAGAAGCCAAAATGATATGATGGAAGACGGCGTTATATATGCATATATATATGTATGACCGCATTGTGCATGGCATTTAGGTATATTATGGCCCTCAGAGGCATTCTGCACAGACATGATATTTATGCATATTATGGCCCTCAGAAGCATTCACTACTGGTTGGTTATTTCTTATCTCATGTTACTTTCATGTCTCTATTATGCTGTTCTTCATTCCTGACATACTCGGTACATCAGTCATAATGGCATTTCTTTTGTCCGGGGACGCTGCGTTTCATGCCCGCAGGCTCACGTAGGCAAGGTGACAATCCACATTAGTAGGTTGCTGACTCAACGGATATTGGAGCACACCCCTTATTTCGGAGTGGTGGTCTAATCTCGGTACAATGTTTTTGCATGTACATGTGGGTATGGCGGGACCCTGTCCCTACCTTATGATATTGCGTACTCTTTTAGAGGCTTGTAGACAGTATCTTGTGTATAACAGTCAGATATGGCCTTGTCGGCCTTGGTATGTATATATATGCATGGGTTGAGTCATGTTGGTAAGATTTTACATAGCTTCCTTCCAGTTATTATTTCTCTGCGTCAACAGATTACCTCGTAACGGCCCTCGTGGCCCACGACTAATTATGGTTAGACGTTACATACATGATTAGTGGTACCCGGCTTGGGTCGTGACAAACTTGGTATTAAAGCAGGTTTGTCCTAACTAGTCTACAAGTCGTGCTAGTAGAGTCTTGTTTATGGATGTGTGGTGCACCATACTTATAAGCAGGACGCTACCTAATATTTAGGGATGGTTTCCATTCTTTCATCTAATAGATCGTGCAGTAGAGCTGGGTTTTAAGCATTCCACTCCTAATTTGTTTCGTGTGTATGGTTTCTGCAATGCCTACAACAAGGAGGAAGTTCAAGAGTATGTGAGCGTTGGATACGACTGCAGGTGTAGGTACTAGTCGAGCGCCATCCACTAGCGAGGGCAAAAGTTAGACCCACGGTGCGACTCCTTCATATGATTCCCCTAGTCCACCATTTATAGGGGAGTGTAGTGGGGCTGCAATACCCCAAGTTCCTCCACTTGATACTCCAGATGAGGATCTTGATATACGAAGTGATGTACAATTATTGACTCGATTAGTGGTCGCTCAGGCCCAACGTCAGATTCCAAGGCCTTCTAATAGAGCTGCTAGCTCGAGAGCTCGAGATTTCATCAACTTAGACCCTCCAGTTTTCACGGGATCAGACCTGAACGTGGACTCGTAAAAATTTCTGGATCAGATACAACGTACCTTGTGGGTAATGGATGCTACCGATACTGAGTTGGTAAAGTTTACTTCATATAAACTGCGAGATATTGCGGTGACCTGGTATGAGATATGGGAGCATTCTAGGGGGCCTCAGCAACACTAGCAGGACAGAGAGAGTTTTCAGAGGCCTTCTTATAGCATTTTCTGCATGTTGAGTTTCGACGGGCCAGACATGATAGATTTCTACGTCTTGAGTAGGGCAACATGAGTGTTCGAGAATATAGCTTGCAGTTTAATTTATTGGCCTGATATGCTCCTACGATTATAGCTGAGATGAGTGACCGGGTACATAGGATTTTTACTGGCTTGGGGTCGCACTTGGTCAATGAGTGTACTATGGCTTCTCTGAATCCGAATATAGATATTGCTCACATTCAGGCTTATGCACAGAATATGGAGGATCGTAAGAGACGACAACGGGTAGATCGAGAGCGTTATAAGGGCCAACATAAGAGGGCTCGATCCGTAGGTGATATAGGGGAGTTCAGAGGTGGGCCCATGCCACAACTTTATAGATTCCCATCCTACTCGACGGCTAGCGCATCATCACCATTTTCAAGGTCGAGGGTTAATCGGTTTGGTCAATCTGAACCAGGTCAGAGTTCACGAGCATCAGGGTCTTATTATATAGGGGATTCTATTTAGATGAAGTTCTCGTTGTCTCGATGCGAGCAGTGTGGTAAGGCCCATTCGGGGTTGTGTCGACAAGGATCAACTGTGTGTTATTCTTGTGGTGATCCTAGTCATATTATGCGAAAATGCCCGACAAGAGGCGAAGGTGTTAGGGCCCAGCCGGTCAGATCTGCAGCAGCTTCTTCACATTTAGTACGCCCATTAGGGCAAAGTCATCAGACATCATCCGGTCGTGGCAGAGATAGTGGTGGAGCAACAAACTTCGGTAGTGGCCAGAACCGCATTTACGCATTAATGGGTCGACAAGATCATGCGTCCTTACCTGATGTTGTTACAGGTATATTATCAGTCTTTTCACATAATGTGTATGCGTTGTTAGATCCGAGCTCTAATCTATCATATATCACCCCTTTCATTGCCTGTAAATTTAGTATAGAGCCTAAGTTGATGAGAGATCCATTTGTGGTATCTACACTAGTTGGTGAGTCGGTAGGTGCTAGATGAGTCTATCAAAATTGTGCAGTATTAGTTTGTAGCCATCAGACCTTAGCAGATTTGGTAGAATTAGAATGGTTGATTTCAATGTTATTATGGGCATGGATTGGCTGGCATCGTGCTATGCTAATGTTGATTGCCGAACAAAGATTGTTAGATTTTAGTTTCCAGGAAATTCAGTCCTTGAATGGAAGGGTAATACGGCGACGCCAAAAGGTAGGTTTATTTCATACATTAAGGTAATAAAGATGATCTCCAAAGGTTGTATATACCATCTTGTTCGGGCTAGAGATATCGATACCAAACCACCTACTTCCCAATCAATTCCGGTGGTTAATGAGTTTCTTTATGTATTTCTAGACAAACTTCTAGTCCTTCCTCCTGAAAGGGAGATTGAGTTCGGAATAGATGTGTTGTCAGACACTCAGCCGATATCTATTCCTCCTTACAAAATGGCTCCAGCTGAATTGAAAAAATTAAAGGAGCAATTAAAAGATCTGCCTGAGAAAGGATTCATTAGTCCTAGCATATCTCCTTGGGGTGCGCCGGTATTGTTTGTACGAAAGAACGATGGCTCGTTACGAATGTGTATTGACTATCGACAGTTGAACAAAGTCACTATCAAGAACAAGTACCCTCTTCCCATAATTGATGATTTGTTTGATCAGTTCAAGGTGCAAAATATTTCTCAAAGATCGACCTAAGGTTGGGGTACCATCAGCTAAGGATCAAAGAGATGGACATTCCAGAAACGGCTTTCAGAACAAGGTATGGGCACTTCGAGTTCTTAGTGATGTCATTTGGACTCACAAAAACGCCGACAACATTTATGGATCTAATGAATAGCATGTTTCGCCCATTTCTGGATGTATTTGTGATTGTATTTATACATAATATTTTGGTTTACTCCCACTCGGAAGCAGAGCATGTGGATCATTTGCGGATAGTACTACAGATGCTCTGGGATCATAAGTTGTATGCTAAGCTCTCTAAGTGTGAGTTTTGGATGAAGTCGATGGCTTTTCTTGGTCATATAGTGTCAGATGAAGGTATAAGAGTTGACACTCAGAATATTGAAGCGGTGAAGAATTGGCCGAGGCCCACGACCCCATCAGAGGTTCGCAGCTTTTTAGGCCTAGTTGGCTATTATAGGAGGTTTGTAGAAGGATTTTCTACCATATCAGCACCATCAATAAAGTTGACACAAAAGTCCATAAAGTTCCAGTGGTCCGATGCCTGTGAGCAGAGCTTCCAAGAGTTGAAAGACAAACTAACATCGGCACCAGTCCTTACTATCCCAGAGGATCTAGAAGGCTATGTTGTGTATTGTGATGCCTCGAGAGCAGGGTTAGGATCTGTGATAATGCATCATGGTAAAGTGATTGCCTATGTTTCAAGTCAATTGAGGAAACATGAGAAAAACTATCCAACGCACGATTTGGAGTTGGCCGCGGTAATCCATGCACTGAAAATTTGGCGGCACTACTTGTATGGTATTCATGTAGACATTTTCACGGATCATAAAAGTCTGCAATACATATTTAAACAAAAATATTTGAACTTGAGACAAATGAGGTGGCTTGATTATTGAAGGATTACGATGTGGACATCTTATATCATCCCGATAAAGCTAATGTTGTAGCAAATGCACTCAGTTGTAAGTCGATGGTTAGCTCGATGTTGGCGCAGGTTGAGATGAAGAATTTAGTAAGAGAACTCCATCAGTTAGCTTGTTTGGGAGTCCGGATAATGGACTCGAATGATGGTGGCTTTGTTATTCAAAATACATCAGAGTCGTCTCTCATATCAGAAGTTAAAAAAAGTCAGTGGGAAGACCCCAGTTTGAGAAAAATCAGAGAAGGCATTCAACAGAAGAAGACCATAACCTTTGAGATTGATGGAAATAGGGTTCTCAGGCACCAGGGCCATTTATGTGTTTCAAATGTAGCGGGATTACGAGATAAAATTATGACAAAAGTCCATTTCTCACGATATTCCATTCACCCTGATCTACAAAGATGTATCCTGATATCAAGGGTATCTATTAGTGGAACGACATGAAGAGGAGAATTGCGGAGTTTGTAGCTCAGTGTCCTAATTGTCAGCAAGTAAAAATAGAGCACCAAAAGCCCGGTGGCTTGACTCAGAACATTGAGATTCTGATGTGGAAATGGGAAATGATTAATATGGATTTCGTTACGGGTTTACCTCGCTCTTATCGTATGTTTGATTCTATTTGGGTAATTGTTGACAGACTGACCAAATCAGCTCATTTCCTGCTGGTCAAAATTACATACACGGCCGAGGACTACGAGAAATTATACGTTAAGGAGATCGTTCACCTTCATGGTGTGCCTATTGGGTTGTGAGACCTGTCGACAATTTTGGTGGATTTCTTAATTGTGGAGTCGACATCAAAGATCGACTCACCTAAGGCGTATGCATGCATGACTTAAGATAAAAGTTGGTATAGCTCTATCCTAATTTTTTTAAGATTTGGCTGACTAGACTCAAAGTTCCCGAGCGGACTGCTCGAGTGAGAAGGCTACGCGGCCAACCGGATGGTCCGGACGCTCAGCGCATATACCAACCCTCCTAAAATTTTGGAAATTTGAAAGAAGTTTGCGGGTGCGCAAAACACACATCGCGTGTAATGTGTGGTAGTGTCATTTTTCCAAAGTGGAAGAAATACGAACGGAATGTCAATTTAAAGAAAGCAGTAAAAGAAAGTAGCAATTAAAACAGTTATGTATACAAAATTTCAAAAGGAAACAATTAAAAAAAATAGATCAAATAAGGAGCAATATAAAGCACAATAATAATTAACCTGAATTTGCTATGGTTAAGAACCTGAAAATCCACAGTGGAGTCGCCATACTGTCACAACCGTTTTTGACCTGCGGGCTTCGCGACGCGATGGCATCGATACCCTCTAGATTGGATAAAAATGCTTTCTTTGAGGAGTCGCCACCTAATTATTCTAAGGTGAATTAGGGCACCTAAATGCTAACTAAAAGCTGCAAAATAACTCCAATTTTGTGGTAGAAACTAATGAGATTCTAGGTAAGGGTTCTTTATTATCCTAAAGGGAAGGGGTTAGGCATCCTTTAAGATCCGCTAACTTGCGGTTATCCGGTCAAACTCAGGTTAATTATTATGCTAAAAATGTATGTTTTTACAAGTATAAAAATAATGTTGCAAATAGATAATAAAATGATGCATTTTATACATGTAAAGTTGAGAGAAAATAAATAAATATGCATATGTATGAAAATTGATAAAAATATATGCAAGGTGATTTTTTGAATGCCGGTCCTAAAAATAGGTAAACTAGCGATTAACGATTTTAAAACTAACCGAGCCAAAAAAAAAAAACTAGCGATGGGTTTCAAGTTTTGACTACCCTATATTAATTAATCTACCTATTCTAAATATTTCAATAATTTCAGGAGTACAATAATATTTCAATACAGAATGAAATAAAGCTGAATTAAATAAAGTAAAAACAATAATAAAATAAATAATTTCCGCGGGATATTTGCCTTCTTTGACTTTATCCCTTGCAAGCTGTCAAGAACAAACGGTTAGAAACAAATGAATATACATAACTTCAGATCCGTATCCAAAATAATAAATGTTTTGATTACGGAGGACTCAGACTTACATTTTGAAAAGATCATTCCAATCACGTCGTGGGTGCTAACATATGACTCGTTGCTCATTTTAGTTGCCTTGCCTACCGAACATGTTGGTCTCTCGGGTGAAAAAGATTTAAGTTTCATCATTGCCCAGAAGTTTTATTTTCCGTCTTTATAACTATGGAGGCCTAAAAAATCGACGAATATTTTTCATCGGCCAGTGTAGTATTGGTTAAAAATAGTAAAACAGCAAGACAATCCGTGCACGGATGTTTAAATGCCAAAAACAGTAAACTGAAACAGAGAAACGAAAAAAAGTGTGGCCTCGAATTCAATTTCATCGGCCTAAATGCGGTATTTTGGTTCAAAACAGTAAGATATCTGTTAAAACAGTAAACTGAAAAACAGAGAAACAAAAAAAAAGCGCGGCCTCGAATTCAATTTCATCGGCCTAAATACGGTATTTTGGTTCAAAACAGTAAGATATCCGTTGCACGGATGTTAAAACAGTAAACTGAAAACAGAGAAACAACAAAAAAAAGCGCACCCTCGAATTCAATTTCATCGGCCAGTGTAGTATCGTGTTCAAATCAGCAAAATTATATCAAAGCAGCAGGCAGAAAACAGAGAGGCAATTTCCGAAGGCGACGCGGCCTCCAGTTTAATTTTCATTGGAAAAATGCAGTATTTATTCAAAGCAGTAAAGCAGTAAAAATGCGGTATTTATTCATTGGCAAAATGCGGTATTTATTCAAAGCAGTAAAGCAGTAAAAATGCGGTATTTATTCATTGGCAAAATGCGGTATTTATTCAAAGCAGTAAAGCAGTAAAAACGCGGCCTCGAATTCAATTTCATTGGCCTAAATGCAGTATTTATTCAAAGCAGTAAAAAATAAACCGAAAAACAGTGAACTGAAACCAAGAAGCAATTTCCGAAGGCGACGCGACCTCGAGTTCAATTACATTGGCAAAAAGTAGTAAAGTAGTAAAGCAGTAAAGCAATAAAGCAGTAAGATATCCGTGCACGGATGTTTAAATGCCAAAATAAACCAACAGTCTGCAATCAAAACATCTGACCCGAATTCTGAAATTTTCGGACCGAAGCAGGATTCGAATCTGCTTCTGAAATCCGGCCCGAGACAGAACAGTGATCCGGCGTAGCATAAGAGGGGTAGGTGGTGGTTTCGGGTCGGCGATGTGATGGGGTGTGGGGTCAGGTGCGACGACTTGGGTGAGGGGTGTTGGGGTTTGGATTTTTTTTTTTGTTTTAAGTTTTGTTTTGGTTAAGAAGGGAATAAAAGGGGTGTTTGGTTGGGCTTTGGGTTGGGCTCGGGTATGGGGTTTCCTGGGTGGGCATGGCCAAAAAAATGGGGTAAGGGAAATAAAGGGTGAGGGTTGTTGGGCCTGGGCGAAATGGGTTTTAGTTTGGGGTAGAATTGTTTTGGGTTGAGAAATAAGAAATGAGTTATGGGTTTAGAATATAAAAGGGGTTTAATATTAAAAAGGGATTTAATATTTAAAAAATGCATTGAAGAAAAAAAATGTAAATTACTAAAAATAAGAATATAACGATGTGATAATAATAAAAAATATAATATTTGCGATATGCTTAATGCTTGATAAAAAATGGAAATGCGATGCCATTTTGCGGAATAAATAACATAGAATATTATGGATAAAACTATGATTATCATATATATATATATATATATATATATATATATATATGCCTATATTTTAAAATTGTTTTAAGGTGTTAAAAACATTTAAAATTGCAAATAAAATCAAAAATGGTGGGACAAAATTGGGTGTCAACAGATGCCCCTCTTTGGCCGGAGATAATGAAAGAGTTTTCGGCCAAAGAAGTTGACTAAGTAGTCAATTTTGTCTTGATCATCGGGAGAAATTTCCTCGGTACGTCGTAAGAAGCTTCACGTTGTGCTGAAGTTCCTGTAAATTAAAGTTCCTGCAAACTAAAGCTTAAAGCTAAATTAGTGCATAATTGCTAAGACAGAAATAACAGAGAATGAGTACATAGAAATGCGACCCTGTGAGTCGAAATGTCGCCCTTGAACAAACGTAATGCGATGACGTTGTTGTAAGGACGTAATGTTGATGTCGTCGTTGTATAGACGTTGTGCAGAAGACGTCGTTGCATAGACGTGTTGCTGATGACGCCGTTGTATGGGCGCGTTGTTGATGACATCGTTGTAATGCTGTTGATGTCGTTGCAATGCTATTTTGCTATAAAAGATAGTTGTCGATAACGTCGGTGTATGGACGTTATGTTGACGACGTCGTTGTATGGACGTCACTGATGTCGTTGTTGTATAGACGTTGCTGATGTCGTCGTTGTATGGACATTATGCTGATGACATCATTGTATGGACGTCGCTGATGTCGTCATTGTATAGACGTTGCTGATGTCGTCATTGTATGGACGTTGCTGAAGCTGTCGTTGTATAGACGTTGCTGATGACGTCGTTGTATAGACATTGCTGATGTCGTCGTTGTATGGACGTTGCTGAAGTCGTCGTTGTATGGACGTTGCCGATGTCGTCGTTGTATGGACGTTATTGATCTCATCATTGTATGGACGTTGCTGATGTCGTCATTGTATGGACGTTGCTAATGTCGTCGTTGTATGGATGTTGCTGATGTCATCATTGTATAGACGTTGCTGATGTCGTCATTGTATAAACGTTATGCTGATGTCGTCATTGTATGGACGTTGCTGATGTCGTCGTTGTATGGACGTTTCTGATGTCGTCATTGTATGGACGTTGTTGATGTCATCGTTGTATGGGCGCAATACTGATGACGTCGTTGTATGGACGTAATACTGATGACGCCGTTGTATGGGCGTAATGCTGATGAAGCCGTTGTATGGGTGTATGCTGATGACGCCGTTGTATGGGCGTAATGCTGATGACGTCGTTGTATGGACGTTGCTGATGACGCCGTTGTATGGGCGTAATGCTGATGATGTCGTTGTATGGGCGCAATGCTGATGACGCTGTTGTATGGGCGTAATGCTAATAACGTCGTTGTAAGGACGTTGCTGATGACGCCGTTGTATGGGCGCAATGACGTCATTGCCGTCAGTTTGCTGTAATATGATTCCATGTTTTGTTGAATCTTCTGTCGATTCAAACTCCTGTCAATTGTGAATTGAAATGTCGTCCATGCACGGACGAAAATGTGATGCAACATCTTTGCCGAAACGCACATGTTGCGGCTTCCTTGCCTTTGTCAACCTGAAGACCTGCACTCGAAGAAATTTGTGTGTTTGAGGGGAGGGGCGGTTGATTCGCGTTGACTTTGTAGCTTTCGCTCTTGACCCTCGCAAGTTCAGACTGGTTTAGATTGAAGACTTAGTTGTCTGGTATTTTCCAGGTCCATTGGCATATTCTTGCAGTGAACCCTTAAAATATGCCCCAGTTTCTGGTATATATGAAGATGCTGAACTTCCAACTGGACAAAATCGAGTTTGTGCAGGCAACTTGCTTGTCCTATTAAGTAGATCATGTGAACCTATTACGTTGTGTGCAAGATAATAGAAGACAATTTCCAATGGTGTGACCGAAGCCGATATAGGCCGCATACGTATTCCGACAAGGAAAATCAGGTCATAACGTAGTTCGTTGCAAGCAAAAGGGATTGTGAAATTTTTCAAAATGGGACCGAAGCCGATGTGGCTGCCTACGTATCCCGCCGAGGGAATCAGGTCATAACGTAGTTCATGCAAAAGAGATTTGTAAGATTTTTTTTAAAAATGGGATTGAAGCCGATGTGGCCGCCTACGTATCCTGTCGAGGGAATCAGGTCATAACGTAGTTCATGCGGCAAAAGAGATTGTGAACTTTTCCAAAAATGGGACCGAAGCCGGTGAGGCCGCCTATGTATCCCGCCGAGGGAATCAGGTCATAACGTAGTTCATGCAAGCAAAAAGGATTGTGAAGTTTTCTAAAAATGGGACCGAAGCCGATGTGGCCGCCTACGTATCCCGCCGAGGGAATCAGGTCATAACGTAGTTCATGCAAGTAAAAAAGGGATTTTGTAAGGGTTTTTTGTTTTTTTTTGTTTTTTTTTAAATGTAAAAGAGAGTGACTAGAGTTTGAAAAAATGATGCAATATATTTTGCAAGGTTTTTTTGTTTGTTTGTTTTTTTTTTTTTTGAAAATATGAAAAAGACAGAATCACTTCTTGACTTCAGTTGGTACCAACAATTAGTATTGTGCTTAGGGGCTCCCGTTATTGCTTTCTGTCTAATCGAGACGGACTTCAGGGTAATTCCTACAGCTTCAGATGCTACCTCAGACATACCTGAGTATCGACACTTGCTTCAAGCCAAGATTTTGACATATATGCATCCTCATGTTTCAAATGCCCTCACTGAAAGGAAGTCTCATTCTCATATGTATTTCAGTATTTTGAACTTTGGGACGTGTAGAGAAGTACTCTTACCCTCAGAAAGATGGTCAATGCATTTAATTGTGATACCATAGGCTTGGCCGTCATGTGAGTATCCACTATTGTGAGAACCCTCCGTATAGGATCATGTAGGGCTTGTTATGGGTTCGTAATGTAGGCTTGGGGAAAGGAAAGGATATCATTTGGGTAAGGAGTGACTAATCCTTCCTTGAGCGTTGCAATATGTCCGTGCTTGGTATTTGTGTGCCTAGATGCCGATTTACTTCTTTTTGCCCCCTTTGTTTTGTACCGACTTCTTTTGAATATTTCGTTTGGAGCTTTTTCCCCTTTTTTTCGAAGTTTTTTTTTTTTTTTGATATTGTCGGGGATTTTGACTTCCCTTTTGTGTGAAGTCGTCATTTTGTTTTGTTTTATTTTTCTCTTTTGGGAGCATTGCACTTCAACTCGGATCTTTTCAACAATTTGCACATTTCTGATGCGCTCAAGGAGGTCGGGCCAAAAGAGGGATAGTGCGTGTACGCACTCAGAAAGGGTATAGGCATAAGATGTGGTTGTTAAACAAAAAAGGCTTCAGGCTCAAAGGGAAAGTGCTACGGATAATGTTATTTGGTAAGCTGGAAAGGCTCAAACGTATCAAAGAAAGCCTACGATCCTTTCCTATACCAAGTGTTACTCAGGATTTCGCCTCAACAAACATTAGAGCCAAGTTCTAGATCACAATGCAATGCAATTGAACTTATTCTAAAAACTCACCACACAATGCACATGAAACGATGAGGTTGATTTTGTTCATATCTTGGAAGTAAGCAAAACAATTTTTCAAGTGTCACCACAGGCATGAATGGGAGGTAGAAAAAGAATCTATGGTTTACCACAAAGTCAGTCTTCTCCGCCTGTTCTTTCCTATGCACACTCCTAACTGTGTTGGTATCAACCAAGTCCATCAATGATTCTCAATTTTTTTTTTTGTATTTTTGAATAAAGGGTACCGAACCCAAGTAGGGCTGCCTACGTATCTCATCTTTGACGAGAATCAGGTGTGCGTAGTTCGTGCAGAAAGTATATATAAAATGTATGCTCAAAAAAATTCATCCATGATAGGATAGTAAAAGTAAAAATTGTATAAAACAGATGACTGGCCACTATGGGACGAATGCAAAGTAAAAAATAATTATCCACAGTAGAATGAATGCAATGAAAAAATGATTATCCACAATAGGATGCATGTAATAATAAAAAAAAATGATTGTCCATAATAGGATGAATGAAAAGATTGATAAATCAGATATGTCCCTCTCTAAGGTGGACAAGGAAGTGCGTCTTTTTTTTTTTGATTGATTTTTTTTAGTGCTGTCGAACCCGAAAAGGGCTACCTACGTATCACACCGTACGGTGAGAATCAGACACTCGTAGTTCGTGAGGATATGTTGTAAAAAATGGTATGATATAAAGGAATTATGTAACGAAAATTAAGCATATCAATTGAATTTGCAAATAAAAAAAAACAAAAACAAAAGTATTAGACAAACTAGAGTGATGCCTCATTGAATCTAGTGTTGGCTGACTTTTAATAATCAAAACATCTTTCGGTCATCTTTGTGAAAACCTTTTTCTTTGTTCTTTCCTGGTGTATATCCATGGATAATGTTTTAGAACGACTGCCCCGGCTGTTCGCGAGGATGATCTTCCTGCAAAAATAAGAGCATCGGGTGAAAGGAGGAAAGTCACAGAAAGAATAATAAAATGTGGAAGTGTAACAGTATGGTCAAAGACTCCCCTGATTGCTTCACAAGGTCCGAGTCCTGATGTTGAAGAATTCTTTATCCTTGGGCGGTGACACAGTTTCAGTCCCGGGGACCAAAAGATATGGTGTTGCCCCAGTAGAAGTCTTGATTGTGGTGCGATAACCCAAAAGTTTAAAGTGCAAATGTTCATGTCCATAGTTGTAAGCGACATGGCATGATATGTACAGAATTGAAGCAGGTAATTATTGCATTAAATAATATGTACATAATTAAAAGAAGAAAAATAGCAAACAAATTGTGCGGGAATTAAATGTGCGTCCTAACATGCATGGAGCCTCTCTTATGCCAGAGGTGAGCCTAAACGCCAAATATGAGAGATTATGACAAATTAATCCAAACTGTCAAACTGCAATGCTTTTGTTGGAAATAAAGACAAAATGTATGTACATTTTCCAATATCGGCATGTCATGATTAGGCTTGGATTAGTCTATCATTATCACGTTACACATAATATGTTGATGGGTCATTGGGTTGTGAGACCAGTCGACAATTTTGGTGGATTTCTTAATTGTGGAGTCGACATCAAAGATCGACTCACCTTAGGCGTATGCATGCATGACTTAAGATAAAAGTTGGTATAGCTCTATCCTAATTTTTCTAAGATTTGGCTGACTAGACTCAAGGTTTCCGAGCGAACTACTCGAGTGAGAAGGCTACGCGGCCAACCGGATGGTCCGGACGCTCCGCGCATATACCAACTCTCCTAAATTTTGGAAATTTGAAAGAAGTTTGCGGGTGCGCAAAACACACATCGCGTGTAATGTGTGGTAGTGTCATTTTTCCGAAGTGGAAGAAATATGAACGGAATGTCAATTTAAAGAAAGCAGTAAAAGAAAGTAGCAATTAAAACAGTTATGTATACAAAATTTCAAAAGGAAACAATTAAAAAAAAATAGATCAAATAAGGAGCAATATAAAGCACAATAATAAGTAACCTGAATTTGCTATGGTTAAGAACCTGAAAATCCACAGTGGAGTCGCCATACTGTCACAACCGTTTTTGACCTGCGGGCTTCGCGACGCGATGGCATCGATACCCTCTGGATTGGATAAAAATGCTTTCTTTGAGGAGTCGCCACCTAATTATTCTAAGGTGAATTAGGGCACCTAAATGCTAACTAAAAGCTGCAAAATAACTCCAATTTTGTGGTAGAAACTAATGAGATTCTAGGTAAGGGTTCTTTATTATCCTAAAGGGAAGGGGTTAGGCATCCTTTAAGATCCGCTAACTTGCGGTTATCCGGTCAAACTCAGGTTAATTATTATGCTAAAAAATGTATGTTTTTACAAGTATAAAAATAATATTGCAAATAGATAATAAAATGATGCATTTTATACATGTAAAGTTGAGAGAAAATAAATAAATATGCATATGTATGAAAATTGATAAAAATATATGCAAGGTGATTTTTTTAATGCCGGTCCTAAAAATAGGTAAACTAGCGATTAACGATTTTAAAACTAACCGAGCCAAAAAAAAAAACTAGCGATGGGTTTCAAGTTTTGACTACCCTATATTAATTAATCTACCTATTCTAAATATTTCAATAATTTCAGGAGTACAATAATATTACAATACAGAATGAAATAAAGCTGAATTAAAGAAAGTAAAAACAATAATAAAATAAATAATCTCCGCGGGATATTTGCCTTCTTTGACTTTATCCCTTGCAAGCTGTCAAGAACAAACGGTTAGAAACAAATGAATATACATAACTTCGGATCCGTATCCAAAACAATAAATGTTTTGATTACGGAGGACTCAGACTTACATTTTGAAAAGATCATTCCAATCACGTCGTGGCTGCTAACATATGACTCGTTGCTCATTTTAGTTGCCTTGCCTACCGAACATGTTGGTCTCTCGGGTGAAAAAGATTTAAGTTTCATCATTGCCCAGAAGTTTTATTTTCCGTATTTATAACTATGGAGGCCTAAAAAATCGACGAATATTTTTCATCGGCCAGTGTAGTATTGGTTAAAAACAGTAAAACAGCAAGACAATCCGTGCACGGATGTTTAAATGCCAAAAACAGTAAACTGAAACAGAGAAACGAAAAAAAGCGTGGCCTCGAATTCAATTTCATCGGCCTAAATGCTGTATTTTGGTTCAAAACAGTAAACTGAAAACAGAGAAACAAAAAAAAAGTGCGGCCTCGAATTCAATTTCATCTGCCTAAATGCGGTATTTTGGTTCAAAACAGTAAGATATCCGTTGCACGGATGTTAAAAAAGTAAACTGAAAACAGAGAAACAACAAAAAAAGCATGGCCTCGAATTCAATTTCATTGGCCAGTGTAGTATCGTGTTCAAATCAGCAAAATTATATCAAAGCAGCAGGCAGAAAACAGAGAGGCAATTTCCGAAGGCGACGCGGCCTCCAGTTTAATTTTCATTGGCAAAATGCAGTATTTATTCAAAGCAGTAAAGCAGTAAAAATGTGGTATTTATTCATTGGCAAAATGCGGTATTTATTCAAAGCAGTAAAGCAGTAAAAACACGGCCTCGAATTCAATTTCATTGGCCTAAATGCAGTATTTATTCAAAGCAGTAAAAAATAAACCGAAAAACAGTGAACTGAAACCAAGAAGCAATTTTCGAAGGCGACGCGGCCTCGAGTTCAATTACATTGGCAAAAAGCAGTAAAGTAGTAAAGTAGTAAAGCAGTAAAGCAGTAAAGCTGTAAAGAAGTAAGATATCCGTGCACGGATGTTTAAATGCCAAAATAAACCAACAGTTTGAAATCAAAACGTCTGACCCGAATTCTGAAATTTTCGGACCGAAGTAGGATTCGAATCTGCTTCTGAAATTCGGCCCGAGACAGAACAGTGATCCGGCGCAGCAGAGGGGGGTTAGGTGGTGGTGTCGGGTCGGCGAGGTGATGGGGTGTGGGGTCGGGTGCGGCGACTTGGGTGAGGGATGTTAGGGTTTGGATTTTTTTTTTGTTTTAAGTTTTGTTTTGGTTAAGAAGAGAGTAAAAGGGGTGTTTGGTTGGGCTTTGGGTTGGTCTCGGGTATGGGGGTTTCTGGGTGGGCTTGGTCGAAAAAAATGGGGTAAGGGAAATAAAGGGTGAGGGTTGTTGGGCCTGGGCGAAATGGATTTTAGTTTGGGGTAGAATTGTTTTGGGTTGAGAAATAAGAAATGAGTTATGGGTTTAGAATATAAAAGGGGTTTAATATTAAAAAGGGATTTAATATTAAAAAAATGCATTGAAGAAAAAAAATGTAAATTACTAAAAATAAGAATATAACGATGTGATAATAATAAAAAATATAATATTTGCGATATGCTTAATGCTTGATAAAAAATAGAAATGCGATGCCATTTTGCGGAATAAATAACATAGAATATTATGGATAAAACTATGATTATGATAAAATAAAATAAAAAATGCAAATAAAAAATAAAAATGATATATATATATATATATATATATATATATATATATATATGCCTATATTTTAAAATTATTTTAAGGAGTCAAAAAACATTTAAAATTGAAAATAAAATCAAAAACGGTGGGACAAAATTGGGTGTCAACAACGGGGATTAGATATGTCACCCCAATATTCGAGGACAGCTGTTTCTAAGGGGGGAAAATGTAACATCCCGTATTTTCGGACTCGGAATTGAACCATCCAAGATGAGAAATTTTACCAGAACCCGCAAGAATAGGGTCGTGTTCAAGTATTTAGATTAAGGATTTATTTATGTATGTGATTGGTTAATGATGGAGCTATAGTAATAGATTAATTAAGGTGTAATTGGATAAGTGCTAGGAGACACTTTCCACGTGGGGCCTTAGCATGAGACTAAAAAAAGATGACTACTATATATGCACAAAGTTACGTGGATATAGGTGGCTGCTAGGATAGATGACTAACGATGAATATAATTAATGTTTTGGGTCCCACCTTCCACTTAGAAAGGGGTTACTTTGGAATATCATTTAAAGAAGTATCAAAATTCTCCTAAAGGAAGAAGGCTTAAACGAATATGGAGACTATGTAGCAGTAACTTAAGAATTCACTTTGCATAACTAAGTTCTACGTGCAGCAACATTATTTTTTAGTTATCTTAAGGAGGAAAGTATAGTTCCCTTATTCAAAGATCTCAAAGTAGCAAGAATTGTTCTTAGCAAGTTCAGGTATGTTAAGGAAAATTATTTCTTTCTTTTGACATGTTCTAAGTACGAAACGTAAATGTGATATTGTCTCATAAATGATTCTACTCTTAGTAGTTAAGAATGTTCATGTTATTCATTTCTATTGTCAAAGCATGTCTAAATATTCCTAAATCCTTATTAAGGTACATGGAAAAGTTGTTAGTATTCATAATGTTAATCGGAGGTGAAGCAATATTACGTCACTCCGATAAACTCAAAATGTTTTATTATCGTTCATGTATTTTATTCATGTAATACCCTGGACCCACATGTGTTATATACACTACTATATGGTATGCATTATATATATATAGGGGATGGGAAAAGGGATACGGTGTTATATACGCACACCACCTGATCAGCTGGTATATGATGAAGATTATGCCCACAGTGGCCGAAATGATATGATGGGAGACGACGTTATATATATATATATATATATATATATGTATGTATGACCGCATTGTGCATGACATTTAGGTATATTATTGCCCACAGAGGCATTCTGCACAGACATGATATTTATGTATATTATGGCCCTCAGAGGCATTCACTACTGGTTGGTTGTTTCTTGTCTCATGTTACTTTCATGTCTCTATTATGATGTTCTTTATTTCTGACATACTCGGTACATTAGTCGTACTGACGTCCCTTTTGTCGGGGGATGCTGCGTTTCATGCCCACAGGCTCACGTGGGCAAGGCGACGATCCACATTAGTAGGTTGCTGACTCAACGGATATTGGAGCACTCCCTTTATTTCGGAGTGGCGGTCTAATCTCGGTACGGTGTTTTTGCATGTACATGTGGGTATGGTGGGACCCTGTCCCGACCTTATGATATTGCATACTCTTTTAGAGGCTTGTAGATAGTGTCTTGTGTATAGCAATCAAATATGGCCTTGTCGGCCTTGGTATGTATATATATGCATGGGTTGAGTCCTTCTATTGGTAAGATTTTACATAGCGTCCTTCGAGTTATTATTTCTATGCGTCAACAGCTTACCTCATAACGACCCTCGTGGCCCATGATTAATTATGGTTAGTCGTTACATATATGATTAGTGGTACCCGGCAAGTAAGGTGCGGGTGCCCGTCATGACCCTCCGGTTTGGATCTTGACAATTAGGCTTCACGATTGTGTGGTCTTAGACTGTGATCGCGAAGAAAGTCGAGGTTCAGAGGGTATTTCTTCTCCAAATCGATTTGAGACTTCATTTTTCACATTTTCAGAGCTAGGGAGCTCAAAATTCAGAGATTTCAAGTACATTCTTTAATTTTATCTTTGGGGAAGATTTCTTTCGTTGTTTACCAACCTAATCTATAATTCTAGGTGATAGACTAAGGGGTTTTCCATGAATTTGGGGTTAAAGTGAATAGTAAAATTGAAGGCCTTAATGTGATTAGATTTCCATAAAATTTAAGATAATGACTGACGACCCAATTTTCCTAGTCATCATGGCACTAACTCCAAGGGTCAGTAAGTCAACCATGATCATTTTATCTAAGATATTTAGAGTAATAAAGTGCGAAAATAGTTTAAAAAATTAATTTAAGACTTAATAAGTCGCATAATATAAATAATACGAAAATACTATCTTTTTACCGTTTTATTCAAAAACAAAATATTCGTTTATACCATTGACATTGATAATTATGAAAAATTGGATAGTAAGTTTTGATGAATTGTGTCACTAGTACAAGAACTAACTAAGAAAATACAAGTCTGGCATTACATCCCTAAATACGTAGCTGTCTGGAAATTAAAAGACAGAAATAAGAATTAAGGAAGAAGAATGTGGCGCCACAGATCTGTCATGTAGCTCACCCCGAATCCTTCGAATATCTCCTCAACAGACTGGGTAGCCATGAAGTCAACTAGAATAGAAATAAATCCTACACACAAAAATGTGCAGCAAGTGTAGTGTGAGTACGGCAACAACATGTACTCACTATCATTGTCCACTGACACTATCATAAATGGAGACGAGGTCTGGTCTTTCGATTACTACTTCCACACTAACTGTCATTAGTTTGCCATAATCATATTAATGCAATAAATCATGAAAATCATCAGTCCAAACCTAGGCTATAGCATCTAGTTCCTCAAGTATGACAAGGCTTCCACATAAACAAGGCGATATAATCAAATCCACAAATAAGGTACCAAACACAGAATATGAATGTAATGTTATGAGATGTAAATGAAATACAATGCAAGGACTTTCCATCACCGGTACATATTCAAATATTAACAAATAGTGACTCACGGGAGACTCGTGATGTTTATTTATTACCCAAAATTATTTCCCTTCGGGTTCTCAACCACAGAGGCTCACACGATACCCATCTCTAGCCACACAGTTGTTACTTTACGTACATTTATATTATAAAGTGTATCATAATTTAGTTGACATAAACTTGGAGAACTAGATGTTACCGTAACACCCCGTACTTTGGGCACATACCTTAGTGTTAGTGAAATATCTGATACTGTTGGGTTATGGTTTGAACTAGGGCTGGCCAGTGGGCCGGGCTCGGGACTGGTGGGCCAGGTTTGGCAGGTCGGGTCGGGGCGGGATGGGTGAAGGGGACGGGATCGGGGCTGGTCTGGTCAGGCGGGATCGAGTTTGGCGGGATTTGCCGAAGTCCCGATCCCGATCCCATCGGAATCGAGATCGGGATCCCGGTGGTTTTTCCTTTTTTTTTTAATAACATATGTATAAAAAAACTCAATAATTAAACAAGACAAGATAGTGTAATAAAAACATCTCAAGGCTATTTTTGTGCCTCTTATATTATTTAATAGACATATGATTTTTTTGTAATACAAACACAATTGTCAAAATTGCAACTTTGTGGTGTTGTCCAAAAGTTGCAAATTACATAATAAAATTGCAATTAAAAAAATTACATTCTTAAAAAAACTTGTTCTAGTTTCTTGAAAACTTCCTGTGGTTCTTCGGTTGGAATTGGTATTTGTTGGTCAAATTGATCCACGTCGCTTCCACCACCTTCGGATAAGATTTCGTTGTAGTTTTCGTCTTCTTCTTCTTCGTTGATCTCCGGTTGACCGCACCTTCTCCGCTCCGCTCGTATCCAATCTCTGAATAATACTACAATCTTTAAGTTGTCTCTGGCTAATGAGTGTCTGTGGTCTCCTATTTGATATTTGCAGGCAGAAAAAGCATTTTCAGACGCAGTTGATGACGCTTGAATGTTCAAAATATCTCGGGCCATCATTGAAAGTGTCGGAAAGGTCTTCTTATTCCCCCTCCAGTATTTCACCAAGTCTTCACGTCCCTCTTCATTGAGAACTGCTTGGTACGGTACAGAACCCTGCAAAAAAAAATATCAAACTCGCTAATTTGGTTAGTAGCGGTACAGCCGCACATTCTATTTCTGAGGCTTTCAATACTAGCCGTAGAAACAGCAAGTCTTTTGTGAGGTTGTGTTGAAGAAGAAGAAGATGGTATGGAAGCCAGTAGGTTACTAGCACTTTCTTGTTGGTAAAACCTATATATTTTTTTGCATTGGTCTTCTACGCTAGACAACACTTCTTCTTTAATTTGTTCAATAGGTGGTGGGTGATTTGGATTTTTGGGACTTGGAGGTGGTAGTACTTCTATACAATCGTAAATAGTTTCAATAAGTGATTTAGTACCGTCTATTTTAATAGTCGAATTTAATACAACACCAATAATATAAATAGTGGGAATAGGAATAAAATATTTTTTAATTTTGATAAATATTTTTTAATAGCTGCCATATAAGCTGATTTTTCCATATATTCACTAAGTAATAAAAATATTAGAGCTATATAAAACAACATAGTTGAAATAGTAGGATAATATATACCGGAAAATTCTTTTGTTGCTTGAAAAAATTTCTCTAAAAATACAATAAGTTCGGAAATTTTTACCCAATCGTTATCTACAACCATATAAGCTGGATTTTGATTATGAGAGTTAAAAAATAAAGTTATAGGTTTTCTATAGTCATAAGCAACAAGTAGTTGCTAGTATAAAGAACTCCACCTAGTGGGTACTTCTTCTGAAATTTTTCTATAAGGTAGTTGGCAATCGTGACAAGTTTTTTTATATTCTTTTCTTCATTGTATTCTATTATTTTTAAAAATAAAGTTTATAGCAAATTATATTTTACTAAGAATGTCTTCAAAAAGTGATAGACCATCATTTACAATTAAGTTATATACATGGCACGCACATTTTATATGAAAATGATTTGGAAAAGATGGAGTTAAACTATTTTTTAAAATTGTAATAGTGTAATTGTTAGAAGAAGCGTTATCTAGTGTAATAGTCATAATTTTATCGGTTATTCCGTAATAATCGCACACTTGATAAATATTTTCTGCAATAAAATTACAAGTGTGCCTATCATCTATATATCTATATGCTAAGATACGTTTTTGCATAGACCATTTATAATATATCCAATGACAAGTTACCGTTAAATAATCATGACCGTTAGTACTACGGCCTATATCAGAAGTGATAACCACTTTGCCATTCAAATGATATAATGAATAACGTAAATACTGTTGATATTCATGTGCAAATTTAAATACATCTCTCTTAACATTTGATCTAGGAAAACCGTTAAAAGCAGGATTATACAAATCTCTAATGTAATGAATAAAATCGGGAGATGAAGGAAATGAAAAAGGCAAACCCTCCACAGCAACTAATTTTGTTATTGCTTCCCTATCTCTATGTTTATTGTATTTAGGGCCTACAATTCCCCCCGTCATAGGGTTAATTTGACCATGTACTTGGTTTGAGACAGTATCAGTATGTGAACCTTGTCCCGATGGAGCGGGCATTTGCGCACCCGGTTTTGAAGCCTCGTATTGGGCATACCTAGCTGAATGAACCCTTACTATGTGTCTCATTAAACCCCCCCGTCCCACCGTGACCTTTTCCAGTTTTAAATTTTAAAACATATTTACAAATTTTACATCTAGCTACTTGATTCTCTACGTCCCTATCAAAAAATATCCATGCATCTGATTTTAATGGTCGTTTTGCTGGACCTCATCTCATACTAGGGGGAATAGGAGGCATTTCAGTTAAAGTTGCACTAGTGGGTGTGTTGCCATCAACATTAGTGGGTGTATCATCTAGATTATCGTCTAACTTAAAGTCTTCTTGAGTTCCAGAAAATAGCTCCTCGTCTAAATCTAATGGTATTGTAAGAAAATGTTCAGTATCAACAAAATCATCCTGTGTAGGAATAGGATGACTAGAAGAAGCATGACCCCTACCCATAAGCATATGTTTAAATCCTTCCATTATAAATTTATAATTATATTAATAAATAATTAAAGTAAATAAAATTAAGTGCGCTAAATAAAATAAACAAACAATAATAATTTAATGAAGGAACGAATGTACCAAACGCCGACGTAACGTCGACGTGTAATCGAGAGGTTGAAAATTGAAACTTTGCTTGATGGAAGATCCTCCAGCTAGTTGCCAACTTCACTCCCAATTCCCAAATGAATAAATAAAATTGAATATTTAGTAGACAATGTAGACTTGTATAGAGATAGATTGAGAGATTAGAGAGATTGTAGGATGATTTGTAAGAAAGATGAAGAGAAAATGAGGTATTTATAGTTGGAAAATTGGGTTAAAGTGTAAATATAATAACTTATGGGTTAAAAATAAATATTAAGGGGGTAGGGGGGTTGGGGGAGGCCAAAAATGGCCGTTGCACAATGGTCAAAATGTAAAATGGTCGTTGGTGCAGCGGTTATTTTTGCAAAAGGGGAGATTTCGGGCGGGATCGGGTCGGGACCGGGACGAGGCATTGTCCCGTCCCAGTTCGAGTCCCGATACCGCAAAAAAAAATTAACTATTCGGGTTCGGGGCGGTGTCGGGGCGGGACCGGCCCGACCCAGCCCACTGGCCAGCCTTAGTTTGAACCGCTTGGCGTATGTAAGTAGACATGAGTCTCGGGGAATTTTTGTTATATTTAGGTATGCACGTCAAGAGATTAGTATATAAAAGAATGAAGTTCCAAAATAATTTAGGACTCAACAAATAGGACGACAGTAATTGAAATGATATTTTTATGTGGGGAAAAAGAATGCACGGACTAGTGATATCACATGATCAATATAGTATGCATATGAAGGATGTTAAAATTAATGTAATATTTAAACCATGGAAACCAAGGAATTAGTTCATTCATTAGTGTATAGGTATTAAAGTAAATGTTCACGTGTGACTTAGCTAAATGGGTCGCAAAGTGAGTAATACAAGTTCATAGTCCTTTTAATGTAAGATGGATATAAATGACTTTATCTTTTTGGGAAACAATTGGAGGGGCATCCACATTCTATTAAGGGTAGAAACTCATACCATTTATTACTATTTTCTTTTATTTGTTGTACATTCATAATAAATTGTGTTGTATCTATATATTTTACACTTTTTTCTTTAATTTTGGACATTTATTAGCATAATGTCCTTTTTCATTACAATTCCAACATTTACATTCTTTAGGTTTTTCTTCTAAGGGTTTGATATATTTTGTTTTTCTAAATTTTCTTTTATGTTTAAATTTCTTTCTAGTTTCAGGAGTATTTCTATATCTTTTAAATCTCTTTTTCCTATAAGGTTTGTAGTGTTGTCTATTGTAATTATTATATTTTTGATATTTTTTATTTATATGACCTTTCTTATATTTCCTTTCCTTTCTTTTATCATCACATCCAAATGCTAATCTTCTTTCCGTAAATCCACATATTTCTCTTAATCCTAATTTCTTATCTTTTTAAATTTTGTGTTGTATTCTATATTCTTCACATTTTCACATTAAATATGCCCTTAGTACTCTTATCCTTTGTCCTAGAGTATTTTCTCTTGGGTCTAAGTTGCTATATTCTTTTGATACTTCAATATTATATGGTGTTGGTAAATGGTCATAGTAAAGTTGTTGATATATTAAACCTTCTTGTGGTAAGAATCTTGCTTCATAAAAGAATTTACTAAAGATTATTATATATTATGGTAATTTATTAATTTTACAACATTTCATGTTATTTAGATTCATTATTATTTCAGTTTTTCTTTCTGCAAATACGTTTTCTCATGCTACTAACCATTTTACTCCTAAAAATTCTCTTTTTAATACTATATCAAATATCATTAGCATAGATTTCCAGTCTGTTGCATGACTAAATAATTCTCCTCTTAATTGGTACGCTATAGATTCCATCCAGTATGTTGCTTTTCCAATTAGTGTTTTAGATATTAAATCATAAATATAATCTAGGTTATCAGTATGTGTAGGGTTCATTAATGTTATATACATTCCAAGATTTCAATCATTTATTCTTCTACTTATTTCTTGTTCATCATAAACATTATCTAAGTCTAGGAAGTATCCGTTAAAGTTTACACCTTGTGACATTGATCCTACAAATTCTTTAAATTCAGCTTGTTATCCTACTGGTATGTGATTTGGTAAATTATTATGTCGCCTTGTTACTACTTCTAAATTAGGGTCTATTAGTTCTTCTTCAGGATAGTCATTAGTATCTTCGTTTATTATATCGTCTGTTTCTATAGGGTTATTAAATTTATCTTCTACATCGCTTTCAGGTTCTTCTATGACTGCATTTTCATTTTTCATTTTTTGTAAATCTTTTATTATCTCATTATTTTCTTTTGCTATTTCTGAGTTTTCTTCTTCCTCTACTTCTTCTATGAATTTTGCTACTTGTGTCCCTTGGTTGGTTAATTCATTTAATCTTATAAGATTAGTAGTTTCTTCAATATTACTGTCTTTGTCTGTATTGCTATCAGTTTTTTCATTACTAGTAGTACTTTCAGCACTTGCTTTATATGTTTTCTTTACCTTCTTTTTTCCTTTTAATCTTGTCATTTGTTCTTTTAAAATATGTAATTCTTATTTTAATTCTCCCAATTCTTGTTTTACTTCATTTAATTCTTCTCTTGTTTGTTTTAATTGTACCTTCGTTTCTTTTAGTATTTTCTTTGTATCCTTAAACTTAAACTTATGTTTATATTTTTTATATTTATTGTATCATTCTTCATTATTATGTGATTTCAGTTTTATATTTTCTGTCTTTAATTCACATATTTTTTATTCTTGTTTATCTAATTTTAGGTATAAGTATTCGCTTTTTTCTGTGTCATTTAAGAAGATGTTTTCATCTTTTGAGGTGTTATTATTATTATTTGGTGTAGTTTTAAGGTTTTTTTTCTTTATAGGTTCAGATTTGTATCTTTGTTTTTCTATTATGTCTTTTTCATAATTTTTAAGGAATGTTATTACACTATGTTCGTGGTTTTCCATTAAAATTGTCCTTTTTTATTAAATATTGCTAGTTTATCTAATGTTTTTCCACTAATTCTGATAATATGGGTTTTATTTTACTAATATCTACCATTATAGGTTCTTTACTTCTTCTACATGCATCTATTGGTACTAATTTCGGTTGTTTAGTTGTGGTATTAACTATTTTTTCAACTATTCCTTCTTGGTTGGTACTAGGTTCTTCGTCTTCTACTACTTGTTTTCCTTTATTTATATCTGCTACTAATATGTTAATTTTTTCTAATATTATCTTAAATATTGGTACTTCAGATATATTCCATAATCTTATTAATTCGTCTCTTATCAATTGTTGCATTTGTGTCTGGTTTTCTTTTATTTCATCCATTATTACTACGGTATTCTTTATTTGTTCTTTTACTATTACTTCTTTCCATATTGCATCAATTTTTTCGTTAGGGTTACTCAAGATTATTTATTCTCTTCTTCCATCCGTTTCCCATATCTATCCATATTTTATCAAATTTATTACATTTTTGTTCCAGTTGTTTTATATCATTTTCTAATTTCATTTCTTTTGCACTGTATTCTAGGTATTTAAGTTGAGATATTATTTCTTCTGCTTAAACAGTTTTTATTATTTTTATTTTTTGTTTTTTCTTTATTATTTTTCTCTGTATATTCATATCTTACTTATAAATCTTGTTTTTCCTTGGTCATTTACTTCAATTCCTTCATTATTAATTTTGTAATCTATCATGGTTAAAAATTCACTTTCTAATAATAATTCATTAAAACTATCATATTCTATTACTCCTATATTTATTTTATATTCTAAATCTTGGATTTTGAATTTCAAATTAATACTTTTGGTTATTATTATTTCTCTTTCATTTTCATGATAATTATAAGTTTGTGGTTCTATTAAATTACAGTCTTTTTCGTTGATTTTACTTATATGTATAAAACTTTTAATAGCTCATGTATTTATTTCAGCTATACAATCAGTTGTTATTATTTCATTGAATATTATTACCTTAATCCTTAATCTATTACTCGGTATATTTATTAAATCTAATATTCTGGGTTGCCTAGTTCTTAGGCTAGTTTGTCTTGATATTGCTTCTTTTTTAATACTCAGTCTAGATCTTTCTATTTATGGTATTAGTCTTTTTTATGATGTTAGGGTTCTAGTACTAAAGTCCATATATATCTCATCTGGTATAGTTATTTTGGAATTTTCTTTATGTTCTATTTATTCTAGTATTTCTTGGTACATCTTCAGTACTAAGATATTCATTTCTTGTTGTTTCTTTACATGATGATTTCATGTTAGGTCATATATCATTTTTGTTTCTATGCTTTTTACTTTACTACCTGGTGGCATATTTATTCCATCTAATTTATAATATAATGTTAAAGCTAAGTCTTTATGTTCATCTTTTAATGATATACTAAAGTCTGGTTGTACTGTGAATTTTAGTTTTTGATATATTAAATTTCCTTTTATCACGGATATTATAGCATCTTGTAGATTTCCTAATATTCTATCATCTAATATGTATATTTGTATAGGTGTGTCTATATTTTTCTAAAAATATGCTTTTATAGTAAATGCTACTCCTCCAAAGTATATATTTCTATATTTTTTAGCTTATTTAGTAGATAATTTTGCTAATTCTCTTTTTATTATTTCATCTGTTATTAAATTTTTTTTGCTCTACCATTTATACTGGTTATGTCTATTATGTTCTCATATTTTTGTGCTATATATCTTACTTCTTTATTTCTTTCAAACCATTTGGTTTTAAATATTTTCTTAGTTGATAATTCTTCTTTTTCATCTTGTATTTTTTGATATATTTCTAGCTTAAAGTTTAAAGTTTGTGTTATTCCTCCGTCATATACATTCATTTGGTAATATGTTTCATTTGAGTTATCTACTATTTCTTTTCCTTTATCCATTTCTTAACATGTTAATGTATTGATAACGCTCTTCTATAACATAATTTAGGTCTTTTAATTCATAATCTCTCCTTATTATTTCTCTTAATTTTTCTTCTCTTAATTTCATATTTTCTTCCTCTTTTTGTATTAATTTTTCATCTTTTAGTGCTATCATGTTTCTTAAGGTTGTGATAGTATTTTCTTGTTCACTTATTTGTTGGAAATTTTCTTGTAAACGTTGATCTCTATCTTTTATAAGATCTATACTCATTCTATAACTTACTATGTGTTGGTTTATATCTCTATATTATGGAAAAGGTTTTTCAGCTATTATTTGAAGTTCTCTTAATTTGTTTTCATCCATATTGTTCTGTAAACATCCATAAATCTGTATTTAAATCTGCTATTAAATGGTCTTGTATGTTTATTTCACTATTTAAATGTAGTCATTCTCTATAGGCTCTTAGGTTATCATTTACCAAGTCATTTAATTCTTCTAATGATAATGATTCTTTTCTTTTTAATAATAAATCTTCTTGATATTTTATTATCAATTCATTTTGGTTTCTGTTTTTTATCAAGAGATGTCTTAATTCTCTACATAACCATTTTGTTTTATTTAACATATTTATTTTTTCAAACGACGGATGTTTCTTCATCTTAATACTTTAATCCTTTTACAAGTTCTGATCGTTGTGTTAAAAATTCAGACTTCGTCCATTTTGTATTTTCATCATATCTTGAGCTCTCTAGCTCCGATTAAGGTGATTTTAATAGCATTGTTCTCGTCTCAACAAGGGGGTGGGTATCCAAATTACATTTTGATGTTTCTTCAAGATTATTTCTATTGGTTATCAATTTGATCCGTGTTTAGTTGGAAAATTAGGGGTTTTAAATCTTTAGTTGAAATTTGAGTTTTCTTTAATCATTTATGGTTGAATTTGAGTAAATTCTAGGTTTTTAGCTTGTTTAAACCATGGGTAAACTATTTCTAACATAAATTTTGATTTCAATTCGAATTTTTTAAAACTTTGATTTTTGGTTTTGACACAAAGTGAGTTTGGACAAAGTCATGAAATTGGAGGCCCAATTGAGGTTAGAACTCCATGAAACCAAGAATTATGACTATTTAGAGTATGGACAACGTATTACTAACTTAAATTTCTTATTTTCCCTTGTGGGCCCAGGGTCACTTTTTGAGTTTCGGACTAACGTATAGCAATATGGGTGTTGTTAGACTAGTGTGAACCCGTAGAATACTATTATGGTAATATTGAACTCTATTTCTTAATAAAATTACCAGTTTGACCCTCGAGGTCTGGAATGAGGTTTTAGACTTACTTTTGACCCCGAACTTCTTACAAGACATGTTTGATATCATTAGAACAATATGTTAATGTAGAATTTATAATTGTTACATGTTTCTCATTCGGAGACGATATGAAAAGGAATAACACAAGTCAGATAGTTTGTGGCACCCGCTCAGCATTGAGGTAGGCTACGGTTTGTTATTTCTAGACTCTGATAGAAGCGTAGTTATTATAAATATTGAAGGGTATTGTGCTTGTTTAGGGGTCCCACCTTAGTGGTTGTGATGAGCGCTTGGGTGGGTACCAATGTTGAACTGTATTGATGAGTGATTTGGGGAATCAACCTTAGGATTGATTCTGACTGCTGCTATGTGGGCTTGTCACCATTACTTTGGTTTCTCGCTATTGATTGATAATTATTATGTTTACTCATCACATGTGCTTCTGATAAGAAAGATTGATTACTTGGAATTATGTGTTATTGAATTCTAAAGCATGTGTTATTCATCTCTTATATTTGATTGCATCTCATACACCATGACTACTTGCCTTATTATTGTTGCATTCATACACTCATAGTTATTGTGATATTGAAAGTGGAGTGGCATAAAAATATTGTCTGTCCAATGAGACCGGAAAGGTAAAGATATTCTAATGAGATGGTTGGAAACAATTGATATGATGATAATGATTTGATATGGCTCGACAACTGAGTCTTAGGCTCTAGTCAGATTCGTGTGTTGAATTCCGGCTGGCTAGGAGCGGTATATGGACGGCGCGGGTCCCTCATGGGTCATATCTATATGGCAAAGCCTATAGCGTGTGTATATCAGTTGATGGAAAGGTACCTTGCATTGCATTCCTATCATTCATTCATACATATTGATCATTTGAGATTTCTACTTGATTTGGATTGATCATCATGATAAGATGTTCACTCGATTGAACTTCCATGATTTCTGAGTTGTCTAAGTATTGAACTCTTTATGTGATTGAAGGTGACTACTGTGAATAATTGCCTTACTTTATAGGGAGTCTAGAAGACTAATGAGTTCTTGTGTTGTCATCGCAACTATCGCCTCATATGTTTATATATAGGTCCAACTGCATCCTATACAGGAGACCCATGACCGTAATCATCTATTCGAACATAATAAGGTTATATATGAGCTTGCATGTATCGTTGTCCTCAATGTACGATTAGCAATATGGTGTATGAGGTAGAGGGAATATAAGACCAATAAGACTAATATGAGTCTAATACATGCTTATGTGAAAGGTTGTTACGTGAATGAGATGATTTAAGTATTCAACTGCCCATATTAAGAAAATCTATGATATTTATGTGGCTAGGTTAAGTGTGACTTAGATTGTTTAATAGAGATTAGTGGATTTAATTCTATGATGATATTATATTTCTGTGTTTAGATGACTTAGGTGTTGAACCATTTCTGTTGTATGATGTGACTTATGTGATTAACCTGACTAAATATATTAGGGTTACCTATGTGTCAACTTGGTATTTATGTCAATTACGTATTTTCAGTCGTTGTCGGTTTATGATGCCTACGGATGTGTACTCATGTTACACTTGCTGCATCTTTTGTGTTGATGTAGGTACAATGATTGATCCAAGTTACATCTTTTGGAGTGCGTGGAGGCTTAAGGCGGGCCACTCATCCCATCGACGGCCATGGTCTTCATCTTTGGTCGTGTTGTCCTTATTAGCTCAAGGCAACCAATTGATTTACATTCCTATTTCATTGTACTCATAGTAGCTCTTATACGATTCAAACCATATTTTGGGAAATGATATTTGATATTATAATTTTCAAATGAAGTATTGTTTTATCTCTAAAAAACTCTTTATTATTCTGCATTATTCAATATTTGTTAAAAGGATTTTGGGGAAGGTTCGCCTACCCGAGGATAGTGTAGGAGCCATCATGATCCGTGATTTGTGTCGTGACAAATATCTAGGATACATGTGGTTCAACTCAATTTCTATATATTTTACATGTTATCCATCATTGTCGGCCTATGATGCTTACGGACGTATGTTGTGTACTCATACTACACTTACTGCATCTTTTATGTGGATGCAGGTTTAGCTATTGGCCCAGTTTCCAACTTCCGGAGTTCTTGGGGACTCAAGGCAGGCTATATATCCTATCAACAGCCATGATCTCCCTCTATGTAGTCATACAGTTCTTATTTTTCCAGGGCAGTCATTAGTATTAAATTTTTAACTCTATTGTATTTATAGTCGCTCTTGTACAAGTCAGACCAGGTTCTAGGAAAGGATGTTTTGTAAGGGATAATTGATATTTATGAGTTTTCTAATGAAATAGTTTTATTTTTTTTATAATTCTTATTATTCCTCAATGTCCAATGATTTGTTAAATGATTTTGGAGATGGTCCGCCTCACAGGGATAATGTAGGTGCCATCATAACCCGTGATTTGGGTTGTGCTAATATGATTCCATAGTGATGGATTATAATCCGAGAATGGCAAAGCATATGGCATTAGCTGATAATGTTTTGACTTGATTGCTTGTTATGTGCATACATCATCCATAAACCCGTATACTTGTGTTGATTCAATTAAATTTGTATTCATGTCTGAATCATGATTATATTGAAATGCCTTGATTATTCTTTTATGGTGATAATCCATATTCACTTTTAATGATGGCTCACGTAATGTGACATAATATGAGTTAGAATTGGTCTATCATGAGTTAAATGCTGAAGGGAAATGGCTTTGGCGAAGTTGTGAAATGCCGAAGGGAAATTATTTCGGCGAAATTCTGAAGTAACGAAGGGAAATGATTCTGGAAAATGTGTATAAGCCCTGGGAAATGGTTCTGGAAAATGTGTATAAGCCGAAGGGAAATGGTTCCGGTGGTATATGGACCTCGCGAGTCTCCCATGGGTCACGAACTCTCAAAGATTTCCGAGGAGCGACATGTATATACGGTTTGACAGAGGATATTGATTCTTGAGTCACCTCATTGCATTGCATCACATGCTTCATTCTAACTTAATTATGTGCTTAATTGATGTTACGGTTCGCTTTTATACGGAGGCATAAAAACTACTAGGAGGTTTTTGATACTCTAAGTCAGATAATTATTTTTAGAATCTCCACCTAATTTATAGGTAAATTAGAAAAACAGAGTTTTAAGGGTTTATTCAAATTGTTGAAAAATCATATCTAACCCAGATTCAAGGTAAAGATTCTGGTGATCCCCGGAGAAAGTGCTAGACACCCTGGTATTAAGGATCCATAGAATATGGTTGACCTTCGGGTTCTATAGCATGTTTAAATGATGTGAATTGCTTAAAAGTGTTTAAAATCTCCATAAAATTTTTGTCATTCATTTATTTCAAACTAAAGATTTTTTTGAAAACTAAAGAGTTAATACTTCCACCAAAATGGTTCTCACATGGGTAATTAGTCCAACTTATTTTCGGACTAAGAACACCCAAGAATTAACTTGAGTAGAACTCTACGATTTAGTCCAATAAGTTGTCCAATATCACTTGCACACTTTGAACAATTATTTAAGTTTAAAATGAGTGTAATTCACTTGAAATGACAAGTTTTGGATTTTTGAAAGTATAGAAAAACAATCATTTCCCATATGGTTTTCATGCTACATCCAGAGGTCATCCCATAATCTAACTTAACTCAAAATTCATAACTCAACTCAAGTCCAAGAGAGGCATTTTGATATTTTCTTTGAAATCATTTGGTTGGGCTCAGCCCATAAAAATCATTTTATAATGCAAAGTCTGGCCCAATTCAAACTCAATGATATGTTTTCAAGTAGCCCAGATTTTATTCAAAACTTTGGTCTTTCAAAATCGGCCCATTTACACACTGTTAAATCAAAGCTTGGTTTTTCAATTAATCTGTGTTAAATCAAAGCCCAAACAATCCAGTTTAGCTTCCAATCAAAAAAATAGTCCATTTTCTTTTAAATTTAGAAATTAGTCAAGTTAGGAAACTCATTTTTAGCGATGCTAACTAAACGATGTACGTATCGTTTGCCTATCCTAAGTTCATAAATATGAATATTCCAATACACAGAGTAAACCAAGAGGTCTTACTTGAAGACCAACCAAGAAATCAACTGCTTTCTTTATTTCCTTAAGTCGACGATCTACTTTAGGAATTCACCTAGAAGCTATTAATAGGAATGCTCGTGGTTTATACATATAATTACATAGATATATTATAAGCAAGAATTGAAAGAGGTTGAGTTTAGGCTGGTGGGTCTACCTAAGCCCACCAGTTGGTTATTTTCAACAATAGACGGGCCTTCATGCGCATCAACTCTTTATCGGACTCGATCAAAACGAAAATGATTGGGCCATTGGGCCATTGTCCCAACTCGGCTGATAATGCAGTGGCCAAAGCAACCCATCATTGGTGTGTAGAGAGGGAGATGAGGGAAAAAGATAATACCAGTTAGAACGTACCCGGAATTATCTAAGTAGAATACTAGTAATTTTAGATTACACACATATCCCACACACTAATCTATACATGAATTATGTAAGACAAATAGGCAATAGGTAAGCATGATATTCATGGTTCAAGGAAGAGTGAAAGGGTACAACCCAATTTCAAACAAGACAACACATGGTGTTGGCTAAGCTGAACTAACAGTAGCAGTTAACGAAAAATAACATGAAAGAAGGAAAAATGGGCTAAGCCCAGAACATGTACTAAGTCAAGAAAAATATGACCTTGGAAACAAGGGATTGGGCCAGGCCCAAAGACACACAAACAGAGATATTCAAATGGCATACATAAGAGATATAGTAGACATGTATACCTTGTATACAACCTGTATATCTCCATGTATATCTCATGTATACTATCAGCAAAGACTCAGTAGACAATGGATGAAAGAAGACAAGATGAGTATGCACACATACAATCACTATAGATCTTCAATTCGTATTTTTAACATGTTTGCATGATTCTGACATTAGGCATCTAAATAAACACTTCTCAGTTTCATTATTTTAGGATTAAACTAGATGTACACAACATGGATAGCAATCACATACACACAAGTGGATAAGCATTAGGCAACACCTCACAGATTTCAATCTTTGAGCTATAAAAGCCCCAGTTACACATAGACACAGTGTACTATCACAGAGATCATGTCTCATTGTTGATACACACTATCTATATTTCAATTGATCTCTAATCAAATACATGATACCTAAAGCAATTTAGGAAGGCAGGGAAGAAAACAAACAACTCATTTAACATCATTTAAGCTACTAAACATGGTTTTTACTTCAAATTACAACTTAAATGATGAAAAGATACTAGGCAGGTTTCACATATATAAGATGCAAACATAAAAGACACAATATTCTTAATCTCACATATTTTCTTAGCTATTGGTCCCTTGGTCTTAAACTAATCAACCACATATTCCCTCATAATCAAATATCAGGATAGACATCAGGACTATTTTCAAGGAATCAGGACTAAGGCATGTGGATATGTGACATTCAACCATGACATATAATGTATGTAATTTATATTAAGATGGGCTAGGAACAAAAGGCAACTGAAAGAACCAGATTCCATATTTCTTAAGCCCATAGATTCCCTGAACAATCTCAAAAGTCAATTCCAGACAAAACAAGTTACCTATTTGACTACAAGTTTATCTAAACAACATATTACAAACTATTCATCCTTTATTTAGCCAAAACAGACCTTACACGACCTTTTAAGACATCCATAACCTATGTAATTTGGTATAATAGCCCTTTTGACCAATCTAGAACCTATAAGCTTCTCCTAAGTCATGTTAAAATCACTTTATGACATATATATAATATTGTATGCTTCATTTAACTACAGCAGGTATACAAGCTAATGTCTCTGTCCATTTTCAGGTCATAAAGCACATAGATCATGAACATTAAGGTGTTCCTATTTCTTTAATCCATAGGAAACAGTGGCACACTTAAACCATGGTTATCTCTAGTTAAACAAACTAATTAGGCTAAACACCAATGTATTTTAGTTCACTTATAGACTTAGACTAATATTAGGTGATATGATAAGCATGATATGACACCAAATCAGCTAAAATATGAACCTTAAGAGCTAATACATGCCCTTAAATAGATACCATAGCTTCAATAGTTAAGAAAACAGTCATTATACTTCAAAATAACAAAAAATGCATTGTAATACACGACATTAAACTAAACTAGACAAGAATTTAAACAATGATTAAGGATTACCTCTTCTAGTGGAAGCTGAATAGAGGTTGGAGCTTGAATCTTCCACTCTCCACTCGATCACACCAACATACACATGAAAATATAAAGTTCTAAACTAAATGGACCTAAATTGACACTTAGGATTCCACCGAAAGGCTTGGAACTCAACTCAATCGAAATAAATCCTTAATTTCATACAATTAGGCTAAACTCGTTAATGAACAACCTCAGAAACTCTAATTGCAGATCGTTAACAGTGAGGGGAGGGGTTCAATTTATAGAACCTCTCAAAATCCTAGGTTTTCAGATTGGACCGATGTGGGGGAACAAAATTGGGGGGGGGGGGGACTCCCTCCAATAAATTAATTGTCCTATTAAATTTATACAAAATTCCTGACTTTGATGGAATAAAATTAATTTCCTTAAGAAAATTGATAATTTGGAGATTCACGCAATTACCTTCACTTTTAGATTGAAAAAATGCAATTAATTATCATAAATAAATGTGAAAATAATATATGATATACAATACATATACATATGATATATTGTTGAAAAGAGAGACAAAATATTTCCGAAAGTTTTTTGTAAAATCATTCTTGTCCTGTAAGAGGTATATTTTGTTTCGTCTATGACTCGAGATTTATGAATACTTAAATAAAATTATTGAAAGATAAAAATTAGGTGTCAACAACTACCCCTTCATTGTTTGGAGATGGATGGAATATCCCAGAGTAATAAAATTTGACTGACCTAGTTTTTAGCCGACTAATTTGAAAAGCACTTCTCATTTTTTATGCAATTTGGAAAAATATAGTCAGACCCTGGTTTCTGGGTTTTCTACATATCCCAGCCTGTATGAGAATTCAAGCCAATTGTAGTTCGACTCTATTCGACTTCTAGAAAGAAAATGAAGCAAAGCAAAATCCCAGAACTAAAAGTTCTAGAATGACATTGTTGGAATGCGACCGATCGTCGATTATTTTAGTAGCCTACATATCCTCATTATTTAGGAATCAGGTCATTTCTAGTTTGACTCGATGGCCTAAAAAGGGTATCCCTCATACGAGAACACCTTTGACGATTTTGAAAACCTTTTCGGTGTATGGTCGACCAGTTACTAGGTTTTAAAAACTAAAACATTTTCCTTACTGTTTGTGATTGAGTGTGGAGTGGAGTCATCTTTCAATTCCAATTACAGAGAACTTAAATCTCATTGGTACACTAATTCGACTAGCTACCCAAGATAAGATTCCACATTTGCTCCGCATGCATCAGGATTTGGTTTGCTTGCTCCCCTCCTCCGGTAGCTTCTAACCTATTTCCATTTGCTGGGACCTAACATGTTTGATTGTTCATTCAGCCATACCTATATGGTTGTGTTTGTTGTACCATCTTGGGTGATTGTTCTGAGCGGGTGACACATCTGACACCATCTGGCTCGTATGACCCCTTTGGTTGAATGTTGTTTAAGTGAATGCCTCTTCCGACACCGTCTGGCTCGTATGACTCTGTTGACTTGAGCGAATACACGCTTAGACATTGTCTGGCTCATGTGGATGTTGATTTGAGCGGATTCCACCTACGACACCGTCTAGCCCGTGGGTATTTTTGTTGAGCGGGTGTCGCCTGCGACACCATTTGGCTTGTGCATTTTTTATTGAGCGAATGTCACATGCGACACTGTTTGGATCGTGCATTTTTTTCTGTTTCATGTTGTTAGAGCGGATGCCTCCCCCGACATTGTGTGGCTTAGTTGGTTTTGAGTGTATGCCTCTTTCGACACCATCTGGCTAGTGCGTATTTTTGTTGAGTGGGTGTCACCTGTGACACTATCTGTCTCGTGAATTTTTTGTTGAGTGAATGTCACCTGCAACACCGTCTAGCTCGTATATTTTTCTGTTGCATATTGTTTGAGCAGATTCCTCATCTGACACCATGTGGCTTAGTTGGTTTTGAGTGGATGCCTCCTGTGATACCATCTCACTCGTGTGTGTTTTTGTTGAGCGAATGCCGTCTGCGACACCGTCTAGATCATGCATACTTTATTGAATGGATGCCTCCTACAACATTTTTGGCTCATTTATGCAAAAGATTTAAAGTGAATGCCACCTTCAACATTGTTGGCTCATATGCATTGAATATGAGTAATGGCCCTCTCGGCATGCAGTTTGTATTAATAACCCTCTCAGCATACAGTTTGTATGAATGAACCTCTTGGTATGCGGTTTGTATGAATAGACCTCTCGATATGTGGTTTGTATGAATGACCCTCTCAGTATGCAGTTTATATGAATGGACGTCTAGGTATGCAGTTTATATGAATGGACGTCTAGGTATGCAGTTTGTATGAATGACCCTCTCAGCCTCTAGTTTGTATGAATGACCCTCTCAAGAGTGTTTATATGAATAGCCCTCTTGGCATGAAATTTGTATGAATGGACCTCTCAGCAGTGATTATATGAATGGCCCTCTTGGCATAGAGTTTGTATGAATGGCCCTCTCGGCATGCAAATGACAAACATGGCCCTCTCTGCTGAATTGTCTTTATTTCGTCCTTTATGTCGGTTGTGACTGTCTCGATGGGATAACCATTTTGTCCTTTTTTGTGGCTCTCATGGTCAAAATATACTCTTTTTCCCCTTGTCAGTTGTGAGCCTCTCAGCCAGATGGTCGTTTTTTCCTTTTATATGGCTCTCATAACCGGATTGTCGTTTATTCATCCTTTGTCGACTTGTGACCCTTTTTGTCAGAGGGCCATCTTTTTCCTTTATGGCCCTTATGGCCGGATTGTACTTCTCTGTCCTTTTCACGACTCTCATGGTTGGATATCGCTGCCCTTGTGGCGCTTTGCTCTTTTTATGGCTCTCATAGCCCGGTCATCGTCGATGTCAGAGTTTCTTCTTTGTTGTACCTATCTCATCCATGAACAAACAAGTCATTAGAAATACTCGTCTTCCTCCTAACGATGTTTTGGGTACCTATAAATATAAACAAAAAAATTAGTTCCCATGGGGTCGATCCGTGCCGCCGACTCTCACTGTGTTGTTTCTCTATTTTTTCAATATTGACCCCCCCCCCTTTAGGCTTCATATTATGAGAGATGAAATTTTAAGTTAAAATTTGAAATTATTTGAGAAAACTATTTTTTCAACTAAAATATTTCATCATATTTATCAATTTTTAACTCAATGTCATGACATATACACTCTGAGCGAGGTTCTTCGACCATCTTTGGCACTCTGGGCATGCTCCTCGTTTGCCTTGGTGAAATTTTTTAGATCCCCTTGAAAATATTTCCCCAGTTGTGAGTTTGAGATAGGCTGACTCTCACGGCAATTTGTATTGAAAGGGTTTTTGAGCTCCTCTAAAATATCTGCCCCAGTTGAATGTTTGAGACCAGCTTACTCTTGTATTGGTACTATTTGTGGAATTTTTGAGGTCTTCTAAAAAATTGTGCCCCAGTTACAAGTTGGGATCTCGATACTTTGTGAGGCAATCCTTCGAGTCCTTATGTCTCAGAGGCTTCCTAGGGGTTTCTTTGGTTTTTCGTTTAGTGTGACCGAGCTCGAATAACGCCTATGTATCCCATCTCGGAAATCAGGTCGAACTTAGTTCAAAACAAAGATGGTTGATTTTTTTATAATAATGCGACCGAGACCTGAATGGATGTCTATGTATCCCACCTCGGGAATCAGGTTATTGCATATTTCATATTACATGGATGGATGATCTATATAATAGTGCGACCGAGTCCTGAATGGACGCCTACGTAGCCCATTTTGGGAATTAGGTCATCGCGTAGTTCATATTACAAGGAATTGTCATTTGGTTTTTCTATTGCGATTACAAATAGAGGAATTTTAATTACAAGCAAAGAAAAATATGATTACAAGTAAAAAATGCGATTACAAGTAAAAGGGGATTACAAACTGAAGGGCATATCCTCATGCGTAGTATCTCTTGATAGAGTCTGAGTTGATTGCCTTAGGCCACTGTTGGCCGTCCATTTCTACGATGATTACAGCTCCTCCTGATAGTACCTTGCACACTATGTAGGGTCCTTGCCATTTGGGTTTGAATTTTCTTTTGTACTCATCTTAGTGCGAAAATACACGCTTGAGTCCTAGTTGTCCTATTTGAAAGATTCGGTCTCTGACCCACTTGTTGAAGGCACGTGTCACTCTCTGTTGGTATAGTTGACCATGACATACGTGGATAATTCTTTTCTCATTAATTAAAGCTAGTTGCTCGTATCTTTTATGGACTCATTTTGCGTTGTCCAGTTTTGCTTCTTGTATGATTCTGAGTGACGGTATTTCTACCTCGGCTGATATCACTGCTTCAGTAACATAGACAAGTAAATATAGAGTTGCTCCGGTTGAGGTCCGAGTAGTCATTCGGTATCCTAGTAATGCGTAGGTCAACTGTTCATGCCAACATTTATAGTTATCGGTCATTTTCCTTAATATCGAATTGATATTCGCGTTGGTTGCCTCTTCGACTTCATTCATCTATGGTCTATAAGGGGTCAAATTCCATTGAGTTATACGAAACTGCTCACAAATGTCTTCCATTAGGTGACTATTCAAATTTGCTTTATTGTCAGTTATGATCGACTTTGGGATGCCGAATCGGCATATGATGTTGTTTTGTACGAAGTCGGCTACTAATTTCTTTGTCATTGATTTATGAGAAGTAGCTTCAACCTATTTTGTAAAGTAATCTATGGCGACTATGATGAAACGATGTCCATTAGATGCTGATGGATCTATAGGCCCGATGAGGTCCATGCCCCAAGCTACAAATGGTCAGGGTGAGCTGCGTAGATCTGACATTGATGGCATCTTTGCGTGAATCTGCTACAGTCGGTTTCCATGGCCATCTAATAGTCTTGCTCTCAAGATCTTTCTGGAAAGGACAAACTTGTTCATGTGAGGGCCACAGGTCCCGGCGTGTACTTCTTCTAACAGTTTTGTGGCCTCCGTAGCATCGATACATCTGAATAGCCTTAGATCGGGCGTCCTCCTATAGAGTACTCCCTTGTTTAAAAAGAAACCATTGGACATTCTTATGATGGTCTTCTTTTGATTGGATGTAATATTCTTGGGAACTCTCCCTTTTTCAAATATGTGCTTATGTCGGTATATTATGGCTTGCCATCGGGCTCCGCTTCCACATGGGAACAATAGGCATGTTTTTCCCTGATGTTGATTTATAGCGGGTCGATGTGACTACTTTCTGGATGTTGTATCATGGATGCTATGGTCGCAAGAGCATTGACGAATTCATTCTAGGCTCTCGGTGTGTGCCAGAACTCGATCTTTCTGAATCTTTTGCACAATCTTTGTTCAAGGTTGACATGTGGTAAGATCTTCTCATTCTTGGTGGCATATTCTACTTGAACCTGGTGAATTAGTAGATCTGAGTAACTTATTACCAATAACTCTTGGATATCCATGCCGATGGCCATACAAAGACCTAGAAAGCATGCTTCATATTCTACCATGTTTTTCATACATCGAAAGTTGAGCTTTGATACCATTGGGTAATATTAGACCATCTCTGAGACCAAAACTGATCTAATTCCTAAACATTTGTAATTGACTGCACCCATCGAAGAACATTCTCCATCCTGAGTAGGTTTCGACTGTGTCTTCTTCAATTACCATTATTTCCTCATCCGGGAAATATGTCCTTAGTGGTTCAAACTCTTCATCAACCGAAAATTCTACTAGCAAATCGGCCAATGCTTGTCCCTTGATAGCTTTCTGGACCACATACATGATGTCGAATTCACTTAGAAGCATTTCTTGGCCAGTTTTCCTATAGGCATGGGTTGGCGGAAGATGTACTTCAAAGGATCCATTTTGGAGATTAGGTGGGTAGTGTATGCCGATAAATAGTGTCTTAGTTTTTGTGCTACCCGTGTTAGAGCACAGTATGTATTTTCCACCAAATTGTACCCATACTCACAAGCGTTGAACTTTTTGCTGAGATAGTAGATTGCTCGTTGTTTCTTCCTCATTTCGTCATCTTGAGCCAATATGCATCTGAATGCATTATCTGATACCAATAAATACAGCAACAACGGGCTCCTTGTTCTCGGAGGGACTAATACTGGAGGATTGGAAAGATATCTTTTAATAGTGTCAAAGGCTTTCTGTCACTCATTTGTCCACTTGGTGGGTGTATCCTTTTTCAACAACTTGAGGATGGGCTCTACGATTATCGTAGATTGCGCTATAAACTGTCCAGTGTAATTCAACCTTCCCAGAAAGCTCATGACATCCTTCTTGATTTCAGGTGGTGGCAACTCCTGAATGGCTTTGATTTTCAAGAAATCTAGTTCTATTACCTTGCGGATGACTATGAATCCCAATAATTTTCCGAGAGGCACTCCAAATGCGTATTTAGCCGAATTTAGCTTCAGATTGAACTTGTGCAATCTGTCGAAGAACTTTTGCAAGTGTATTATGTGATCCGAGCTTTCCTCGTGACTTGATTATGACATTATTCACATAGACTTCTATCTCCTTGTGCATCAAATTGTGGAAGATGGAAGTCATTGCTCTCATGTAAGTGGCACCATCGTTCTTGAGGACGAACGACATTACACGGTAGTGGTATACTCCCATGGAGTGATGAATGACATTTTCTATGCATCTTCTTCACTCATCAGGATCTGATGGTAACTGGTGAAGAAATTCACAAATGACTGTAACTCGCGCATCGCACAGTTATTGTTGAGTATGTGGATGTTTGGAAGTGTAAAATTATCTTTGGGATCATGGTAGTCCACGCAAATTTAGATTTTCTAGTCCTTTTTTGGTACAGGCATAATGTTGGCCAACCATGTGGGGTATGGAGTTACTTCCACTACTCCGGACTTAATCTACTTTTCAGCCTCATCTTTGATTCTTATGCTGAGATCAGGCTTGAATTATCAGATTTTCTGTTTGACCGGGGTGAATCCCTCGTTGATGGGTAGCTTGTGCGCTACTATGTATGTGCTTACTTCAGGCATATCCACGTATGACCAAGCGAAAACGTCAACGTATTCCCTTAATAGGTATATCATTTATTTTTTAGGTGTATCCAAATGCGCATTTATCTGGGTTTCATTATTCGTTTCCGCGTCGCCAAGGTTAATTCCTTCAGTTTCATCCAAATTAGGCTTTTGTCTATTCTCATCTGATATTCTTTGACGATGAGATCCTCTGACAACTCGATTTCCTCGTTGTACTCCTCATATTCCTTTTCATTTGTATCACTCGTCTCGCGACATGTCATGACATTATAAGTTATTTTGTTATTATTACTGAAAAACAAGGCAAGCATTGTTAGTGTTTAAAAACATGTTATATAAAATAAAGAGACTGTTTTTTTGCATAGACTGACGCTTTCATTGATTTTGATAAAGAAAGTACAAACTGTGGTCCTAACTTGGATTAACGTCGAGTCATTTCGATTTTTCAAACATTACGTAGAAAAGTAAAGATGCAAATGGTGAATGCTCAAACCTCAGTCGATTTTTACTGATTTTTTAAAGCATATTTAAAATCATTCTCTCTACTAAGGAGCTAAAAGTGGAGTAGAGGTCTAGTTAAACAGTTGTTCATCTGGATCAGCATTCCGAATGGTGGCTGCTTCAGAGCACTCCTCTAATATCAAGGCACACTCTTCCTCTTAAAATAGTATCCTTAAACATTCTTCTGCGTCTCCGCTGTTGTGCATAGACATTCTAACTGGGAATGACTGGTACAAGCCCAGAAATAGCTTGCATAATTGTGGAGGACCTCTCTTTTTTTGGTCAGCATCAGTGGCTTCCTCAGAGCTTGGTATGTACCCAAGACCAAAATGGTACTCATTTACTAGAATTGACACCGGTTCCTGGATACCTTGAAGAGCTTGGCCCAAACCTTTGCAGTGCTCGAACCCATTCTGGAGCATGGTTGCGGTGATCATTTTGTAGATTGGTGGCATAGTGCTTTCGTCATCAAAAAAATAATTATCTCAACTTCTCATCTAACCCGGTTAGACTAACATTATACTATTGGTACATCATCGATCTTCACATGGTCACACATTTCTTTTACATAATTACCTAGTGGTTGCGATTTGTCTGAGCCATTGAATTCTAACATCTCACTATGTATTTCCTTCTTGTGTTATAATTTTCATCTTATGATGTAGTTTAGGCAATAGAGTTCGTAGGCACGGAACCTAAGATGATGATGAAAGATTGTGGCACGATGAATGCCAAAGTCAAGGGCATGAAAATAATAGAGTTATTTAAGTTCACTTTTCCTCTGTCCTTATTCCTTCTTTCTCGATAGTGTCCTTATACAACATATAAGTTTTGAGAAACCTACTGGCCTAGAAATTTCTTTCATTGATATATCTCTTTTCCACTTTTATTTAGAATATTTTCTGGATAAGTGCCTATGATTGAGATTATGCTCTGCTTGCTAGTTACTACCTTTCTCAACTCAGTCTGATACTATGTTCTTGAATACGCTTAGGTGAAATCTTCCTTCCTTGTCAAGTTGAATCCTGCTTCGAACACCAGTTTCTTACTTCATTTCCTTATTGATCTAAGTATTTTCTCATTACCTATTTCCTCAGATATGATATCGTTACTCCATGTCCTTTTCCTTTTTGTGGCCTTGATAAGAATTTTATGCTCATGCCATGTATAGTTCTTTATTTGTTGGTCTGGTAGCATATCGCTTAATAGTCATTAATCCTAATTCTAAATTCCTTCCAAATTTTATATGTTCACTCTCGGCCTGGATCCGATAGTCTGACCTGAAAGCTTCATTGGTCATCTTAAATTGGTCCTCCCTTTAGCTAATTATCTTAACGAGCGATAAAACAATGATTTGAGGTAGTCTTCAAAATAAACCTTTGATTAAGTTTTGATCGTATATTCAGAATTAACTGTTACAGTGCAGGCTGACGAGCCACTTAAGCGTAAATATCCCTGAACCAAAATAGTTCCCAATGACCATATAATGGCCCACAATGATCCCTAAATCACTCAACAATCCTTATATAATATCTTAATTTCTAGAGCAAATCTTCTTGAATGTTGTTAATCAATATTCCTAGTTCTTGGATCTTGATAAGGTTCCCGTTATTACCTTTACACCATATTAGAGTACCTTCTCATGGGCTTTCGACGGGTTGATTTGCCTTGAGTTCCTCAAATTCGCTATATAAGGAAGAATTCATTTGATTACCTACAGCTTCAGGGGAGGTATCATATGATTTAAATTACGCCTGGCGACTTGTTATATCTTTAAAGTGGTTCCTTCTTGTAACTCCCCTAATGGCCCTCATTTTTCAGCGGTAGGCGACTCTATGATTCATTATCGTCCTATTTATTACATCGGGACTTCTTTATTTTTATAATGTCTCAAATTTGAATACTTCCTTGGCGATGCTGTGTATTCCCAAATAGGTTCATCCTTCCTTAGTTGTACTCTATATTCGCTCGAGTATCCCTTCTCGATCTGCATCATTAACTAATTAATTTCTTCTTTTTCCTTATTCATTAAATACTGAAAACAACACGTTATTTCCTGTCTGTCATTTTTTTATCCTTTTGTCGACTTTATTTCTTGAATGTACACCATAATTACTTGCTCTGGACTTATGATCTTTTATAAATAGCATTTCATGCTAAGAGCTCATTCTTCCTAACTCCAAGATTCCTTATTTGTCATATACGACCATTCGTTTGTTAGGTGCCCCTTGTACACTTGCTCCCAAAAGCAGGCCTTTAACAGACTCATGTTATTTTTCAATATTTCCTAAGCTAGGGGTCATCCTTTCTCCTCTTTCATTGAAGGATTTGCTTTTGTAAGGTGTTGATCTACTTGATCCCTTTGTGTTTACCGTACTTGAATCAATACTGCTATCTTCATATCTTAATTTCATTTTCCTTTGTAACCATTGCCCTTAACCTTTAACCGTTGCCTTTTCCTTCTTGTAGGGTCTCTAATTCCCTTGACAGTTACTACTTACCTTGATTGTCTCTTGTTTCCTTATTCTTATCCTTTACACTTTCTCCTTATTGCTTATTCTAGACCACCTCTCTAGTATCTCATCTTATGGTCATATCGAGTTTCATTTGTCCCTACTTTTACTCACATACCTTAAAGGATCTTATCGATGTTCGTGGAAGCACTAGTTCTTAATATATTCAACTTCAACTTATGGCGATATTCTACATTGTCACTGGTTTGTACTTCCTTCCCTTAGTAGCATTAGAATACTTCTTTACTCGTCGTCCAGTCAACCAATTGGTATACTACCAGTTGACATTCCTTTAAAGATTCCATATCTTGGGGTGCTCCCAATGCTTTTGTTTGCGGACGTTATAGATTACATCCTTGGCTCAAAATGCTTGAGTACCATCTTTTTACTTATATCCTTATTTTGTAATGGCAATCTTGTTTATTTGAGTCTCATTCTAACCCAATTATGGATACTCTTACCGTTATTTTCTTTCCGCCAATCTATTGGTGTGAGAAACTTCCTTCGATCTCATTACGTTGTCATAACACTTTTACTTGTGCTTACCAGACACCCGTTCCCCATTTATCATCATTTACTTATCGAAAATCCAGTTATCCTTTGTTGCTGTCTACGCACGTGTTGTTGGGGTAAGGAAAGTATATCATTTGCCATTAAGTGACAACACTTCCTCAATCTCACGACCTTCTTAAGTAGTTCAGCTCTTCTGGGGAATTTAGGGTTACTAGTTTATATATAACATTTCGCGTCTTTTTCCCTTAACTATTTTCTGAATAAAACTTCAGGTAACTTATTTCCAAGAATCCATTTTCCTTATCATTCTTCTAGAGTTTCCCTTAATTCTTTGGACTCGTGAGTATCCCTTTTTGGTCACGTTGTCACATGTCCTTATATTTTTTGTGTTCCAGTATTATTCATGCTACAGAGCTTAAGGGTGTTGGGCATGTACGTAGCCAAGAAATGGTTGATTCCTAAGTCATCTTGTTTAGGGCCTTGAACATAACTGTAATTTTGCTTACCCCATTTCCATTCCTATAATCTATTTATGGTCTATATACGTCTGTATGACACACTTTCTACATCAATAATCACAACTATTTTTAGAATTACCAACATACCTGATTGATTGCAAAATTATGGGTAACATTAGGATCATCTATTCTCTGTGACTCAACCTCGGGCATCTATAAACTCTATGGCTTCTGCTCCCTCACCAGTAACATCCTTCAAGATCACATGAGCATTGTTCATAATGCACTTGTCCACACTGATGGCATAGCGACTGAAATCTCTCAGGATATTCCCCGGCCATATGGCCCAAGGCTCCACATCCAGAACATAACTCAATATCAAATAAACATATTCCATCATGTCTCCCTCCACATTGCTGACATCGTGGTATACTACTTCCTACATCTTTTGGTGTTTTCCTTATTTCTACCCTGGAGCTTCAATCTGACGCGTCTCGTAACATAAACTCTTTGTTACCTACTTCCATACCAAACCTTTTGCCTTGTCTACTGGTTACTTCTTCCTCACTCTTACTAGTTAAAGGTGAATCTTGGTTAACTAACCTCCATGATAATAGACTTCCTGGTCTCTCAAAGGGTCTAACCTGTGGGGGCATATGAACATGACCCTACTCTGGGAAAATGATTGGAGGCGTTGTTGCATACACTGTACCACTCACACCTAACACAATCGGAAACGTTCGTTGTGCTAATGGCATCTACATTGTACGGGCTTTTCCTATAGTCTGGCAGCACCTCTGGAATTGGTGGCACTTGGAAGGGTGATTCTTCTGGGGCCTTAGATGGGTCTTCTTCAATAGAAAAATCCTCTAATGGATCCTCTTCCATAAACAAGTCATCTTTCATAGATGGATCTTCTTCCATAGAATAACTTACATTTCTTTCTGGTGTTCTTATGTTCCGCGGATTCATATTAATGGGTGGCTATCAGCTAGTGCCTTCTCCCACATTTTTTACCCAATTCCATCTATCAGTACGTCCCTTGGATCTCAACATTATTACTGGGAAAAAAATCAAGATGAAAAGATATGAATTTAGAAACTTACGACTTCGTTTCTAACGCACGATCTAGATCCTCAAGAAAGGTAATATCCTAAATTTTATGTAGCCTCTTGTTTATAAGTGTGGAACGCAACACGCCCATAATCAAGACTCTACTAGACACGGCTCACGGACTCCCTAGGACTAACCTGCTCTAATACCAAGTTTGTCACACTAAGAGATGGCATTGGATCCTGGATCCGGTCCAGATCCGGTGGATCCAGATCCGTTTTATAGGATATGGATCTTCAAAATTTGGACCCGACAGATCTGGATCGGACCCGGATCCATTTCTGCCAGATCGGATCTGGATCTTGTATTTGAGATCCGTATCCGGTCCAGATCCGATCCGTGAATCTGTTTTTTATTAAATATATTCATAATCTAGAATGTAATTTATAAGTATTTTCTTAAAATTGATAAGCACATCCTTGCAAGTTTAATTCTCAAAAGCAGTTTAATTTATCCCCGCATTAACTCAATAACCAAAAAATAAAGAGGTAACTTCGCTAATAAAATCAATGTTATATTAGTGAATGTCTAACATCTCCAAGCACATGCAAGTTCTGCATTGTGGAAATACTAGTTATCATTTTCCATAACTATTGTCATTGTCCAACATTTTCAATTAATAGCTCATAATCAAAACGAGACAATGAACAAAATATCTCATATGAACATTTCAAAATTGAAACACATTAAAATGTTACCTAAGTAAAAATCATTTGTCAGTTCAAAAAAAAATTCTTAGCAAGGCAAAAAATTTTACATGTGGATCCAGATCCGATAGATCTGGATTTGGATCTGATTTTTATTGACCCGATGGATCTAGATTCGGATCTGGATCTGGATCTAGTAGGATCTGGTCCAGATCCGATCCGTTGCCATCCCTAGACTCACACCCCAAAATAGGGGGTGTGGCCGGCTCCCGTTGCCCTGCTAGCCCGAGCGTATCACTCTAATGACTAGTCTTCTGTATGAGTAGAACTTCCGGATGATAAGTACGTACTGAATTATATCACAATTACAACACTGCACATGAGGGATTAACCTAGCATATATACATAACAGGACCGACAATGTCACAACATGGTTCACAAAAATGACTTAGACGACAAGGCTATACATCAACACTATACATACCAAAATAAGTATGTGACTCTCTACGAGTAACTGAACTGGCATGTGGCCGGGACAGGGTCCCAACCTACCCATATTGTACATAACATTGCAAAACATACTCCATATCTGACCAGGAAGCTCCGGGAAAAATGAAGTTTACTTACTGACAAGAAAGCTCTGAAATGTACAATCTGATTTATTATATGTATATGTTGCGGAATGTGAAACCCGATCCAATAAATTTATATGTTGTAGAACGTGCAACCCGATCCAATATATGTATATGTTGCGGAACGTGCAAGCCGGTCCAATAAATGTATATGTTTGTATGCATGATATCAATTGTCAATGAAAATATATATATATATATCAATACCAATCGAAATCGAGGGTGTGAACAACATACTGTGATAACACTGGCTCCTAGGCCTCTTTTGAAACTCTTTGACTTTTCCTTACCACGACTCTTGGTCGACTCAATGATTAACTCTTTAGAATACTTCTTTTCGAAGACTTATGATAAGATAAACCAGTAACGAACAACAATAATTATGAGGATAAGAATAATCAATTAATACTTTTCGATAAGAGATTTCAATAAACAATAGAACAAAGCTTTTGACGTTTCTTTTCGAAAACGATAATTATTTGGATTTCATGCTTTTGATAGGGGTAGACTTACATAACTTTATCACGAAGCTACAAGTCGCTCTATAAGCCTCCGTGCTCCTTACGGATGATCATCTATATCATATAGAAAGTTGATATCAATCTTGACTTCAAATTCCATAGAAAAATTCACTTAGGCATCGTATCGACAACTTTGAACACCTCGGGTCTTTAGACTTCTTTACAATGAATTCTTATGTAATTCAATCCCACGGTTCAATTAAAAATACAATTTCCATAGAAAACTCATTTAGGTGTTCTTAGACAATTTTAAGATTATGTTATTCTTTAGGCTTCTCTTATATGAAAATTTTCTGTGATTCGATCTCACAATCCTTCAACACGTACTCTCCTTAATCCATAATGTACACAATCCATTCAATTATCCAATTCAACTCATACATAGAGTAAAAAGTCCAACAACTCATACTACGGGGATTTCATAAGTTTACGAAGTTTTGATTATGAAAATCATTTTATAACTTTCTCCAAACCAGTAATTAATCACAAGCATAAGTAAAGGAGGATGAAATTTACCTTTATGTCTTCTAATTTCCTTAAAAGAGCAAGCTATCTTACTCCTAAGGGTTTTCCAAAACCAACCTTGTATGGTGAAAAAGCTTACTATGATAATCACGGGTTTATCACGTCACCCTTGCGTAATTTGGCTTTGATTCCGACTTAGGATGTTGGAGTATGTTAGAGAGGCTCTAGGGAGAGTGTTAGGGCTTGGGGTTGAGGAAAAATGAGCTGCAAATCATGAAATCCCAATATAAACCAGTAACCAGGTCTGCACCGCTATAAAAGGACGGTCCATTTGACAGACCATCAAACTTTTGATGGTCCGTCAAACTGCCAGGAAAATTGACAGTTCAGACTGGTCATTTTTATGGTCCGTTAACTTTTGACGATCCATCATTCTTACCGTCAAATGGATATCTGCAACTTCAACTTCTAAAGGAAAATTTGACAGCTCAGATTAATCATTTTGATAGTCCGTCAACCTATCGTCAAATTGTCATTTTTCCCGATTTCGTTGAAACGTATTTTCTTTGATTCGTTTAACTTTCAAACACTCTGATACTTCCATAACAAGTTGTAAACTTTCATTACCCTTCTGTAAGGTCGTATTTATCCCCAGGACTTCGGTATCCATTGACGACACTGTAGAACGCGGGGCTATGGGGTGTAACATTATGCCATGAAAGTTAGCATGGGTGACGTAAATGACCCGGGTATCTATAGCGTGGTGTCGGTCCTTGTAAAATACCATGGTTCCTAAAAGGTATACGGTAAAGGCTAGGGGTCGGGTGTCTTCCCAACTAGCATAGAATCAGAACTCTACGGAGTGTTCTATATACCCATGTGTTGACCCAAATCGGCTATAGAGATCCCTAAAGGCTACGATCAGGCCGAATATCCAATCGGCGCTAGCTATAGATATGAACCTAAGAATCTCTTCGGGAGCAGGCTTATGGGGCACTAGAGGGTTATGGTCGGGTTTTTTCCTCCTTCTCATATAGGTTCCAACACTATCTATATAATCTCGGATCTCCTCTAGGGTCGGGGTCATCTCGAAGTCTCTGAACCTAAATACCATTCTATCACAATCCCAATACCGGGTAAGGACTTCTAAGAGTTCCCTATTTCCTTTCATGGTCATGAGGGATGGTAGGTGCCCTAGACAGTTTGTTACTTCTCTCTGTTGTGCAGCATCTAGCCATGACTACCAAAAACTCAACATCACTAGTGCGTCGATAACCATGTCAAATTTCATATTTGTATGCGTTTACAAAACACCCCCCCTACACACACAAAGGACAATGATTTATCATATAAGGCACATTTAATCCTTTCACGTAGCAAGTAGTTGGATGCAGTGCCATCGGGTCATAGACCATCAAGACACGAGGTAGTCAGCCTAATAGGTCTAGATAGGTCTGATATATCCGAACATGTCTAGGTCAAGCATGATCTAGTTCAGTAGAGACTTGACTTCACTCTATCCTAGTTGTACTAGAGTGATTTAGCAAATGACTTAGGGATCCGAGCGGAATACTCAGGGTGAACCGTTGTTGACTGTTGGACAACCGCGAACCAACTCCATTTTCAACGTGTTCCAAGGAAATATTTTTGGTTTTATACTGGAAGATGATTGTGAAATCCGCATAATCATATTTGTGCACTAATGGGAGTGTGCGTGTGTGTTCCTTTTGGCGGAATATGAATGCATTAATGATAGTTATAATTGCAGGTATTTAAACACATAAGCAATTCATATTCAATTAAAAATATGTTGTATTGGAACCCTTATGGTTAGAAACTAAGTTTATCCCCAGCGAAGTCGTCATCTATTATGGTTCACTTTTATGCGGAGGCATAAAAGCTACTAAGAGGTTGTTGGTGCTCTAAGTCAAATAATTATTTTTATAGTTGCCACCTAATTTCTAGGTAAATTAGAAAAATCAAGTTGAAAGGATTTATTTAAATTGTTGAAAAATTCTATCAAACCACAGTCAAGATAAGGGTTCTGGTGATCCCCTGGGGAAGTTGTTAGACACCCCAGTATTAAGGATCCGTAGAATACAGTTAACCTTCGAATTCTATAGCATGTTTAAATGATGTGAATTTCTTAAAAGTGTTTAAAATCTCCGCAAAATTCTTGTCATTAATTTATTTCAAACTCAAATGTGTTTTGAAAACTAAAGAGTTAAAACTTCCGCCAAAATGGTTCGCATAGGGGTAATTAATCAACTTATTTTCAAACTAAGAACACCGAAGAATTCAATTAAGTAGAACTCTACAATTTAGTCCAATAAGTTGTCCAATATCACTTGCACAATGAGAAAAAAAATTGATGTTTAAAAATGAGTGTAATTCACTTGAAATGACAAGTTTTGGGTTTTTAGAAGTATAGAAAAATAATCATTTCCCTTTTTTGTTTTCATGCTATATCCCAAAGGTCATCCCATAAACTAACTTGACTAAAAACCCTTAACTCAACTAAAGTTCAAGAGAGATATTTTGATCTTTGCTTTGAAATCATTTGGTTGGGCTCAGCCAATAAAAAACAATTTATGGCCCAATTCAAACTCAAAGATATGTTTTCAAGTAGCCCAGATTTTATTCAAAACTTTGGTCTTTCAAAATCGGCCCATTTATACATTGTTAAATCAAAGCTTGTGTTTTCAATTAATATGTGTTAATCAAAGCCGAAACAATTTGGTTTAGCTTTCAGTAAAAAATATAGTCCATTTTCTTTTAAATTTAGAAATTAGTCAAGTTAGGAAACTCATTTGTGGCGATTCTAACTAAATGATGTACATATCATTTACCTATCCTAAGTTCTTAACTATGAAAGTTCAATATACACAAATTATGTTTTATACATATAATTACATAGATATATTACAAGCAAGAATTGAAAGAGGTTGAGTTTAGGCTGTTGGGCCTACCTAAGCCCACCAGTTGACTATTTTCACCCACAGTTGGGCCTTCATGTGCAGCTACCCTTTATCAGACTCGATCAAAATGAAAATTGTTGGGTTTTTGGCCCAACTAGGCCGATAATGCAGTGGCCCTTCGTGGTGCGTAGTGGGAGAGATGAGGGAAAAGAGAATACGAGTTACAACGTACCCGAAATTATCTAAGTAGAATACAAGTAATTTTAGATTAGACACATATATGCCACACACTAATATATACGTGAATTATGTAAGACAAACCGGAAATAGGTATGCATGATATTCATGGTTCAGGATAGAGTGAAAGGGTAAAGCCCAATTTCAAAAAAGAAAACGCATGGCCGAACTACCAATAGCATTTAATGAAAAATAACATGAAAGAGGCAAAATGGGCTAAGCCCAGAACATGTATTAAGTCAAGCAAAAGATGACCTTGAAAACAAAGGATTGGGTCAAGCTCAAAGACACAACAATAACAACAACATACCTAGTGTAATCTCACACAGTGGGGTCTGGGAAGGTAAGATGTACGCAGACCTTACATCTACCTTTGTAGGGTAGAATGTTGTTTTCGATAGACCTTCATCTCTAAAGAACATAGTCAATGCATAAATTCAAGGAAAATAAGACAGCAAGATATAGGCCCAAAGACACATAAACAGAGATTCAAATGACATACATGAGAGATATACTAGACATGTATACCTTGTATACATCCTGTATATCTCCATGTATATCTCATGTATACTATTAGCAAAGACTCAGTATACAATGGATGAAAGAAGACAAGATGAGTATGCACATGTACAATCACTACAGATCTTCAATTCCTATTTTTAACATGCTTGCATGATTCTGACATTAGGCATCTAAATAACACTTCTCAGTTTCATTTTTAGGATTAAACTAGATGTACACAACGTGGATAGCAATCACATATACACAAGTGTATAATCAATAGGCAACACCTCGCATATTTCAAAATTTGATCTATAAAAGCTTCAGTTACACATAGACACAGTGTACTATCACAGAGATCATATTCTATTGTTGATACACACTATCTATATTTCAATTGATCTCTAATCAAACACATGATACATAAAGCTAGGGGTGGGCCGGGCTCGGGACCTGCGGATCGGGTTTGGCGGGATCGGGTCTGGGCGGGACGGGGAAAAGGGCGGGATCGGGGCGAGGCGGGTCAGGCGAGATTTGCTGTAGTCCCGCCCCGATCCCGATCCCGTCAAAATCAGGTCGGGTCAAAATTGGGATCGAGATCGGGATCCCGCTCATTTTTTTTTTGTTTTTTTTGGACTTAATTTAAAAAATTACATATATATAAAAAAACTCAATAATTAAACAAGATAGTGTAATAAAAATATATCAAGGTTGTTTTTGTGCCTCTTATACTATTTAATAGACATATGATTTTTTTGTAATACAAATACAATTGTCAAAATTACAACTTTGTGGTATTGTGTTGCAAATTACATAGTAAAATTGCAATTAAAAAATTACATTCTGAAAAAAATTTGTCCTAGTTTCTTGATAATTTCCTGTGGTTCTTCGGTTGGAATTGGTATTTGTTGGTCAAACTGATCCACGTCTCTTCCACCACCTTCGGATAAGATTTCGTTGTAGTTTTCGTCTTCTTCTTCGTTGATCTCCGGTTGACCGCACTTTCGACGCTCCGCTCGTATCCAATCTCTGAATAATACTATAATCTCCAAGCTGTCTCCGGCTAATGAGTGTTTGTGGTCTCCTATTTGATATTTGCCGGCAGAAAAAGTGCTTTCAGACGTAGTTGATGACGCTTGAATGTTCAAAACATCTCGGGCCATCATTGAAAGTGTCGGAAAGGTCTTGTCATTCTCCCTCCAATATTTCAGCAAGTCTTCACGTCCTTCTTCATTGAGAACTGCTTGGTACGGTACAGAACCCTGCAAAACAAAAATATCAAACTCACTAATTTGGTTAGTAGCGGTACGGCCGCACATTCTATTTCTGAGGCCTTCAATACTAGCCACAGAAACAGCATATCTTTTGTGAAGTTGTGTTGAAGAAGAAGAAGAAGATGGTATGGAAGTCGGTAGGTTACTAGCACTTTCTTGTTGGTAAAATCTATATATTTTTTTGCATTCTACACTAGACAACACTTCTTATTTAGTTTGTTCAATAGGTGGTGGTTGATTTGAATTTTTGGGACTTGGAGGTGGTAGTACTTCTATACAATCGTAAATAGTTTCAATAAGTGATTTAGTACCGTCTATTTTAATAGTTGGATTTAATACAACACCAATAATATAAATAGTGGGAATAGGAATAAAATATTTTTTTATTTTGATAAATATTTTTTTAATAGCTACCATATAAGTTGATTTTTCCATATATTCACTAAGTAATAAAAATATTATAGCTATATAAAACAACATAGTTGAAATAGTAGGATAATATATACCGAAAAATTCTTTTGTTGCTTGAAAAATTTTCTCTAAAAATACAATAAGTTCAGAAATTTTTACTCAATCGCTATCTATAACCATATCAGCTGGATTTTGATTATGAGAGTTACAAAATAAAGTTATAGGTAGTCATAAGCAACAAGTAGTTGCTCATATAAAGAATTTAACCTATTGGGTACTTCTTCTGAAAGTTTTCTATAAGGTAGTTGGCAATCGTGACAAGTTTTTTTTATATTCTTTTCTTCATTGTATTCTATTATTTTTAAAAATTAAGTTTTTAGCAAATTGTATTTTACTAAGAATGTCTTCAAAAAGTGATAGACCATCCTTTAAGATTAAGTTATATATATGGCACGCGCATTTTCTATGAAAATGATTTGAAAAAGATGGAGTTAAACTATTTTTTAAAATTGTAATAGCGTAATTGTTAGAAAAAGCATTATCTAATGTAATAGTCATAATTTTATCAGTTATTCCATAATAATCGCACACTTGATAAATATTTTCTGCAATAAAAGTATCAATGTGCCTATCATCTATATATCTATACACTAAGATAAGTTTTTGCTTAGACCATTTATAATCTATCCAATGACAAGTTACCGTTAAATAATCATGGTCATTAGTACTACGGCCTATATCAGAAATGATAGCCACTTTGCCATTAAAATGATATAATGAATAATGTAAATACTGTTGATATTCATGTGCGAATTTAAATACATCTCGCTTAACAGTTGATCTAGGAAAACCGTTAAAAGCATGATTATACATATCTCTAATGTAATGAATAAAACCGGGAGATGAAGGAAATGAAAAAAGGCAAACCCTCCACATCAATTAATTTTGCTATTGCTTACCTATCTCTATGTTTATTGTATTTAGGGCCTACAATTCCCCCCGTCATAGGGTTAATTTGACCTCAGATTTGGTCCTGGACGATGTCGGTATGTGAACCTTGTCCCGATGGAGCGGGCGTTTGCGCACCCGGTTTTGAAGCCTCGTATTGAGCATACCTAGCTGGATGAGCCCTTGCTACGTGTCTCATTAAACCCCACGTCCCACCGTGACCTTTTCCAGTTTTAACTTTTAAAACATCTTTACAAATTTTTACATCTAGCTACTTGATTCTCTACGTCCCTATCAAAAAATGTCCATGTTTCTAATTTTAATGGTCGTTTTGCTAGACCTCGTCTCATACTAGGGGGAATATGAGGCATTTCAGTTGAAGGTGCACTAGTGGGTGTGTTGTCATCTACATTAGTGGGTGTATCATCTAGATCATCGTCTAAATTAAAGTCTTCTTGAGTTTCAGAAAATAGCTCCTCATCTAAATCTAATGGTATTGTAGAAAAATCTTCAGTATCAACAAAATCATCCTGTGTAGGAATAGGATTCTGTCTAGAAATAGGACCATTGCCCTTGTTTTTCCTACTAGAAGAAGCATGACCCCTACCCGTAAGCATACGTTTAAATCCTTTCATTATAAATTTATAATTATACTAATAAATAATTAAAGTAAATAAATAAGTGCGCTAAATAAAATAAACAGACAATAATAATTTAATGAAGGAACGAATGTACCAAACGTCGACGTGTAATCGAGAGGTTGAAAATTAAAACTTTGCTCGATGGAAGATCTTCAAGCTAGTTGCCAACTTCACTCCCAAATGAATAAATAAAATTGAATATTTAGTAGACAAGGTAGACTTGTAGAGAGATAGATTGAGAGATTGTAGGAAGATTTGTGAGAAAGGTGAAGAGAAAATGATGTATTTATAGTTGGAAAATTGGGTTAAAGTGTAAATATAATAACTTATGGGTTAAAAATAAATATTAAGGGGTAGGGGGTTGGGGGAGGGGGAGGCCAAAAATGACTGTTGCACAACGGCCAAAATGTAAAATGATCATTGGTGCAACGGTTATTTTTGCAAAATGGGAGGTTTCGGGAGGGATCGGGTCGGGACTGGCGGGCCGGGACGGGTCGGGACGAGATCTTGTCCCGTCCCGGTTCGAGTCCCGATACCGCGATTTTTTTTAAAAAAATATTCGGGTTCGGGCGATGTCGGGCCAGGACCGGGCCGACCCGGCCCACTGGCCAGCCCTACCTAAAGCAATTTAGGAAGGGAGGGGAAGAAAACAAATAACTCAGATAACATCGTTTAAGCTACTAAACATGATTTCTATTTCAAACTACAACTTAAAGGATGTCAAAATACTAGGCAAGTTTCACTTATATAAGATGCAAACAACATGAAAGACACAACATTATTTATCTCACATATTTTTTTAGCTACCGGTCCATTGGTCTTAAACTAATCAACCACATATTCCCTCATAATCAGGTATCACGACAGACATCAGGACTACATTTAAGGCATCGGGACTAAGGCATGTTGATTTGTGACATTCAACCATGACATATTATGTATGGAATTTATATTAAGCTACGCTATGAATAAAAGGCAACTAAAAGAACTAGATTCCATATTTTTTAAGCCCACAGATTCCCTGAACAGTCTCAAAAGTCAATCCCAAGCAAAACAAGTTACCTATTTGACTAAAAGTTTATCTAAACAACACATTACAAACTATTCTCCCTCTATCTCTTTTACCCACTTTGTCTCAATTTATGTGGCACTATTTTTTTTTAATCTATTCCGTAAAGAATGTCACATTTCCTTATTTGGCAACTATTTAATGGCACCATCCTTATTTCACATTTGTTGGGTCTCACTTAATTTTGAAGCTGCACGTATTGTGAAGAAAAGTCAAAAAAAGTAGGCACTAGAGTAAGGAAAATTTGGTAAACATAACAAAGTCTTCCTTTATTTCTTAAATTCCGTACCCGATCAAATGGTACCACATAAATTGAGACGAATGGAGTATTATTCTGTTGTTTTAGTATTCTAACAATGTATTTCCAATTTTAGACTTGTATCGTATTGTAGTATCTCTTGTACTTGTGACACGAATCTTGAGATGTTATTGTTGTTTTTTCGCGTTCTACTATAGACTTAGTATTGGATAATTCATTGTCTCTTTAATTTTGGTTGAATTACTTATATAAGTATGGTGAGATTTGGGTTGGCTTGGGATATTTAAGGATTGTGTGGTATCTAGTTAGGAGCCAAGTTATTCATGTATTAAATCCTCCATAAATAATATCAAGTTTGGCAGCATTGTTTTGATATGTATAAAATTCCACACACCTAATATGGTGTTTGATTTAAAATTTAGAAACTCGCATAACTAATATATGTATTAGTAATAAAGAAATTAGTTATGAGAGAACCTATGTATTCTTTTATGTAAGAATAGTTATGCATGATTTAGTTATTTATATATTAGTTATTATGTCTTCTATCCTATAAAAAGAAATGGTATCAGAGTTTAATAAAGGAATAAAATTAAGATGAAGAAACATTCGTCGTTTGAACAAATTAAAAGATTAAATAAAATAAAATGGTTATGTAAAGAATTGAGGCATCTCTTGATAAAAAAATAGAAATCAAAATGAATTGATAATGAAATATTAAAATGAATTATTATTAAAAAGAAAAGAATCGTTATCATTAGAAGAACTAAATGTCATGGTAAATGATAACCTAACAACATATAGAGAATTATTATGAGAGAAATAAATATACAAGACCATTTTATAGCAGATTTATGGATAACTACAAGTCATTATGGATGAAAATAAATCAAGAGAACTTCAAATAATAGCTGAAAGACTGTTTACATATAATAGAGATATAAATCAACATATAGTAAGTTGTAGAATGAGTATAAATCTTAGAAGAGATAGAGATCAACGTTTACAAGAAAATTCCCAACAAATAAGTGAACAAGAAAATACTATTACAACCCTAAGAAATATGTTAGCATTGAAAGATGAAAAATTAAGAGAAAAAGAAGAAGAAAATATGAAACCGAGAGAAGAGAAATGGAGAGAAATAATCAGAAGAGACATGAATTAAAAGACTTGAATGATGTTATAGTAGAACAATACAAGTATATTGACAAGTTAACTAATGGATAAAGGGAAAGAAATAGTAGATAACTCAAATGAAACATATTACCAAATGAATACATACGAAGGAGGAATAACATAAATTCTAAGCTTTAAGCCAAAAATATATCAAAAAATACAAGATGAAAAAGAAGAATTATCAACTAAGAAAATATTTAAAACTAAATGGTTTGAAAGAAATAAAGAAGTAAGATATATAGCACAAAAACATGAAAATATAATAGATAAAACCAGTATAAATGGTAGAGCAAAATAAATTTAATAACAGATGAAATAATAAAAAGGGAATTAGCAAAATTATCTACTAAAGAAGCTAAAAATGCAGAAATATATACTTTGGAGGAGTATAATTTACTATAAAAGCAAATTTCCATAAAATATAGACACACACATACAACTATACATACTAGATGATAGAATATTAGGAAATCTACAAGATGATAATATCTGTAATAAAAGAAAATTTAATATATCAAAAGCTAAAATTCACAGTACAACCAGATTTTAGTATATCATTAAAAGACGAACATAAAGACTTAACTCTAACATTATATTATAAACTAGATGGAATAAATATGCTACCAGGTAGTAAAGTCATAAGTATAGAAACAAAAATGATATATGCCTTAACAAGAAATCACTATGTAAAGAAACAACATGAAATGAATATCTTAGTACCAAATATGTATCAAGATATATTCGAACAAATAGAACACCAAGAAAATTCTAAAATAACCAGACCAGAAGAAATATATATGGATTTTAGTACTACAACCATAACACCATAAAAAAGAAGGATTTTCTGATAGAAGGATCTAGACTAAGTATTAAAAAAGAATCAATGATATCAAGATAAACTAGCTTAAGATTTACGCAACCCAGAACATTAGACATGATAAATATACCCAGTAATAGATTAAGGATTAAAGTAATAATATTCAATGGTATGATACAACCGATTGTATAGCTGAAATAAACACAAGAGCTATTAAAAGTTTTATACATATAAGTAAAATTAATGAAAAAGACTGTAATTTAATAGAACCACAAACTTGTAATTATTCGGAAAATGAAAGAGAAATAATAATAACCAAAAATTTAATTTAAAATTCAAGATTCAATATCTAGAATATAAAATAAAAATAGGAGTAATAGAATATGATAGTTTTAATGAATTATTATTAGGAAGTAACTTTTTAACCATGATAAATTATAGAATTAATAACGAAGGAATTGAAGTAAATGATCAAGGAAAAACAAGATTTATATCCAGGGAAAAATACAAAATAAAAAACAAAAATTAAAAATAATAAAAATAGTTTCATCAGAAGAAATAATATCTCAACTTAATTACCTAGAATACAGTGCAAAAGAGATGAAATTAGAAAATGATATACAACAACTGGAACAACGATGTGAAAAAATTGATAAAATATGGATAGATATGGGAAATGGATGGAAGAAGGAATAAATAAACTTGAGTAATTTTAATGAAAAAATTGATTCGATATGGAATGAAATAATAGTAAAAGAACATATAAAAAATACCTTGATAATAATGGATGAAATGAGAGAAAACCAGACACAAATGCAACAATTAATAAGAGAAGAATTAAGAAAATTATGGAATGTATCTGAAGTACCAACGTTTAAAATAATATTAGAACAACTTAACGTGTTAGTAGCACATATAAATAAAGGAAAAACAATAATAGGAGAAGATGAACCTAGTACAAGTCAGGAAAAAATAATTGAAAAAATAATACATACTACAACTACACAAAACCAGAATTACTACCAATAGATGCATGGAGAAGAAGTAAAGAACCTATAATGGTAGATATTAGTAAAATAAAACCTAAATTATCAGAATCAGTAGAAAAAACATTAGATAACTTGGTAATATTAAATAAAAAGGGACAATTTTAATGGAAAATCAAGAACATAGTGTAATTACATTTCTTAAAAAATATGGAAAAGATATCATACAAAAAGAAAGATACAAGTATGAACCAATAAAAAAGAAAGACTCTAAAAACACACCAAATACTAATAAAAAAAGGTGACAATATATATTTAATTGACACAGAAAAAATTGAATACTTACACCTAAAGTTAGAAAAATAAGAACAACAAACATCATAATTACAAAAAGAAAATACAAAATTAAAATCACATAATAATGAAGAATGGCTGGAAGTGAAGACTCACCATGAGCACAACTTTGCCTTTGGAAGTGGAAGACTCAAATGTTTTGAGCATGTTGTGCAGCTCCGGCAAACTCGCCTTCGTTCCATTCATATTGTAATTCACTATGAAGTTTTCAAAGGAACGAGGGAGAGAGTTCAGGATGAGGGTGGTAGCGACATTCTTTTGCAGCTTCGTTCCAATTGAAGCAAGTCTCTCTATCAGCCCTATCATCTTCAACACATGCTGCGAGACCTGTACCCCTTCATTAAGCTTACACTTAAAAAGTTCTATCAGTAACTCATATTACATAGTCTGGGATTGTGAGTCATAGAGACTCTTCAAGTGTTCAAGCATCTCATTGGGACCCATGTTCTCATGTTGTCTCTGAAGTTCCATCGACATGGAAGACAATATCACGCACTGTGCTGAAGTGGCATAATCTAGGTGTTTTTGGTAAGCATCCTTATCAAAAGAGGCATATTCAGTAGAGTCTGTCGCAGGGACTGTTGGGAACACCGTATCCAACATGTATTCTAATTTCTCTTGTCTCAGCACTATTCACAAATTTCTTAGCCAATCAAGGTAGTTAGGTCCAGTAATTTTATTCATTTCAATCAACATTTTCAATGATAAGCTCGGCATCTTTGATAATCTGAAGAATTAGATAGACTGGAAATCAAACTCAAAATTTATTTTCTATTATACACATTCATTTAGGTTAATCAACATGGTCTTTTGTTTAATTAGCTCCCACTATTTTAACATACTTCTACGACCCATGGTAGAATACAGACCTATATTAATTGAGGTCATAATGGGTCAAGATCCAAGCCTATGCTATCTCCGCGTTTGCTTTGGCTGATAACTTCATTAACACATCTTGGTAGGTTCTAAACCAATTGCAAAACTTATTTGCAACTCTTGGTTGATCAAATATTATATTTAATCTTGCGTCCTTAGATTAGTCCGACACTTTGGTGCCAAGATTTGACTAAGCAAGTCTACCCCATTACACGACTGCGTTTATGTATCTAAGTAAATTTGACCTTTGTGAGCAAACACTTTGGTGTAAATACCCACAAAAGTTTATTATTTACCTTTACATTTAAAACATATCTATGAAAGAGTCTGGGTCCTCGTAGACTTAGAGCAAATGTTTTGGCATAAATACTCGTATCGCCGAAAAGGATTTTGCACTTTAATAATTATAATGGACGACGCGTTTTAATTTAGACTTGTATTTAAAAATTTTGGGAACATTTTAATTCAGGGTTTTAACCAAGATCAACTCTTTTACGCCATATCCAATATGACATCTTAATATCATGCAAAACTAATGACACATATAGTTGGGAACCGTCAACCCAATATGCATGATATAAGATGGTTTAATCAAATATTGGGCGCCGCCTGCCCAGACAGTTATAGCGGACACTATGTTAATTATTAAATGAAAGCATTTAAACACTTAGCATATAGTTCGTATACTATTCAATAATATACAATTAATAATAATCATGGGTTAACTTGTCTAAACTCTAAAACTTAAGTCTAATCCAAACAGTCCCTTAAACATTTTCTGATTTTAAAAATTGATTTCAAGATATATCTGTAAGTTCCAATTTTTTAGAATTTACAGTTTAGTCCCTAATAATTTAAAATTTCAATTTTGAACCCCTTTAAATTCAGAAAATTCAATTTTAATTTTCAGAAAGTATTTTCAGATTTCAGGGAACTGTCAGTAATTTCCAAAATTTTAAATTAATTGCAGATTTGGACCAAAAGACCAAATCTGGTTTTTTGAAATTTACAGATTTATCCCAAAGATCAAATCTGATGATTTTAAAAACTTTTCCAGGAACCAAATTGCAATTCCAGAAACTTCTAAAATTTTCAAATTTTCCCCAAGGGCTAAATTACATTTTCGGAAATCGCCACTGCCTCTCCGGAACAGTGACTGCCGCCACTGTTCAGGCTGGAACAATGTTCGGTTACTGTTCACTGTTCCGTTTTTTTTTTAATTTGAGCCTCGGTGACGCGGCGCTCCATCGTGGAGTTGCGGCGCCTCTGTCTCAAAAGCACAAAATCCGCATTTCTGAAACCCCAAAACTGGTTCAGGGTCAGATTTGTAGATTCATCTTCGTTACCCTTCACTATCAAATAAAACGTTCATCGACCATCATCCAATCCTTTCTCGTTCTTCGCTTCAGTGCACCATGTTCGCAATGAACCGATTACGCACATTGACTTAAACGAGTTAGATCGAAATGACTTTCTCGATTACATCATTGTTTAATAGTATGGGATACAAGGATGATGTATTTTTAAGATATGAGGTTTTCAAGCTTTAAACGACATATATTTCAGATTTAAACAAATTCTAACTCATATTATTATTAACTAATTACCTTATAATCATACAAAACAGCCTTGACTCTTGATACCATTGTAGGATTTTTTTTGGGTTATTGTAAGCAGTGGATACTGAAAACTTGTTTCAAACCCAACAAACGTAGAACTGTTTGACTATAGGGTAATTTAAAACCGTAAACATAAGACTTGAATGGTACTTACATGTTTACAATAGCTGGAATCTTTATCAAATGTGGGTGCGCATGTGAATGCCCTTTCGATTGCAAGCTCCAAGCTTCAATGTATTCCTCATTTGGAAAGCTAGGAAGTCCGGCAGAGGTTCGAGAGAGTGTTTTGATTCTGAGTCTCTAAGACTTAGAATAATGATATGAAAATCAAGTGTAATGAAGTGTATGTCTGTATTTATAGGTGAAAAATTAGGTCAAACCGGATTAGAGTTTGACCTTGGGCCTAATCCAAAAAATTTCAGCACATTCTTAATTAAATCTAAAATCCAATTTTGACTTATTTAAAACAATCATCATTCATTTAAATATCTCGATTCTAAATCGAATATTTAATACTCTCTCAATACATCCTTAGATCGAAAGGACAATCGACATAGTGTGACACTACATGCCTTCTCATATCGACACTAATCAAATTAAGGTCTACGCGGAACTCCTAGATGGCGCCGCAAGACGAACTCAATATGTGAAGTACATTTACATAATCCAGTAAACTTAACCTTTATGTGGTAAGATAAAATTATTTCATTCGCGATACACTCGATCAAGCTTAGGATTTGCCAAGTGACTATCCAAATGGCTTGATCATTATATCTCATCTATATTGGTTGACAACAAGACTATATTCTAGATATGTCTATTGCGTTGGCCAACGACTTAGTCAACCTAATATCACTGAGAATCTAAGTGTTCTCTCGAATATACATTCGAGGAATGAATCCTAATCTTGGCTCAACTACCACCTTTAATCCACATCGTAATGTACCCAATACAAGCCGTATCTCAACCTATAAGGCATTTGAGCTTAGGACAAGATCAAAGTATATTACTATGTAGACAAGGTGTGTATTGAGCTCAAGTCTAAGGACTTCTATCTTCCACACGTTGATCATACTTTAGACATGTATAATAAACAGTATATCAGCAGGGTATACCACTACTTTCAAAGTATCCATGTGTCCATCACGAGTAGTCATTACTCGTAGCATGTGAGACATACTACATCCTCTAAGGAAGTGATGCATACCACATGTCGACTTATCACATATCATCGATATCTCATTCTTGATGATCATTAGTCGAGGCTATTTTAAGAGTTACGTTATAATATTAATAACTCACATTATTAATAACAACATAACCTCTAGGGATGCATATTATAAACAATCAACTAATAATTCAATAATTGCAAATGCTAAAATATTAATCTCTATTAATAATAATACGAATGTGTATAAAATACATTTGTCCTAATACAGATTGTCTCTAGGACATAAATATACTTTCAACTACTACACTCTCAAAAACCTTTGCATCCAAACTTGCAACCATGCCATCTACTACACCATCTTCATCTTCTCAGTTATCAGCAACAATAACAATGAGTGATAAATTAAAGTATAAACCTGACTATATTACTACTTATGAACAAATTATTAGATTTTATGATTATAAATCTAACCCCAATTTTTTGCGAAGTGCTAAATTAAGCAAATACCCAACATACTTATGTAGTGAAACCGCAAACCCTGACATAGTAGTAAAACTTTTTACCTATGATTTTATTGATAAAATAATAGTGGATGAAACTATGTATAATATTTCTAAACTTTCCAGTATTATTGTAGAATCCACTAAAGCCATGATGGATTTATTTGGAAAAGGTATATACGGTATACAACTATTTGATGCTTCAACTGACCTGACAGGTAAGCCTATTGTAATTTGTCAACTATTTAAAATGGGAAAAAATAATAATATCAGCGGAGATAAGGAAAATCTAAAAATGAAGATACCATGTACTTTAGAAAAATTCCAAGAATGACTTAGTGCAAAAAGAGCTATTGAATTATTAACCTTCAAATCCAAGATAGAGGACATGTTAAGAGTCAGAAAGGCATGCATTATTGGAACCATGAAAGGTGGAGATGTGGAAGAATTAATTACATTATATTACAACAATGATATATTATCACAGGACACTATTGAACTTACTAATATGCATGATAGAATTATGAATCTGAAGCATAGACATGCTAAAGAAACTCTGGACCAATATCAAGTATTAACAAGCCAGAGAAGAAGGTCTGTGATCAATACTAAACATGTTATCACTGCTACAAATACTACTATAAAAAGAGAAGGATCATCTGATCCTTTTGCATGATACGGCCCAATGTAGTTTAACTACAGCAAGCCACAATATAATACTTTGATACGGCCCAATGTAGTCTAACTATAGTAAGCCCATATATTATCATATACTACAATCTATACTACAAAGAAATCCTAGAACAACAAACCAATGGAAGACAGCTTGCAAGACACTTGTGGAATGTAGCAGCCGGCCTCAACAATTATAAAATCCGCTGGACCCACGAACAATCAAAGATAAAGATGACAACTGACAACTTTGACAAATCTGCAACAAAGACAAATGACTTTTGAAATATCTGAAATTATGGCAGACAAGATACTGTACACTTTTAGACTTTTGAAAAAGTAGTACTTATCTCTTTAGACTTTTGTAACGTGGCAATAATGTAATCAGCATAGGTTATCTATATAAAGAGCATCATTAATATAATAATTTTTCTCATTTGGTTTCCATGTTCCACCTTTGTATCCACATATCAAAGGTTTTTCTTTATCTATATTATTTTTTTCATAAGCTATGGGGACTACTCCCCATCCTATATCACTAGCATCAGTAAAAAATTCTAGTGATCTTGTTCTGTTGATATTCTATGTTTTGGAAATGCTTTTACTTTTTCCTTGATTTCGTTTATTTTTCTAGTTAATTCTTGCAATGATTTTCTTAAGAGTGGTAAATCTTTTATATGGTCTGAAGCATAATTTACTACTCCTAGAAATTGTTGTACTTCTTTTTTATTTTCTATTTTTTCTTTAAAATTCTTTTTTTTGTTACAACAATGTTCTTGCAATTGTAATCATTCTTTATCTATAATGTATCCTAAATATTCGATACTATTTTTGAAGATTTCAGATTTTCTTTCAGATAATAATATTCCATGTTGTTTCACAGTTTTTATAAATTCTTCTAGATATTTTATATGGTCTTCCAAATCATCACTATATATTAATATGTCATCAATATATACTATACAAAATTCTGTTAATTTTCTGAACACTTGATCCATTCTCCTTTGAAATATTTATGGTGTATTTTTTAATCCAAATGATTGTACATCTCATTTGGGTTGAATAATTGAGGGAAGTTTCGGAGGGAAATTTGTCTATATTATTAAATAATCAAAGTTGGGTACTTGAGCACTTGCGCCTTGTGTAAAGTTTAAGTAGCCTGAAATTAATTATTTTTTCAATCATCTTTGTGAATGATTTTTATTTTAGTAAAGATATTTTGTTGTATAAAACTATTATTACATATTTCAAATTTTAAATAAGATAATTGTTGAGGTAAAAGATACTCCCTTCGTTTTAAGATATTTGTATGATGTTGACTTGACACAAAGTTTAAAAAGGTAAAGAATGTACCAATATGTCTTTTAATCTTGTGGTTTTAAACATATCACGTGAAAAATTAGAGTTAAAGAGTTACAAAAAAAACATTCTTTTTTAAACAGAATAAAAGAAAAGTAAAAAAAACAATTTAAAGGGAGTAGCTATTATGAAAGAGTTTGTCTGTTAATCATAACTGAAGTGAAGAGGTATTATAAATACAAAAAAAATTAGGTTATTATCTTCTTCTCCTCTATTTTCTTTTACAAATCACAAAAGTTTGTTCCGGTGAGAAATTTGAGTTAATTGATGAAACTCGAATTCTATTCGGTTTGTACACTCTTGGAGGATTTCTGCCATAATTCATACAATAATATAGTGAAACATTTAGGACACGTTTGACCATGAGATTTTTTTTTAATTTTTTTACTTTATTTGAAAATATGATCATGAAATTTTTGGAAAACATTTCTAAAATCCTATTTTCACTTTTTCACATTTTTAACTTTTAGTACCTTCAAACAACTAAATATTGTTTTGGCAAAAAATATAATCAAACATAACTTTATCTTCAATTCCGACTTCAAAAATTAAAATAAAATGAAAAAACTTTGATTTTTATGACCAAACGCCCACTAAAATTCCTTAAGAATAGAAATTACTCTAGCAAAATCATATTATTTTATTTCCTATTTTTAATCTATTTTCTAACATTACATGATTAGTTTCAGCGATCGTGCAACAAAAACTTTACATCACCCTTTAGTAAAGTAAAATTTTGAAGAAATATTGGAAATGCCTAAAATACATCCTACTTTTGCCCGAATTTACTATAACACATCTAATCTTTAGGGGGGGGGTCGTATTACCCCCTGGATATATTTTTAAGGAATTTCTTTGGTATTTATCTAGAAAAATTGAACTAAAACCCAACGCGAAACAAGCCAAGACTTCATTATGAAAGAATATAGTGATTCACAAAATCAAATTCCAAGAGAATCAACTGATTTCTCCATGAAAAAATTAAGAGTGTAGGAGATAATTCTAATTTTTTATTTTGTTCGAAGAGTGAAATGACATGAAAATGACCGGACTCCTTTATTTTTGGTATTTTGTTCAACACGTGTTTGAATTGTTGTCCAGCTCACTCGATAAATGCCAAAAATATTCCTTAAAAATATTTTCAGGGGGTAATTAAACCCCCGTAAAGGTTAGGTGTGTTACAATTGTTGGAACTTGTATGGAAGTAAGAAGAAATAAAGTGATCAACGGACAGAAAATTCGAATCAAAGGTTGCAACTTTTCAGAACAATTACAACCTTTGGTATGAATGGTTGTAACTGTTCATATGCTACTCTATATAAAGAAGGTTGATCACTTGGTTGGAGAGATATACACAACAAGACAAAAAAAACTACAATCAATCAGTTTTTTCACAATTAATGATTTAAGATTGTGACTTCTACTTCTTCTTCTTCAAAATAAGTTTCTGAAGAACACATTTAGTAAATTCGCCAGAAGTGAAGTTCTTGTGCTAGAACTCTCACTTAGATAGTTGTATCCTCTAGACAGACTTCCGTAAAACTTCAGCACAAGTGGGGGCGAATTTTTGTCTTAGGACACTGCATCAAGCAAGCCTCTATCGACACCAAGTTAGTATGTGTTTTCAATTTGCTGAATTCATTGTTGTTGATTTCAAGTTATTTTGAGTTATTATTATATTATTGTGCTCAATTCATTTCATCATTGATGATACTAGATTGACACTAACAATCTAAGACAAAAAAAATTACTATTCAAAAAAAATCGGATTTTTTTTCTTCTCTGTTTTGTTGAGGTTGCAAAATTTTCAAAGAATTCAATTTTCTGATTTGCAAAGATGGATCAATCTGGATCGTCAATGGTAAAAAACTATGTTGAGAAACCTGAGAAATTCAAAGGTTCTGATTTCAAACGCTTGCAACAGAAGATATTGTTCTACTTGAAAACTCTTCACGTGGCAAACGTATTGATTGTTGAGGCTCCTATGACTTTGCCAGAAGGAGAAGGGGAGAATACTCCGACTGATGCGGAGAAAGCTGAAAGGATGAAAGGCATTCAAACTTGGGAAAGTCAGGAGTTTCTTTGCAGAAACTATATTCTCAATGCCTTGGATGATTCTCTTTACGATATCTACTCCACGTCAGAACGGCACGGGAGTTGTGGAAATCGTTGGACAACAAGTACAAAACTGAGGTTGCTTGTTCCAAGAAGTTCGTCATCGGAAAGTTTCTGAACTTTAAGATGAGTGATGCCAAGGCAGTTGTCAAGCAAGTGGAGGAACTCCAAATCATTGTTCATGAGTTAGAGGTTGAAGGTATGGGCCTTAACCCGAATTTCCTTGTTGGCGCTATTATTGAGAAATTACCTCCCTCATGGAAGGATTTTAAGGTTTATCTTAAGCATCTAACTGAGAAAATGAATTTTGAGCAATTGATTCTGAAAATTCGAGTTGAAGAGGATAACCGGAAGAATGAAAAGGCAGATGTTGTTTCATTGGAGCCTAATGACAACATGGTTGAAGGCAATGCTTCTAAGGCCAAGTTTCAGAAAGGCAAGGGCAAATTTAATGGTGCCAAGCCATCTTTTGCAACCGGGAGGAATGCATTCGCCCCAAAAAGGACCAATGCATTCAAGAAACCACAACCAGGACTGTGTTGGGTATGTGGCAAACCTGGACACAGAGCAAAAGATTGTCGCCTTCGCAAGAATCAAGGTGGTGGTGTTGGAGGTTCGAGTAATGTCAACCAATCCAACCGGGCTGAAACTAAAAACCAATTCATTGGGGTTGTGGCGGCTCAAGCAAATCTGGTTACAAATTCAACCGATTGGTGGATGGACACGGGTGCTACAATGCACGTATGTTCTGAAAATGATATGTTTTCATCCTACCAGGCCATCAAGGATGGAGAACCATTGTTCGTAGGGAATGCTGCTTCTGTGAAAGTGGAAGGGAAAGGGAAGGTGACTTTACAACTCACTTCCGGGAATGATCTTGTGCTCACTAATGTGTTGCACGTGCCTGAAATTTGTAAGAATTTGATTTCTGGGCCTGTTCTTAGTAACAAGGGCTTCAAAATTGTATTTAAATCTGATAAATTTTTACTCACCAAGGGTGGGTTGTATGTAAGGAAGGGTTACCTCAGTGAGGGACTCTTCAAACTATCTGTTGTACCTATTAAGACAATTGTCATTATTAATGAAAATGCAGGCACTAGCACTGCTTCTATGTATATGGTTGATTCCCCTTCTTTATGGCATTCACGATTAGGCCATGTTAATTATCACTCTTTACAAAGAATGGTGAAGTTAGGCATATTGCCAAATTTCTCTATGAACAAAATGACTAAGTGTTGAGTTTGCATAGAATCAAAATATGCAAGTCATCCTCATAAATCTGTAGTGAAATCAAATGAAGTGATTGGTTTAATTCATAGTGATTTATATGATTACTAAGCAACCCTATCTCGTGAAGGAAAGAATTACTATATATCATTCATACATGATTGCAGTAAATTTTGTTATGTATACTTAATACATACCAAAGATGAGGCTTTGAACATGTTTAAAACATACAAAGCAGAAGTGGAAAACCAACTTGACAAAAGAATTAAGATTCTAAAGTCAGACAGAGGTGGTGAATATCAATCAAATGAGTTCAAAGAATTCTGTTTGACTCATGGTATAGTTCATCAAACCACTGCGCCATATACTCCAAAACAAAATGGAGTTGCCGAACGTAAAAATAGAACATTGAAGAATATAATGAATTCAATGTTGATTAGTTCGGGTGCACCCCTCAGTCTATGGGGTGAGGCGTTAATTACTGCAAATATGATATTGAACAAAATTCCTCAAAAGAAAAATGACCAATTTCCCTATGAGTTATGGAGAGGAAGATCACCTACTTTCAAACGGATGAAAGTGTGGGGTTGCCTAGCGAAAGTTCAAGTTCCCTTACCAAAGAGAACTAAACTTGGACCAAAAATGGTGGATTGCATATATATTGTTCATGCCACTAATAGTGCATCATATAAGTTTTTGGTGTATCATTTCGATGTTGAAGGTATTCACAAAAACACACTTATGGAATCTGCTGAAGCAGAATTTTTTGAGGATATTTTTCCTTACAAAGACAAGGATAAAAGTGTTCCAAATAATAAGAAAAGGACACTGCCTCAAGATGAGTCAAACCAAAACACTAATAATGATGAAAATCTTACTTCATTTGTTCAAGAAAAAATCTCTGAACCACGGAGGAGTAAACGTGGGAAAATTTTCAAAGATTTTGGACCAGACTTCATGACCTTTTCCGTTGAAGGAGAACCTCAAACATATAGGGCTGCTATGGAATCATCCGAAGTACCTTATTGGAAAGAGGTTATTCAAAGTGAGGTAGAATCCATTGTGCAAAATAATACATGGATATTGGTTGATATCCCTCCGGGACAAAAACCACTAGGCCATAAATGGATTTTCAAACGGAAATTAAGGTCTGATGGTACTATAGAAAAATACAAAGCTCGTATAGTAGTCAAAGGGTTTCGACAAAAAGACGGTGTAGATTTCTTTGATACCTACTCACCAGTAAAGAGAATTACGTCTATAAGAACGTTAATTGCTATAGCGGCGATTCACAATTTGGAAATACACCAAATGGATGTGAAGACCGCATTCTTGAATGGTGAATTAGATGAAGAAATTTACATGGAACAACCCAAAGGGTTTGTTGTTAAAGGTCAAGAATGAAAGGTTTGTAAATTGATTAAGTCTTTATACGGACTTAAACAAGCTCCAAAATAATGGCATGAAAAGTTTGATAATACGTTATTATCAAATGGTTTTCAAATAAATGAATGTGATAAATGTGTCTACATTAAACAATGTAACGATGCATGTGTTATTATATGCTTATATATTGATGATATGCTAATTATGGGAATGGATAAAGATGTAATTAACCAAACTAAGAAGATGTTGCATGCCGCTTTTGATATGAAAGATATGGGAATAGCGGATGTCATTATTGGTATTAGAATTCAAAAGAATTCTGATGGTTACATCTTAACACAATCCCATTATGTTGAAAAGATCCTCAGAAAATTTGGACACTATGATGATCGACCGGTTGTTACACCATTTGATCCCGCTAGTCACCTTAAAAAGAATGAAGGTGAAAGGTATGTCTCAATTGGAGTATACACAAGTTCTTGGAAGCTTGATGTACATAATGAATTGTACGAGACAGGATTTAGCATATACAGTGAGTCAACTAAGTCGATATTCACATAATCCTGGAAAGGATCATTGGTTTGCACTAAGACGAGCACTCCGATATCTACAGCATACAATGAACTATGAATTGCATTATAAAAAATATCCTCCTGTGTTAGAAGGATATTGTGATGCTAATTGGATGTCCAACCAGTCGGAAAGTAAGTCCACAAGTGGTTATGTATTTACACTTGGTGGAGCGTCAGTATCTTGGAAATCATCAAAGCAAATGATAAATACACGATTAACTATGGAAGCAGAGTTTGTAGCCTTAGCCAAAGCTGCCGAAGAGGCAGAATGACTCAGAAACTTCCTAGAAGGTATTTCGTTGTGGACAAAGCCTGTGACAGCCATTTGCATACTATGGCTGCCCTGACGAGGACAAAGAATCAGATATTCAATGGCAAGTCGAGACATGTAAGGCGATGTCATAATACAATACGAAGCTTGCTAAAGAATGAAATTATTTCCATTGATTATGTGAGACCAAAGGACAATATAGCGGATCCTTTGACAAAAGGCCTTAACAGAGAGCAAGTCGTATTTACATCGAGGGGAATGGGCTTAAAGCCAACACAATAAGTCATTAACTGGCGGAAACCTAACCTATCATAATTGGAGACCCATGGTTTAGGTTCAATAGGAAAACTAGTTGGGGAAGACTCAAGGAGCATAAAACACACATATGCTCATTCCTATGGTGTACTAAGTGTGTTAATCCGTTGATGTTTTAAGGGCTAGATCTTATTCTTAATAATACTAAAAGCCTATGATGGGATAGTATGGACTATTCTTGTTTGGTATTACCTATATGAGATTGATGTGGGGTCGCATCTGGGAGAACCGATATGGCTACGTTCTCTAGAAAATCTCACGAAGAAGGAGTTGTTCACGATCGAAATGAACACAACCGTAAGAATTGAAATATGTTGATATGATCTTTGTGATACTTGTTGTCTTGATTTACTACAAAACGTGAATAGTTCAAGACATTTCGTCCACTATTTCACAAAGTAGATCCGATAGGTATTCACTACAAATGGTTCAAGTCCACCAGACACCTTTTTCGATGCATGTCATATCGCGTTGTTCAGAAATAACGACAAGTTCCGTATTATCTTATTTTCTATCCAAATGTGGGATATTTGTTGATGTTTGAATAGAAAATATGGGGTATTGTTGAAACTTGTATGGAATTAAGAAGAAATAAAGTGATCAACGGACAGAAAATTTGAATCAAAGGTTGCAACTTTTCAGAACAATTACAACATTTGGTATGAATGGTTGTAACTGTTCATATGCTACTCTATATAAAGAAGGTTGATCACTTGGTTGGAGAGATATACACAACAAGACAAAAAAAAACTACAATCAATCAGTTTTTTCACAATTAATGATTTAAGATTGTGTCTTCTACTTCTTCTTCTTCAAAACAAGTTTCTAAAGAACACATTTAGTAAATTCGCCAAAAGTGAAGTTCTTGTGCTAGAACTCTCACTTAGATAGTTGTATCATCTGGACAGACGTGCGTAAAACTGCAGCACAAGTAGGGGCAAATTTTTATCTTAGGACACTGCATCAAGCAGGCCTCTATCGACACCAAGTTAGTATGTGTTTTCAATTTGCTGAATTCATTGTTGTTGATTTCAAGTTATTTTGAGTTATTATTATATTATTGTGCTCAATTCATTTCATCATTGATTATACTAGATTGACACTAACAACAATAAATCCCGGCAAAAATTAGGGTGTATTTTAGCATTTTCCAAAAAATATTGGATCAGCCAAACAATTAGAAATCCTAAAACAATAATATGGACTTGTTTTTAAATCGCAAGAGAGAGAACGTGTTAGGTGATTTTTCTCTATTCGTTTAAATTGCAGTTGACACAATTATTAAGACAATAAAATATATAATAAAATTTTTTTGACAAAAAAATTATTTATTTAATTATTTATTAAATATATAATTGAGATACACACAAATTAAAATCACCATAATAATGGACCAAAAGAAAGTCATCATAAATAAAAAATACTAATATGATAGTAAAGAAATGTTACACTAAGTCGTGCATCACCCTTTCGAAATGATTGTGGAGAGATACCGGATCAATAAAACAATTTGTAAATTGTTTACATCAATAATATGAAGTTGCTTGCTTCCATCACCAAGATATTATTAATTAGTACTCTAATTGTTTAATGATTAAACACACTTAGTAAAGTCTTTGTTTCAAGACAATGGCAAGCACTGCGGACCCAAGGTCGCGTTACCCAACACTGTCCGTGCACATGTCCGCCAGCGCACCAAACATCTGGTTCGATATTATTGCACGGTTTTGTCGTTCTTTCTGTCTATTTTATATTTAAAATTCTTCTTCCATTCATAATGTGTTTGTTAACCTACGAGCATCTTACTTTACGGTAAAGGGATTATACTTTTCTCTTGAATTATTTGTTGACCTTTTCATTTGCTAATCTAAAAATGATTCGTCATGGGCATATTAAAGCAAAAACACAGAAACAACTGGCACACGACCGTCTGCCAATTATTTCCAAATGGACAAAAAGGAAGAATAATGACACGTTTGAAAAGTCACGTGAAAATGGTTTTTTTTTTTTTTGGTTTCTTACTATGACGGATCCAGAACTTTTGTTCAAGCGGATTGAAGTTACATTAAACCACAATAGTAGTCGATAACAATGATTATCATATTTGTTTCTTTTTCCATATTTGTTGCATTACCGAAACAAGCTAGAAGTAAAAAATAACGATAACAAAGTGACAAGATAGACACAACAAATAAAGCAACAAGTAACAACAAAAACCAAGTAAAAAACACTAAGTACTAGATTGCTCATGCTTATTCTTTTGTATAGAATCTTGCAAATGTACAAGCTAGTTACTAGAACTTGTGGGTTACAACAATTACAGAAAACGGAAAGTAAGTAACTGCTAACTATTTACAACAAACTGAAATTACAACCACTTTGATATTTTGCTGGGTCGAGTGATGACACTCTGTCTTTAAGACAAGATTGCCCCGTATATATCATTTTATGTTATGGACAATAGTCTCCCAAGATAAAACAGCAACTTAACAAATGAGCAAATGAAACTCAAGTGTTACTTTTGAAGAACATAGAGTAACGAAATGATATTTGAGAGGAAGAGGAAGATTTTTGATTTTTCTGTCTCTTGCTAGAACAATTGAGCCAAAGATTTCAATTTATAGTGTAAGGAGAGTGACTTCTCAACTAGCCAACTAATGGTTTTTAATAGCCATGTAATGATACTTAGTGAAGAGTTATATTCAGCCAAGTAAATGACTGAATTTATGTACAAAGTAATGGAGATTCAACGCTCCAAAACCAACCCATAAGGCAGAAACTTTCTGCCTTCCGTCGTGAGCCTCTTCCTAATTTTATCTCCTGAAACTCCAGGGACCAAATTGTAAATATTAAGTAATTTAGGTCCAAAAAGATAATATCCTGAGACTCGATGGGTGGCGCGTGTATGAGCTTAGCTTCGAACCCAAGCACACCTAGGTTCTCCCTCCTTCAAACACATGGGTTACCCCTTGGGGTCCCAAACCCTTATCTATTTTTGAGACTTATAAAATGAACAAATCTTCCTTTCCCCACCGATGAGGGAGATTTGTTCCACACCATATTTTCATGCTTCAAACACCTCACTTCGTGGACCAATATCTCTTTCATTTCTTAACGAAATTTGACGATCCTTGGCCCTACGGTTATCTACTCACTTAGTAGATTATGCACGTGTGAAGAACCAAAGTCTCCAACATGCGGAACCCTAGTGTTTAAGTCATTAAAGATGGGTGGACACAACTCCACCAAAGACAAATTTCCAACCGAACCTACTTTTCAAATATGGCACAAAGAAGTACATGTTGGTTTCTACTGATGCTGATATAAAAAAATAGGAAAATACTGCTACATTCAAGACAATCTGAAGATTTCTTCATAAGACTTTGATTCATACCACGTGCGAAAGATGGCATCATGTCAAGGCCGTTGAAGTTTTAGTTGTTTGATTCTTGTTGAGTACCTGTTATTCTGTATTGTTGTTGGCTTTCCACTTGTTGCATTTTTCTTTTCTGTTTTGCATTTTCCTTCTTTTTTTTTTTGCTCAATCAACTAGTTTGGTTGATTTGTACAAACTATATTTGGTTTAATAAATTCCCACCAAACTACTTGGTGATTTTGTTTTAAAAAAAAATTAAGTACCAGATAGTAATACTATTACTAAAAAAGAGAAAAGGAGAAGAGGAGACTAGTCCCCATCCCTCCCACTCAAAGGTGATACAACACTTGACTACTTACTGACTTCTACTTTAATCCTAATACATTTGAAAATATAATTTTGAGATGTTCAATTTAATATGAATATATAATCAGACACAACAATATCATTTACTAACAAAAAACATACATAAAGTTTTTAAACTTATAAGATTGAAGTTTTCCTCATATCTTCAATTTAAAATGTTAAGTATCACTCTTATAAATAACAATAAAAATGTAGCAAATTGAAAAACCATAAATAAAATAAGAAAAATTTAGTAAAACAGTAAATAAATAATAAATAGAAAGGCACTAACGTAACCTTCGTCTATAGCAAGTACTATTTAAAAGCTATATACACATAACCTAAATTATTATTAACAATTTAAAACAATTTCAATATAATTCTCAAATAATAAATTTAAAAGGAAAATTGAACTAATAATCTTAAAATATTACTACCGCTACTCCTCACGGACTAGGAATCTAGGACTATAATGGTCTAATTCTATTACTCCATCCATCCCATTTTATATAAGGGTATTGAAATTGGGCATGGAATTTAATAAATAAAGAAAGATTTGACATTTATAATTTAAAATATATCATAGAAATTTGTGTGGTTAGAAATCATTTCATTAAAAGTAAAAAGATTAATTTAAAGTTGAATTAATACTAAATATAAAAAAGTATCATTCTTTTTGTGACTGATCAAAAAAAATCATATAAATTGAAACGGAAATATATTTGATTGACTTAGCAAAAGAAGTATTGAGATTTTGCCTATGCTAAATTGCTAATTTCGATCTCACATTCATCTGTTGTAATTGACCCTGCTAGATAATTGAGTTATGCTTCTCCACAATGTCAAGTGGGTTTATTTTATTTACACATACAATTTTACACTGAATTTACACATGTAAAACACAAAATATTTCACGAAGCAGATTCAGTTGAACTCCCTTGAACCAATGTAGGTCTGCCCTTGGTTTCTCAATCAATATTCAATATCTTTCTGGGACAGATTTAGCGCTAAAAATTTTCACTTTGAGCAATAATTTAAATGATCATTTTTTCGATCACTTGTTAATATTTAGCCATTATTTTGATAGAATTCATGAAAGTCTTTTATTCATAACATGAATTCTTACAAAGCAATAACAAGATAATAAAATAATATTATTCTTGAGAGCTAAAAGTGCAAGTTAAAGAAAAGCAAGTAAAGCCCTTTATATAGGGTCTATTACATGAGATACAAATGTGTTTTTCCAATGTGGGACAAAAGTAAATGCTAATATCTCCTCTCAAACTCGCGATGGTGTAGACAGAAGCATCGAGAGTTTGCCAAGAAAGAACCGGTGACGCTTTAACGTATGCGCCTTTGTGAAGAAATCTGCAAGTTGCATCGAAGATAAGACAAATGGCAAAGATAGAGTGCGTTGCTGAAGATGATATCGAATAATATGACAATCAATCTCAATATGCTTGGTACGTTCATGAAAGAGCGTATTTGTGCGCCAATCTGAATAGAACTCTTATTATCACAATACATCGGTGTTGGTGAAGAAAGACAGACACCCATATCAACCAATAACCGACGTAACCATACAATCTCACACGTAGTAGAAGCCATAGCACGATACTCTGCCTCAGTTGAAGAGCGAGAAACCACATCTTGTTTCTTACTTTTCCATGAGATGAGTGAATCTCCTAAAAATACACAATAACCAGTAGTTGATTTCCGATCAGTTAGGTCACCAGCCCAATCTGCATCAGAAAATGCACGAAGCTCCAAGAATGAGGTCGATGGAAACAAGAGATTCTGATAAATCGTTCCTCGAAGATAGCGAAGAATACGCATAATCGCGACCCAATGTACAGATGTAGGAGAGCAAACAAACTGACTGACAATGTGAACAACATATGCAATGTCAGGGCGAGTAATGGTGAGGTACACCAGACTCCCTACAACTGAACGATATAAAGTGGGATCAGGAAGAGGATCCCCGTCAGTAGGTGTATATCGAACATTAACCTCAAGAGGAGAGTCAACTATACGAGCATCTGTGAGACGGGCCCGCTCAAGAATATCTGCAGTGTACTTAGACTGAGAGAGAAGATATCCCTTCTCAGAATAAGCTACCTCAATGCCTAAAAAGTAATGTAGATGACCTAAATCTTTCATCTCAAAACGGCGAGATAAAGTAGATTTTAGGTTTGCAATACCATCAATATCATCACCTGTAATGATCATGTCATCAACATACAACAAAAGCAAAATACAACCTGCAGGGGATGATTTAACAAATAATGTCGAATCATGAAAGCTGGAAATAAACCCAAGAGATGATACTACAGTGGAGAACTTGTCGAACCAAGCTCATGGAGCTTGTTTGAGACCATACAGAGCTTTCTTAAGCCTGCACACTTGTCCTGGACTATGTGAAACACCAGGTGGAAGGACCATGTAGACTTCTTCTTGAAGATCCCCATTTAAAAAAGCATTTTTAACATCCATTTCTGAAATATGCCAATGACGAACAGAGGCCACTGCAATAAGAACCCGGACATATGTCATCCTTGCAACATGTGCAAAAGTCTCTTCATAATCCATACCATATTCTTGAGCAAAACCCTTTGCAACCAAACGAGATTTATATCGCTCAATAGAACCATCAGACTTTGTCTTAATCTTGTACACCCATCGAGAACCAATAGTTTTCTTACCAGTCGGTAGAGAAACCAAATCCCAAGTACCAGTTTTGTTCAAAGCAACCAGTTCCTCATTCATAGCCTCTTCCCAAAGAGGATCACGAGCTGCCTCAGAGTAGGATGTAGGCTCGCAGAGAGAATTAATAGAAACTAGAAAGGAAGCGAATGATGGAGCATAGCAAGAATAATCAAAATCGGATACCTGAGTAGATCGCAGAGTGCGTTTAGGATAGCGAGGTGGATCCGGATCTGCAACCACAAGAGGTTCTGAAATAGGCGTAGGAGGGGGTTGAGTATCAATATCATGGGACCTGCCAGAAGACTGAGAAGGAACAGATGATATAGATGTAGAATCAGATGGACAATCAGCATCAAAGGGATCAATATCAATAAGGTCAGATTTTGTCATGCCATGTGAGGTAGGTGGGATGGAAAAGAAAGGAACATGCTCAATAAAGGAAATATTACGAGACACATACAATTTTCCAGAAACTGGATCATGACAACGATAACATTTCTGCCCAACCCCATATCCAAGAAAAACACAAATGGCGACACGAGAAGATAACTTAGTACGCTCTGCATGTGGACGTAGAATAAAACATGTAGAACCAAAAACTCTCAAATGGGAATATAGTGGGGTGTGACCAAATAGTCTAGCATACGGAGAAATCCTAGAATTATGAGAGGTAGGGATCCTATTAATAAGATAAATAGAAGTAAGGACAGCTTCTCCCCAAAATTCACTAGGTACACTAGCGGACAAAAGCATGGATCTAACTGTCTCAACAATATGCCTATGTTTTCTCTCAGCTACCTCATTTTGTTGTGGTGTATCAGTACAAGAAGACTGATGTATTGTACTATCAGCTTTGAAAATACCAGAAAGATCCCCACTAGTATATTCACCTCCTAAATCAGCCCGAAAACATTTAATAATGACAGAATGTTGAGTTTTCACATAGGCTTGAAACTCAGCATAAGTATGAACAAAATCAGAGCGTCTTTTCAACAAATAAACCCAACAATGACGAGTATAATCATCAATAAAGGAAACATAATATCTGGAGCCACCCTTAGTAGGGATAGGTGCTGGCCCCCAAACATCTGAATGAACTAGATCAAATGGTGCAGAAGAAGTAGAAGTACTAAGATTAAAAGGCAAAGCAGAAAATTTTTCAAGTTTACATCAACTACAATCAGAAATATCATCGGATTGTAAATCACCAAGAACACCAGTATTACACATAAAACGCAGGCGAGAACCTGATACATGACCAAGTCTAGAGTGCCACAAATAAAACTTCGAAGAGGAATGTGTTAGATGAAAAGAAGACAGATTAACAGGCATAGTTCTTTGCATGAGTAGGAAGATGCAGCTCATCCAAAACATATAGACCTCTCCCCTTTCTACGCCCTGTCCCAATCACTCTCTTGGATTTTAGATCCTGCACATAACAAGAATTAGGGAGGAGTCCAATAAAACATCCAGAGTCACATATTTGACCAGCAGAAGCAAGATTTATATGTAATTTTGGAATGCAATAAACATCAGGTAATGATATAGTGGATGTATGAATGGTGCCAATGCCTGTCAATGGCATAGGTGTGCCATCAGCAGTCACAACAGAAGTGGAAGGGGAGTCAGAAGACATAGATACAAAGACGGAAGAATCAGGAGACATATGATTTCCAGCTCCAGAGTCCAAGATCCAAGAAGGCGAAATGATACCTGAACCAATAGATGGTGATGAGCCGGAAGGAACAGAAAGAGCATAAGACTGAGAATTCTGTTGAAACTGTTGGAAGGCGAGGAACTTCTGAAATTGGTCTCACAGAGGCTCCTGAAGCTGGGTGATCAAGAGAGGGCACAAAGGCAGCCTGAGTCGGTGGATACAAGTTCTGGAATTGACCCCCAGAATATGGCTTCTGTTGAGAAGGCTTCTGTCCTTGTCCCGAATGTGGAGGCTTAGAACCTGACGTCTTCCGTAGCTCAGGACATTGATTCTTCCAGTGTTCCGGTTTCTTGCAATAATTACAATTACCTATGATAGATGTTCTATACTGGTGTGTAGGGGCTGCAAGGACCGGTGCAGACGAAGGAGCTTCCAGTACAAAAGTAGAAGCCTTATGTACCCCTTTTAGAGTCTTCAAACATGTTTCTTCAGCCATAAGTTCATTTTCCACATCTTCAACAGATGGTAAGGGTTTGCGGTGCAACAAGCCTGCACGACAATTCTCAAATTCTGACCGAAGACCCATCAATAGCTGAACAAGACGCTCTTCATCTCTGCATTTAATATAAGCATCGCATGCTTGCAATTCAATAGATTCTGTCATAGCTAACTGATCCCACAAAGTGGTCATTGCACAGAAATAATCTTGAATGCCCAAGTCATTTTGTACTAGTGCACGAATTTCATATTGTAACAGATATTTAACAGCAAAATTATTCTGCACAAACAATCTTGACAAATAATCCCAAATCTCTTTAGCAGTTTTGAACTTAGCCAATTGAACACCAATTCTTTGTTCAACAGAGTTATTAATCCAAGTAATAATCTTTGAATTATTGGTCTCCCAAGTCCTAAATAATTCATCAAAATTTTCATCTCCAAATTTAGGGCATTTGATTTTTCCAGACATATAATCCCAAAGCCCCTTTCCCTTCAGAAAATTTACCATGACATAGCTCCAATAGGAATAATTTTTTCCATCTAACCGAACACCAATAGTTTGCAAAGAATCATCACCTCCAGCCATTATGAATTTTAAACAGAAAAATCCCAAATAACAAGCAAAAAAAAAAGAGGGCATATCTCACCAATCAGATGCGGAAGCCAAAAAGACGAAACCCAGATGTGGAAACCAAGATCAGAACGAGCACGAGCAGCCAAAACGAGCACGAGCTTCCAAAACAAGCCAAAAAAAATTTAACTGATATCAGGGGCGTGCTGCATGCGAACCCCCAACTAACTCACCGCGAAGTTGGATCCGCGATCGAGCTAAAAATATTAACTTGTGCTCTTGGCTTTGATACCATGATAGAATTCATGAAAGTCTTTTATTCATAACATGAATTCTTACAAAGCAATAACAAGATAATAAAATAATATTATTCTTGAGAGCTAAAAGTGCAAGTTAAAGAAAAGCAAGTAAAGCCCTTTATATAGGGTCTATTACATGAGATACAAATGTGTTTTTTCAATGTGGGACAAAAGCAAATGCTAATATATTTGACATATATTTGAAAAACAATCACTTATTATAAGACAATAATATTCAAAAAAAATTCTAACTAGATACCAAAAACTCCAGCATCCTATGCTGTATTTCAAAGTTTTGACAAGTGAAAGTGTGAAACTCAGCAAAATATGCTAGAGTTCAAAAAAATTATGGAGTTTCAAATGTTCAATTCAATGTCAAGAAAATTTTCATTGAGTTTTAACTTGTAGTGGTTCGAACCATTCATCTCGGAGTTTAAAATGCATTCGATTTTCTTTTTAAGAAATTTGAACTGATAAATGTTTGATCTTTAAGGTTCAAACTCCAAATTTTTCATTACTATGAGTGAAATAATATTAAATAATTATTTGTTGGATACTAAAAGTGAAATAGATATCTGGAGTAAAATAAAAGAATTATGACACTCATGGTACTTTGTGGTGATAAAATATACTGTATATTTTTAAAATAATTACCATGAGTGAAATAGTGTTAAACGGTTACCTTATGTTATAAGTTTCTCCCATAATCTTTGTTAAAGAGATTATGTCACGCATGGTACATTTCAAACTCCAAAGTTTCAACTTTTACAATGAAACTTTACAATTGTGTCTTCGAACTTATGCAATTAAAACTTCAAGACAACGTCGTGAAGTTCCAGTAAAAATCTTTAGAATTCAAACAAACCTTGTTATAAAAAAAAATTCATCCTTATAAAAGTAAAACTCTAGAACAACTTATACAGTTTAAATTCTAGGACAATGTCATGAAATTAAAATTTTGGAGTTCAAACAAACATGAGTTCGAAATGATGCAGGTGGAATTCTGAAAAAAAACTCCATGACAGTGTCATGGAGTTCAAGAAGGAAATAGTTCAAATTCTACGACTTAGGTTAATAGATATTCCAATTTTTTTTTATATAATTACATAATTCTAGCTACACAATACCTCGTCAACAAAAATATTTTTTTAAAACGCAAAACGTGTCGTGTGCACATGTAACTCAAAGAAAGATTGGACGTTCATGAGTTCGGTCAAGAACAAGCTCGGAGTAAGCATATTAGGGAGTGAATCCGGACAAGTTGTTGTTGTTGTATCTGAAAGAGATTATGGACATTAATGACAATTGATCAGGTTCGGCTGCAGCACCAGACGTTACTATTTTGTTAATGAAAAGCTTTTAATGTCTTAATTATTGCACTTTAATTATGAGGAATTCGTGGGCATTAAATTCCAAATTTCATCCTTATAAAAGGAGATCAATCTTCATGTTGGCAGATCATTCAGTTTTTACTTAACAATCTTATGTATTTACATTGAGCAAAATATACTACACTTTAGTTGTTTTTGTTCTGGATTACTTTCGGTTGATTAAGTATGGAGTCATTTAAGAGATCTATCATGTCAGGAGTTTCATCTGGACCTAGATTCAACATGCTACTTATGTCTAATCGTTTACTTGCTCACTTATTTACTTTTATTTCTATCACTTTATTAATCTAATTTCTTTTTGCTTTGCTTAGACTAATCCACAATCTTTTAAACCACATAACAAATTCAACTATATTTTTTTGGGGTGGAGGTAAACAGTTTGGCGCCCATCGTGGGGCTAAGTATATTTGTGGTACTATTTAAGCTTGATAGTTTTTCTTTTTACCGGTAGATATTGTGATTGCAGGGAAAATGTCTAGAAATGGATTAGAAGAGTTGAATAACAACAGCAACAACGAGGAGACTGACCTACCAAGAGTCGTAGATGAGCATGAAATTTCTCCTCGAGCATCACGGCGCACAGGTAGGGTCACACCCCGAATGACGAGGAAGATGATGCTCAAAACGAGGTCAGAGCCACCGGTCCTGACTCGGCGAGAATATTTTAAATGTTGAAGAAACAACAAGAGGTTATAGCAGAGTTATAGAAAAAGTACACCATTCCCATCGAAACCCCGCACGATGGCTTCACCAATAACAACGCGGTGGCTGGAATTGAGGAAGGCAACAGTTCAGGAAACAACGACACATCCGATATGCTGAAATGTATGCAAGCCTTGACCACTCTATTGGAACAAGTCAAAAAGGATTCAACACTCAGATAGATCAGATTCTAGGAGCTCCTCCGGTATTGAAAGGGTCGGATTCAAGGAGGTATGTCCATCTACTATTCCCGATGAGCGCAACACCAAAACTGATACCCAAGATTTTCAAAATGCCTGACATCCCTAAGTATGATGGAACGACCAACCCGCAAGAGCATGTGACAACATATACATTTTTTGTGAAAGGTAACGAAATGGAGCCAGATGAAATAACCAAGAAAACTAAGGTGTCCATAATTCGGAAGAAGCGGAGCCGAGAAATACCACCTGATGATGAAATAAGCTTCACCAATGAGGATACAGAAGGCGTATTGTTTCCACACAATGATGTATTGGTAATTTCTGTAAACATCAATTATTTCATATCAAGCGTATTCTGATTGATCTAGGTAGCTCGGTAAACATTATTCGGTACAAGGTCGTACAACAAATGGATATGCTAAACAAAATTGTACTAGCGACTAGGATTTATCCAGGTTCAATATGGAAAGCCATACAAACAAGGGAGAAATCATATTGCCAATCAATGTTAGGGGAATGACAAAAGAAATCAAACTTTACGTAATAACGGGAATATGAGGTATAACACATTCTTTGTGAGACCATGAATTCATGACATAAAGGCGGTCACATCTATATTGCATTTATTAATGAAATTTCTAACTCCGGATGGGATAAAAATGATTTGTGGAGAGCAACCGACGACAAAAGAGATGGTCACCATCGATGAGCCGGTAATCGAACCAAAGAATAAGGACAAAGAAAATAGGTATTACAGGAGCCAGACTCATCTCTTAGGCCCGACGAAAAAGCAACAGATGATGATGATCAATAGAACACAACTCCAAATTCTAGGGAAGAACAATCGGAGAAGGAAACCAAAGAAGAGTTTGGGGTTCCGAGGTCTTTTGTGGTACCAGAAGACTCATATGCAACAAGTCAAGCATTAAAGAATTGGTGCAAGTACTCTTATTTATGTAATGGCCAGAAAAGAAGATATACATGGTCACCGGATTAACTCCTGAGCTCAGGCTTAAATTAATTAGTTTTCTTAAAGTTAACACATACTGTTTTGCGTGGTTCCATTTAGACATGACAAAAATTCTGCCGGAGGTGACAACTCACAAGTTAAGCCTAGATCCAAAATTCATACTGGTGAAGCAAAAGAGAAGGTCCATCGCGTAATACAAGAACAAATTCGTGAAGGAGGAGGTAACTAAATTACTTAACATATGATCCATTCAGGAAGTAAATTACCCCAAATGTCTAGTTAACGTAGTTCTTATACCAAAAAGAGGGAATAAATTAAGGATGTGTGTGGATTATAAAGCTTTGAACAAGGCTTTTCCGAAAGACTCATTCCCACTACCGCACATTGATTTAATCATCAATGCAACGGCAGGACACGAGATGATGTGTTTTCTTGACGCTTACTCCAGATATAATCAGATTAGGATGAACCTGGATTATCAAGAGAAAACATATTTTGTAACTAAATATGGAACATACTATTATAACATAACGTCGTTTGGTTTGAAAAATGTTGGTGCAACTTACCTGCGGTTGGTTTAAGTGGGTAAAACTGTGAAAGTATATATATAGATGACATGTTGGTCAAGTCTTTGGTTTCGAAGGACCATTTGAAGTATTTGAAGAAACTTCTTACGTATTAAGGAGTTCAACATAAAGCTGAATCTAGAAAAATGTGCCTTCAACGTCGGGTCCGGTAAGTTCCTGGGTTTTCTCATCTCAGACAGGAGAATCGAGGTCAATCCAGACAAAATCAAGGCAATTGAATTTATCCTAGAGGTCCTTGAGGACGTAAAGGCAGTGCAAAAACTCATGCAAGATTGACATCCCTTAGTCGTTTCATTTCTCGTTCATCTGAAAAGAGCCATCAGTTCTTTTCATTATTGAAGAAGAATGATTTAGAATAGACCCCAGAGTACCAGTAGGCTTTAAGAGATTTGAAAAAATATTTTCCGATCCCGCAATTGTTAACAAAATCTGAGTATATCGAGTTCCACACTGAGGATTACTACGAGTATTGATTGAGAATGTTGAAACCAGTGTTTGAGTATTCATACTGCCTACTCCAATACTGGGGAGAATATACCCATGAGGATGACTCATAAGTGAGACATGGAAGCAATATCATGAAGATAAATATGAAGATAAAATCAAACTAGCTTCATGGAGTGAAATTTTATAAATTTTATAAATTTTAAAAAAATTAATGCAATACATGCAACCGGTCTTACCACGCCAGATGGCAACCATGATGAACATTTATTCTCACATGAGGAAGTAAATAGAGTTTCTTACTCACACACAAATTGCTGCTATAAGAAGTTGAGTTTGTCAAGTCCATTGGGAACTTCTTAAAGAACATACTATAAAATTTATGCGATATTGAACAGGAGATGTTTTCTTCTATAGCCCAAAACCATAAGGGCCCTTCCTTATATATACATGAAGAAAAGAAACCTTGATTATTTAAAACGTTGAAAAAATAAATAGAAGTCCAATTCTAGGATCTGCATCGAACCATATAAGGCTTTGATGAATAAGACACTTTTTGCAGAAAAAACAGAAACTAAGCGATATCGGGCAGCTCATGCACCAGACTAAAAATTAGTAACTATTGGAACTTATTAGAGAAAAAATCCTTCTCCCCAAATTGTTATATGTCTCGAGTAAGGCTGAGTAAAATCTCAAAGATTCCTTCCATAATTCCTTTAAGAGATGAAACATTGTAGTGACCAACATCAAGATGGGCTCGGTTTACCTTCTGTTTGAAAAAGAATGTATTCGTCATAGTTAAAGCTTGTTTAAAGAGATTATGCGTGTCAAATAAGAGGCAAGAGAAGCAAAATAGAAAATAGTTGTCATATTACTGATCAAGGTCAAAAGTGATCCAGAAACAAAATAGGCAAAAAGTATTACTAGCCCGTGAAAGGAACTGAGACCTTCGGTTCCATAGTACGCCCAAGCTTAACAAAAAAAGTATTACACTCATAAAATAAGGCATGTAGGTCTACGATATATGGGGCTTAATTCAAGTCATCACAGGAGCATCTCCGGTTTTTGGGGATTCTAAGGAGTCCTTGTTGTTAGAATCACTGGAATCACTTTCCTAGGAATCTTGAAGGTCTTCCATCATAGAATTTGCTGCAGCAATATCAACTTCAGCTTCTGTCAAGGCTGAAGAGAGATCCAATTTGTTCTCCAAAGTCTCCTTGAAGGCATCCCTATGGGATTCTATAACAGCAAGATCACGAAGCAAACTGGCACTATGCTTGTCAGCAGCACGGAGGCATTGTAACTTCTCACACCTGGATCGGAGCCGCGCCCTGGAAGCTTCTGAATAGGCTAGTTGACCTTGAACAATGTCCAGGTTAGCTTCCATTTTGAGAGCTATTGCATGAAACTTATGATGGGTTGTAGACAAGTTTTGGAGGGAAAAATATATCCTCCCGCTCTTCTAGAGTTTGCTTAACTTCACCGTCGCATAATCTCAGAGATTATTTTAAGGCTTCTGATTCTTGGTTCTTTGATCGAAGAGCCTCTACTTTGGCACGAAAACACCGATTTTTAGAGTTCAATCTACTCTCTTCCTGATAGGGGGCTGGAATAGGGGATCTGGCCACTTTCATGTTATAAATAATGGCGGCATGGCTATGAAGTAGCTGATCAGCCAGGTGAGCGAGGGCTGCTTTCATATTAGAATTCTAAGATTGAGATGAACTCCTACCGGGAGCATTCGCATATATCTTTGGAGCCTCACCTCTGTGTGCCTCCTCTTCTTCATCATCGTCCTTAATGGTGACGACACCACAATCAGTTCCTACAGTTCCTCTCTAATGATTGAGAAGACGGCGATGAGTCCTTACTCGGGAGCAATTCTTTCAGACAACGTATCGGTCAGTTAAATGGGACTCCGTGCTCTATGCTTCTGGCTACCCAAAGCCCTCAATGTAGTGTTCCGGGTGTTGGATAAGACAACTTTATGGGTAGGAATTCTCATGGTAGCAAGTCGCATCGGGGGTAAACCTAGGAGATAATAAAAAAAATCAAAGTAAAGATAGAGTAAGGGCATTTAATAAAGCACAAGGGGATATGAATTACTATGGGTTTTTCCCTTCCTCTAATCGCCAATCATGTTTTTCCAGGTCCTAACAACGTTAGGCGAGGATCCATCACCCACTCAAAAATTTCATGCAAGGGTGCCACGGGAATGGCTGCAAAAATTAAGCACAATGGTGAATAGAAAGGAAATAATTTAAAAAGAAATAATACAATGGTGTATCATATCAGATCATTAGAAAGGGATCCGATGAGGGTTATGGAGGCAGTTTGTACGGATCATGATAAATCGATCACACCAACCATGGTAGAAGTCATCTCACCAACCTGAAATGCAATAGTTATTTTCATTAACTTCAGTAGGTACAGTTTAGATTCCTTATTACAGTCATATACAACAAATCATTTCGACAGACTTGGAACTAGACTCTAGGAAGTATACAAGAATAAAATTAGTGAGAACCTAGACAATTTACTAGTGAATGTGATGTAAGCACATGAGTCATAAAGCAAGTAATTATAGTGATCAATATTTCCCCTTTTGATATCATTAAAAAGTTAACTCAGATAGTAGTTAGTAATTAATGATAGATATTGAATTCATGACCACTGGGGCTATCACATATACATAAAACATGAATCAGACACTTAGTTGGAAAAGGGAATTCGTATCACACAAATAAGCATTAATTCATGAATTGCAATAGTTATTTTCATTAACTTCAATAGTTATTTTCATTAACTTCAATAGGTACAGCCATATACAACAAATCATTTCGACAGACTTGGAACTAGACTCTAGGAAGTATACAAGAATAAAGCTAGTGAGAACCTAGTCAATTTACTAGTGATTGTGACCATTGTAGAGGTTAAACCCTAGTTCTAATTTCTGGAAGTTTTAGCTAAGTGGTGTGGATTGGATATGATCGAAAAGAGGAGGATATCTCTTCATAGTCTATTTCTCCGTAATCACCTTCTAAAGCATCCCCTTCTCTTGGATAATCTCCATCTCTTACCCCAAGAAGATCCACTATCTTTTCACCGGTTTTGCCCATGAGGACCAAGTTCCAGACTGATCTACTTTCTTAGATGGTAGAGAATTCTTATCAGTCTCAACCTTCCATACTTCCTCGTGAACTTTTATATCTACATAGCTCCTCTTTTGTAATGGTCTAGATGCATTACTTTGAGATGATCTATCGGTGTCATTCAACTCATATTGTTGAGGATTTGTTGTATCACATATTTCCTCCATAATTTCCCCTGCTTTGAAGCTTTTGACATATTCCCCCTTTTATGAGCCCCGCCCTATTTCATTTTTCGTTTTGCCTTTTTAGTTGGTGTATACATCCGTATAATGAGAAACAGTGGGTTTGTGAGAGTAAAGTAGAGAACATAGTCAGATTTTGTGAAATCAAGGGATTATGGGGAAGATGTAGATTGATCAGAACCTGAAGAGGAATCGGGCAATTTGTTTTTTCGATTTTTGTTGTATTATGAGTAAGATTTTGAGGAGTAGTGGCTAGTTTATGTATTGGTGAAGAGGGTAGCTGAAGAGCCATTTTTGGGAAGGGCAAGATTCGATTGTGATGGATCTTTCAAAAGTGTCATCATGAATCACTTTTTCCTCCTCTCAATACTCTTTTAAGGACGACTAGATTTAACTGAGATAGGAAGAACATGTTCTCCAAGTTTTTCCATGATCTGAGTATATAATTTACTATAGGGAAAAGAATACACACCTGAAGCATTGACTAACCATATGTAATTGTTGATTTGAAACATGTTTCTGTGACAGTCATCATGTTTGTCTTTCAAGAGATCATGAATCTACTTTGGCTCAGGATGTACAAATAAGTGTACAAAACTGAGTATAATACCTTAATTACTTGAAGAACCACATAGTTTGTGACAATCTTCCAAGCCAATTTTAAGGAACATATGTGCACCTTTAATCATTTCTATTGCTACCATCATTTTTTCATGCCATCTAGAAGAGAGCCTTTTCAATTTAATCATCTAGAGGAATTACACAACATTTTTTAGAGGAACCACCAACCTTGAGTTAAGCTGAAGTTCAAGCAGTATTTGCATGATGACTCAAGATACATACATGCTAGACTCCTTACTTTCTGCCGTAATACCAGCTAAGCACAAAATAAAACCTGACCACATGATTTCTTTTCTCAAGAATGCGTCCTCAGGATTTTGCTTCTTGCATTATCCGGAATCTTAGCTCTGAATCTCCGTAGTGAACCTATTTGTTCCTGTTAATCATCTTTCTTCATTCGGTGGACTAGGTTCTTGAACCTGTTTCATATTGCTTCAAGATGGCTATATCAGTTGTTCCCCCTTATCTTCATGCCTTTTCATTTGAACATGTTTTTTTGCATCAATTATCTTCCCTTCATTCCGAGAGTGAACATAAATATTCCACATATTAATATAGGTTGCTCTTCTGCTCTTCTTTCATGCAAAACAATCAAGGGTTAGTTTTGGGCACCCAGGCAAGTTTGGGTCCATTTTCTTTGATTATCGTATAGATCAAGTCTTTCTTTATGCATTTAGGTAGGGCCCAAGTGAACCTATTTCCAACCCCTGTTACTCTTTTCTTGATTGGCTTGGCATTTTTAGCTACAATCTTTAGGTTTCTCATTATGTAGCTCATTTCTAATGGACATTCGATTTTGCAATGTCCCATCTTACCACAAAGAGTGCATAATACCTCTTCTGACCCATAATGTTTAGCAGTCCTGTCAAATCCCAGTCCTGTAGTTATATTATGTGTTTGACTTGTGAGATTTAAAGGTAGTAGAGGAGCTTGAGTCTAGCGATTAGATATTTCAAGATCATGCTCAGTTGTAAGCAGTTTTGAATTGATGTCTTTAGATTTTTCCCTTTCCAAGAGCAGCTTCTTTTTACCCTCTTTAGCTTACACTCAGCCTCAAGTTGCTCATCATTCGAGTCACACTTTCTTGATATGATGGTCAGCTTTAGAACCTCGGATTGAAGACTTAAAACAGAAGAACCAAGTTAAGAAACCTCGTTATTTCAACAGCAGATTCTCATTTTCAGTTTTATTTCTACTGTCTTCATTCTTCATTAGTAGATCTCTCATGGTTGTAAATTCACTAAGTGACTCATTCCTCTTTGTCCTCATCTCTCGGTATTCGTCACTCATAGTGAGTATCATGGATGTGAGTCTCTTCTTTGAACCAGTGTCTAGCTTGTCTTCTAATTCAATGACGCTTTCTTGCAGGTTCTTCTCAGATTCCTCCTTTTCATCGTAGGAGTTCCAGTCTTCAATAGCCATAAGCACATAATAATCATTATTATCCTCGGATTCATAATATGATCCCCACGCAACCACCATAGCTTTAGGGGTCTTCTTCTCATTTTTTTCATTATCCTGCTATTTCTTCTTTTCTTTTTCTGCTCTATTTTCTTCCACTCAATTTCCCATAATGGACAATCTTTAATCATGTGATCCATTTTATCACATTTAAAACTTCCACTGAATTGAGACATGTCAAAGCTTCTTCCTTTCTCAGATGAACTATTACCACCATATTGTTTTCTCTTTTGAAGAAGTATCTGAAGTTCTAGTGATCAACGCCATTTCCTCTTCATCCTCGACTTCAGATGCTATGAGTGTGAGGGATCTCCCAGAGTAGCTTCCTGATTCCTGACGTTCTCCATATCCATTTCATATGTCTTAAGGTTGCCTACCAATTCATCAATGGACAAGTTTCCTATGTCCTTAGTCTCCTGTATTGCGGTGACCTTCATCTTGAAGGTACTTGGAAAGGTTCTCAGAATTTTATCCATGGAGTCCTCAGTGATAATGACCTTACCAAGAGATGTTAATTTATTCAAAATAGAGGTATACCTGGTGAACACCTCAATAATTATTTCTCCATGCTTCATCCTGAAGTTGTTGTAGTCAATAACCAGCATGGCTTTCCTGAACTTTCTCACTTGATTGGTGCCTTCATGCGCGTTCTGTAGAGTATCCCAAATTTGCTTGATTGTTGTGCATCTAAAAATTCTGTTGTATTCATCACGTCCAAGGCCACAGATTAAGGCATTTTAGGCCTTTGCATTCTTTTCAAGAATGTTGTAGTCGATGTCAACATACTCAACTTTTATTTCTTTACCTTGGTTCCGTATTCTACCTTCTTTGTGGGATATTTGGGTCCTTTTATTACCATGTCCCACAACTCATAGTTCTCTGCTTATAAGTAATCCCCCATGTGAACCTTCCACCACTGATAATATTGTCTATCGAATAGTGGTGGCCTTCTGGTGGATTGTCCCTCAGAGTGACTTGTAGGTGGTACTGCATTCATCGTGAGCCTTCTCTTAAGGTATTAGCCTTGTTGAAGAGAACCTACTCTGATATCAATTGTTATTTTGCATGACCTACTATCTATCTATAAACATATCCTATTTTTTCCTAAGGATAGAATACGTTACTTACCTATTCCATGAATAGCGTCTGTGGAATATTAAAAAACAATAAAGTAAAGGACACATTATTTTTACGTGGAAACCACTCAGCTCATAAAGGCAGTAAAACCACAACCTACACCTCTGTAGGATTTATCCCTAACTTCACTACAACGATGAGCCTCTACAAATTCAAATTACAAACTCTGTAACCTAGGAACTACACTCTAATTCCTACCTCACTAATCAACCTCTGACTAGGGAGCAACATTCAAGTTAAATTTTAACTTGAAGTTGAATTTATAGCGCCTTGTATCTAACTGTATGCTTCTAATAAAGCGGATATAGATACAACTCGATAGACAAACCTAATACATAAATCTAGATTCAAGAACTTTAAGCATAAACTCTGTAGCACATCTTCCTCAATCTTGATTTGACGTATTATGGTGACACTGTCACGGCCCAAACCGGAGGGCCGCGACGGGTACCCGGACCCTACCTGTCGGGCACCGCTCTTCTCATATTTACCAGCTAACCGTAATCAATCATGGCCATAAGGACCGTTACCAAATATCCTGATAACACACATATCAAGGCCGTCATGGCCATACACGACTATTATACATAGGACAACTGTCTACAAACCTTTAAAGAGTACATGATATCACAAGGTCGGGACAGGGCCCCGCCATACCCATATGCATATGCAAAACATCATACCATGATCAGACTGCAACTCTGACACAAATAGAGTGCTCCAATATCAGCTGAACTAGCAACCTACTAGTGCAAACCGTCCCCCTATTTACCTAAGCATGCGGGCATGAAACACAGCATCCCCCGACAAAAGGGACGTCAGTACGAATGATGTACTGAGTATGTCAAGCATGAAGAATAGCATAATAGAGATATAAACATAAACTGAGACAGAAACAACCGACATAATTAGTCGATCGTAACAACTGACAGTAGCAGCCGATAATAACAGCTGACAATATTAGCCGACAGAAACAGTCGGCCAGTAGTGAATGCCTCTGAGAGATATAATATGTCTAAATGTCATGCACAATGCAAATGTGGTATACATATATATGTTGGCCTCATCGGTCATCTTCCTTCCCATAATAGCCTGTGTAGGCATAATTTCATTTCGGCCTTTGTGGACATAATCATTATCATATTGGCCTCATTGGGCATCTTCCTTTTCGTGATATTTGTACCAGCTGCAGGCGGTGTGCGTATATAACGCCATTCCATTTTCCCATCCCCTACATATATATAATGCGTACCATATAGTAGTGTATATAACACATGTGGTTCCAGGTAATACATGAATATAATGCAAATAATGAATGATAATAAAACATTCTGAACTTATCGGATGATATAATATCCTTCACCTTCAGCTGACACTGTGAACATTAACATCTTTCCCATATACTGAAAATAAAGATTCGGGAACATATACCTTTGGCTAACATTGGGAATATTAACATCTTTCCCATATACCCAATAAGGATTTAGGAACATATTTAGATATGCTTTCAACATAGGAATCAATAACATGAACATTCTTAACTTCTAAGAGTAGAATAATTTATAGAACAATATTACGTTTACATTTCGTAACTTAGAACATGCCAAAAGAAAGAAATAATTTGTTTTAACATACCTTTATTGGTCTTGGAATTCTTGTTAAAAATCTTGAATTATCCTACAAACCATGAGAACTGATCGAGAGTTTCCAAGGACAAAATGGACTACAATGTGAGCAACTTCTTCGACTGTCCAAATGAACCAAAGGATTTGCAGGGCACCGTTTTAATTCATTTCAGGTACAATTCTCCCAAATAGAGATTTTGCTCTCCCCCCCCCCCCAACAAAAATGACAGAATGGTTGTCAATATATTAAATGCTCAATTAATACCCTTTGTCATTTTAGGCTAGAGTGGGGCGATGGAGCTTATCAAGTCCACGTTCTACATCCTTTTAGGATGCCACCTATCACAATTGTATGTAGATTAGTCACTTAATTGCTCTTCCTCTGTGATTCCATGAGGACATCTTGTCCCCCACTTCAATTAAATTTATCCCATAATTAATTATTGATCCCAATTCACTTAAATCTTGATAACTTATAAAACATTCATATACTGAATGTCATAATCGTGTAATATAGTACTAGTCCATAACATCGTTTGGAGAATACTAAATATTATTATTAATCTCCGTCATCATACTTGTTAAATCCTAAATTATTTCGGGGTTTTATCCTTTTATATACTAGGCTCTTCATTTGCATAAGTGAATATGATCAAAAATCCTCCAACGCTCGGGTCTATTTACATACGCCTAGCGATTCAAACCATGACCCAAAAGTACGAGATGTTACACCCTCCCCCCTTAGAAACATTCATCCTCGAATGTTGGGTGACATATCTAATCCCTGTCACGTAGTCAGAAAACACATCCACCGTTTCACGTGCTATATAACATAACATATATCATTACATCAGACCTCTCATAGTCCTTAAGCATTATGAAATAGAATCCACTTTATACCTTTCTCGGAACCTCGGCGTTGATTTGTAATAGGTAGGGATATTTGTATTTCATCTCCTCTTTCGCCTCCCATGTCATTTCTTCTATGTTCTTATTCCGCCAAAGAACTTTCACGGAGGCTACTTCTTTAGTCCTAAACTTGCGGACTTGTCGATCTAAAATAGCAATAAGAATCTCTTCATATGTTAAATCCTCTGTTACCGTCACATCGTCAATCAGGAAGGATCCCCAACACATGTTCTTAGCACGGGAACACGAAAAATCGGATGAACAAACTCTAACTCCAAAGGCAAGTCTAACTCATAATCCACTTGGCCGATTCGTCAAATTATGCGATATGACCCAATATACCTTGGCTGAGCTTTCCCTTTTTCCCAAACCCCATTACACTCTTCATAGGTGAAATCTTCAAAAAGACTCAATTATCTATTTGGAACTCTAAGTCTCGCCGTCGCACATTTGAATACGACTTCTAACGACTCTGAGCGGTTAACAATTGTTCTTGGAATAAGCTTCACATTTCATATGGCTTGGTGACTAGGTCAGGCCCAAATAATTTTGATTCGCCTACCTCGAACCATCCGATAGGAAATCTATATTTTCGTCCATACAAAGCCCCGTATGAAACCATTTTAATGATATCATGCTAACTGTTATTATATGTAAACTCAATAAGAGATAGAGGATCATCCCAACTTCTCTTGAAGTCCAATATGCAAGCTCGTAGCATGTCCTCGAGCATTTGAATCGTACGCTCGGCCTGCCCGTTTGTCTGAGGGTAGAAAGTTGTGCCCGTCATTGGGCATTTTCTTTTTCGTGATATATGTACCAGCTGCAGGTGGTGTGCGTATATAACGTCATTCCCTTTTCCCATCCCCTACATATATATAACGCGTATCATATAGTAGTGTATATAACATATGTGATTTCAGGGTAATACATGAATATAATGCAAATACATGAATGACAATAAAACATTCTGAACTTATTGGATGATATAATATCCTTCACCTTCGGCTGACACTGTGAACATTAACATCTTTCTCATATACTTCAATAAGGATTCGGGAACATATACCTTCAACTAACATTGGAAATATTAACATCTTTCTCATATACTTTAATAAGGATTCGGGAACATATGAAAGCATTGGAATCAATAACATGAACATTCTTAACTTCTAAGAGTAGAAAAATTTATGGAACAATATTACGTTTACGTTTCGTAACTTAGAACATGCCAAAAAAAAAGAAATAATTTGTCTTAACGTACCTTTATTGATCTTGGAATTCTTGTTAAAAATCTTGAATTATCCTACAAACCATGAGAACTGATCGAGAGTTTCCAAGGACAAAATGGACTACAATGTGAGCAACTTCTTCGACTGTCCAAATGAACCAAAGGATTTGCAGGGCACTGTTTTAATTCCTTTCAGGTACAATTCTCCCCCCCCCCAACAAAAATGACAGAATGGTTGTCAACATATTAAATGCTCAATTAATACCCTTTGTCATTTTAGGCTAGAGTGGGGCGGTGGAGCTTATCAAGTCCGCGTTCTACATCCTTTTAGGATTCCACCTATCATAATTATATGTAGATTAGTCACTTAATTGCTCTTCCTTCGTGATTCCATGTGGACATCTTGTCCCCCACTTCAATTAAACTTATCCTATAATTAATTTCTGATCCCAATTCACTTAAATCTTGATAACTTATAAAACCTTCATATACTCAATGTCATAATTGTGCGATATAGTACTAGTCCATAACATCGTTTGGAGCATACTAAATATTATTATTAATCTCCGTCGTCACACTTCTTAAATCCTAAATTATTTTGGGGTTTTATCCTTTTATATACTAGGCTCTTCATTTGCATACGTGAATATGACAAAAAATCCTCCAACGCTTGGGTCTATTTACATATGTCTAGCGATTCAAACCATGACCCAAAAGTATGGGATGTTACAGACACTTCTTGAATTAGAACTTTCTCTATAGCATAGAAAGTTTTCTTTCAATATATTCTGATTTCTCTCTTTGAGTGCACAAAGTTCTTCACGGTATGACTTGGTATTTATAGCTTTAGGACTTCTTCTGTGCAACTGACCTAAACTCTGCTTGATGCAATCCATCAAGGTAGAGTAGGGTTTGAGGTTGATTGAGATTTTTACACCTTCTTGCATATTTAGTTATCTTGTAGTAGGACTCTAGAATATCTTGATAAGTATGGTGCGAGATCCTGATAAGTATCGCATAGAATCATGTTGCCTTGGACACCAAGTCTTTTCCATAAAGACACATAAATCCTAGTCGTTGTAGGATTTCTTCAGAACATATTATTGGACCTGGTTCAACCACCTGGTACTCCAGCCTCTGAGTTTTTTGATTGTTCTAAGCTGGAACATGTTAAATTACTAGCTCTAGCAATCTCATCTCGTACACGCAACATCTAATTCTGACTTGCTTATGAGATGTTGGATGGAACATGTTAAAAAACCTGTTTCATCATTATGTGTTGCTCTATTTCTGTTTCTTCTAACTGCTCTCTTCACCGCTTCTCCTTATCATCTCTTCACCTCTTCTCCTAATCACTCCATTTTTACCGTGTAGCACATTCAACCACTGCTCCTGCTGACTTTTTGGGATATGGAAATATAACATTATCCATGTTTCTTGTATTTAACATTAGTTTGCTCTGTAGCCGAGTCATCTCTTCCTCCTTCGAACTCGTTTACATTTGTTCATGTGATAGAACAAATCCATAGGCCGGGTTCATTTAACCACTCCAATTTTCACTATTATGTCATACATTCCCAACACCCGATGACCTGGTTTTGTATTGACACACGTAATTGCAATATGTGGTCATGTGTCTTCGTCTATCTCTGCTGCTAGTTTGCAATTCTTCTTCTGCTTTCATTTGACTGATTCATCTCTCCTTACTTTGTGAATGTCTACACCTATCTCTGTGAAGAAATACTCTCATGGACCTAGTTCATATACTTCTTCACCAGTTCTGACTTGGAACCTTTTTGCCAATCTTAGTCATTCACTACTAGCACTTGATTTATACGTTGCCATGCCTGCAACCATCTTTGCGATAGAACATATCTTTGGACCCGTTCTATTTTCCCTGTGCATTCCTGTTCTCTGTGTCTAGCTTAGTTCACTTATCACATAGCTAAGCTTAGTTTATGCATCTTGCATATTTACTTTGTCAATCATCAAAACTACTTGACACAATTCAGATGTGTTAATGCCAACATTAAAGTATGGGGACTTCTCTATATACGGTAAATTTGAGCATAACACGTGGCATGTGCATGTGTACAACTCGAAGCAAGATTGGACGTTCATGAGTTCGGTCAAGAAACATGCACCGAGTAAGCATCTTAGAGAGTGAATCCAGACAAGTTGTTGTCGTTGTATCTGAGAGAGATTATGGGCATTAATGAAAATTGATCTGGTCCAGCTGCAGCGCCAGACATTACTATTTTGTTAATTAAAAGCTTTTAATGTCTTAGTTATTTCACTTTAATTCAGAGAAATTCGTGGGCATTAAAGCCCGGATTTCATTCCTATAAAAGGAGCCCAATCTTGTTTTTACTTAACAATTCTATGTACTTACATTGAGCAAAATATACTACACTTTAGTTGTTTTTGTTCCGGATTACTTCCGGTTGATTCAAGTACGGAGTCATTTAGGAGATCTACCCCGTCTGGAGATTCATTCGGACCTAGATTCAACATGCTACTTCTGTCTAATCCGTTTACTTGCTCACTTATTTACGTTTATTTCTATTACTTTATTAATCTGATTTCTTTACGCGTTGCTTATACTAATCCACGTATCTTTTAAACCACTTAACAAATTCAACTATACTTTTTTTGGGTAAACATCCTACTTTATTATGAGTTCTTCTACTAGTTCTTTTTTATTTTATTTTTTCTAAAAAAAAAAGACAGTCTGGTGCACTAAGTTTTCGCTATGCCCGGGAAAGGGCCGGACCACAAGAGTCTATTGTACACAGTCTTACCTTGCATTTCTGCAAGAGGCTGTTTCCAAACCTGTGACCTCCTGGTAAAATGACAACAACTTTATCAGTTAATCCAAGGCTCCACATGGGTGTATTTTTTCCAGTTCTTCTTTATTTAGTGGTTATAGCTTCAAAGTTTTTATTCATAAATTTTTAACTGTGTTATCATGTTCTAATGTAAATTTAATTTTTCAATCCTTTTTTTTTAATTTAACTTTAATTTTCTTTTTAAATATCATCAAATTTATGTCCAAACAACTGTCAACTATACTTATGTATGAGTATGCCCCTAAAAAATAGTTTATGCATCAAAGCAACAGAAAGAGAAGGTAAATAAAATAGACTTGCGCATTATTTATCCTACCTGAGGAAGAGTCGGGACCACTGACCATCAGCTACTACCCACCTAACATGTGTGACGACCAAAAATGATTTTTTTTTTTTTTATAATCCAGGTTTCCAGGCTTGCGTCTGACTACTTCACTGGTATTACCCAGACGTCCTGGAGATGATGAGATCGGTCCTTCAGCACCCCACCACCAGGTAAATCGCGGGATGTGCACACATAGTCAGTGTCTGCTTGCGTCCAACGGATCAATGCTACAAGGTTGACCCCCCTACAAGCCCCATCCACAAGGCTTGGCGGAGACCGAACCCACACTGCAACATGCCCGCGCGGCTTTTAGCGCCCAGGCTTTACCACATGTATGTGCCCCGGAGGACAATATCCGGAGGGGAGAATCGAACTTGCGACCCTAAGGCCGCAAAGTTGACTCCCTGCCAGCAAGCTGACCCCTCTAGATACCAAAAATGATTCTTGTTTTGGCAAATAATTGAATGTATTGCCATCAAATAGGTAGCAGGTAACTTCAAATTTCAAAAATCACAGATAAATAGGAGTACTACTAAGTACCGCGGTATAGAAATTTGAATATTTTGTCAAGTTTGATCTTTTTACTTTCTGAGACTTATATAAAAATAAGAAAAAACGAATAATTATTTTTGTTTTCAAACGTCGACAATCTACTTGACAAATTACATTTAGTTTAAAATATACTTAATAATTTTTTTAAATTGTTCTTACTGTTCGAATTAGTGAAATTGTAACTAAGTGAATGTAGAAGAAGATATAAAACGCAATTTGGATAAATATTTTCTAATTAAAAATATAACAACAAATATCTTTCTTAAAGAATTTTCAAAAAAATTTTATAGACTAATGGACTCCTTTTATAGGAATGAAAATTAAACCGGAAGTAATCCGGAACAAAAACAGTAAGAAATTATTTGTCCCCTTCTAACAGAAACCCAAGAGGAAGGATATTTGTCCCCTAATTCTGAGACGACACTTGCGGAGCTTTAGTATTCCAATTTACCAAAAATAGTAAGAAATTATTTGTCCGTACTCAATTCCTTCGGTACTTCATGTTTTGCGACCGAATGGATTCAAAAAATAATGATGTCTTCTTTATTGAAGTTTCAATTTTTGGTCTAAAATCAGTGTAAAAAAACTCTAATCGATTCCAGATGTAGGTTCAATTCAGCTTCTTCATTTTCTTAAAATTGTGGTCTTAGAAATTCACCCCCAATAATTTCGAACAAATAAATTTGAATGGGTGAAATTTATTATAAATTGGGTCTAATATCTATTTGAACCAATCAATAACACCTATTTAAGTCCTTCATATGTCTACTCATAGTTTCATTAAAGGAGAAAATATTATTTACCGTAAAGGGCAATTGAGATTGAAAAACATTTTTAACATTAAAGGATAATTGAAAATATTTAAGTTAAAAAATTAATATTGAAACAATTGTAATCCAGAAAAGAGAATAAATTTAAATAGTAATGACAATATTTATGTTTTTCCTGTCTAAATTAAAAGAAACAATAGGACAAGTTTGAATGTTTTGGGCGTGATAGTCGAGAAACTAAAATAATACCCTATTCTTATATAAAGCACATTGTCATCACTGCTATTACAAGTTACAACTATCCTTCTTCTTGGGTTCGTCCCACAGACCACAGTCCACTCCACTCCACTCCACACTTGTCAGGTATTTTCTCCACTCTCTTCAACCTTTTAGATGAATTCTTTTGGGTGTTTAGATGTTGATTGAATCTTGAACTGAAAGATTCTATGGTGGGAAATAAATTTATGTTGAAAAGCTAGCTGTTGTTTGTGTGGCATGAATGTCATTTTTAATTTTGGGAGAAATGGTTGTTCTGTGTAGAGATCTACAAAAAGTCTTTGTTCAATCTGTTGCTTTTTTTTTCTAAGGTATGCCGTAGATCTGCCTTCACTATAACTTGTTTACACTTTCATACTCATACTTTTTAATTGATGTGATTCTGCTTTATGGAGTGTACTTATATATATGCTTAGTTCTTTTCTTAACATGCAGCTTTTTATCTGTTCATTTCCTTTCAATTTTTTTGGGTTTTTTCTTTTATGTTCTTGCTCGCTACTTTGTTTTGTGATTCTCTGCAAGCTTGTTTTTTGTACATTTTGTGATATGCCTGTTTATCTGCAAAGATATACTACTGTGCTGCAAAATGTGGACCTCAAATATGAGAATAGTTCGGGGGAGGGGAGATGGGAGAAGGGGTACATAAGTTGAGTTTGGACCACAATGTCTCAAGATCTAAATAGTTTATACACATGATTTAAACCTTTTGTTTTATTTGAATGTGGCTGGGATAGATCTAATTACAAGACTATATGTTATGATATTTTGATGATTACCTCATGCCTGTTCCCACATAAAAGGTGCAGATCTCAACTAGTATTACTACTCTAGTAATGTCAAGTTTTTTAAAGTCACTCATAATTCTTATTATTCTCTGATAGAATTCATGAAAGTCTTTTATTCATAACATGAATTCTTACAAAGCAATAACAAGATAATAAAATAATATTATTCTTGAGAGCTAAAAGTGCAAGTAAAAGAAAAGCAAGTAAAACCCTTTATATAGGGTCTATTACATGGGATACAAATATGTCTTTCCAATGTGGGACAAAAGAAGCAAATGCTAATATCTCCTCTCAAACTCGCGATGGTGTAGACAGAAGCATCGAGAGTTTGCCAAGAAAGAACCGGTGACGCTTTAAGGTATGCGCCTTTGTGAAGAAATCTGCAAGTTGCATCGAAGATGAGACAAATGGCAAGGATAGAGTCTTGTTCTTGAAGATGATATCGAATAATATGACAATCAATCTCAATATGCTTGGTACGTTCATGAAAGAGCGTGTTGTGCATTCTGAATAGAACTCTTATTATCACAATACATCGGTGTTGGTGAAGAAAGACAGACACCCATATCAACCAATAACCGACGTAACCATACAATCTCACACGTAGTAGAAGCCATATACGATACTCGCCTCGGTTGAAGAGCGAGAAACCACATCTTGTTTCTTACTTTTCCATGAGATGAGTGAATCTCCTAAAAATACACAATAACCGATGGTTGATTTCCGATCGGTTAGGTCACCACCAATCTGCATCAAAATGCACGAAGCTCAAGGATGAGGTCGATGGAAACAAGAGACTCGATAAATCGTTCCTCGAAGATAGCGAAGAATACGCATAATCGCGACCCAATGTACGGATGTAGGAGAGCAAACAAAGCGGCGACAATGTGAACGGCATATGCAATGTCAGGCGAGTAATGGTGAGGTACACGGACTCCTACAACCTGAGCGATATAAAGTGGGATCGGAAGAGGATCCCGTCGATGAGGTGTATATCGAACATTAACCTCAAGAGGAGAGTCAACTATCACGAGTATCGTGAGACGGGCCCGCTCAAGAATATCTGCGGTGTACTTAGATTGAGAGAGAAGATATCCCTTCTCGTAATAAGCTACCTCGATGCCTAAAAAGTAACGTAGATGACCTAAATCTTTCATCTCAAAGCGGTGAGATAAAGTAGATTTTAGGTTTGCAATACCATCAATATCATCACCTGTAATGATCATGTCATCAACATACAACAAAAGCAAAATACAACCTGCAGGGATGATTTAACAAATAACGCCGAATCATGAAAGTGAAATAAACCCAAGAGATGATACTACGGTGGAGAACTTGTCGAACCAAGCTCTTGGAGCTTGTTTGAGACCATACTGAGCTTTCTTAAGCCTGCACACTTGTCCTGGACTATGTGAAACACCAGGTGGAGGGACCATGTAGATTTCTTCTTGAAGATCCCCATTTAAAAAGCATTTTTAACATCCATTTGTGAAATATGCCAATGACGAGCAGAGGCCACTGCAATAAGAACCGGACAGATGTCATCTTTGCAACGGGTGCAAAAGTCTCTTCATAATCCATACCATATTCTTGAGCAAAACCCTTTGCAACCAAACGAGATTTATATCGCTCAATAGAACCATCAGACTTTGTCTTAATCTTGTACACCCATCGAGAACCAATAGTTTTCTTACGGTCGGTAGAGAAACCAAATCCCAAGTACCGGTTTGTTCAAAGCAACCAGTTTCCTCATTCATAGCCTCTTGCCAAAGAGGATCACGAGTCGCCTCGAGTAGGATGTAGGCTCACAGAGAGAATTAATAGAAACTAGAAAGGAAGCGAATGATGGAGCATAGCAAGAATAATCAAAATCGGATACCTGAGTAGATCGCAGAGTGCGTTTAGGATAGCGAGGTGGATGCGGATCTGCAACCACAAGAGGTTACGAAATAGGCGTAGGAGGGCCGAGTATCAATATCATGGGACTGCCGGAAGGCGAGAAGGAACAGATGATATAGATGTAGAATCGGATGGACAATCGGCATCAAAGGGATCAATATCAATAAGGTCGATTTTGTCATACCATGTGAGGTAGGTGGGATGGAAAAGAAAGGAACATGCTCAATAAAGGAAACATTACGAGACACATACAATTTTCCGTAAGCGGATCATGACAACGATAACCTTTCTCGCCCAACCCCATATCCAAAAAAACACAAATGGCGACACGAGAAGATAACTTAGTACGCTCTGCATGTGGGCGTAGAACAAAACATGTAGAACCAAAAACTCTCAAATGGGAATATAGTGGGGTGTGACCAAATAGTCTAGCATACGGAGAAATACCGAATTATGAGAGGTAGGGATCCTATTAATAAGATAAGCAGATGTAAGGGCGACTTCTCCCCAAAATTCACTAGGTACACTAGCGGACAAAAGCATGGATCTAGTCAGTCTCAACAATATGCCTATGTTTTCTCTCGGCTACCCCATTTTGTTGTGGTGTATCAAGACAAGAAGACTGATGTATTGTACCATCGACTTTGAAAATACCAGAAAGATCCCCACTAGTATATTCACCTCCTAAATCACCAAAACATTTAATAATGGCGAGAATGTTGAGTTTTTACATAGGCTTGAAACTCAACATAAGTATGAACAAAATCGAGCGTCTTTTCAACAAATAAACCCAACAAATGACGAGTATAATCATCAATAAAGGAAACATAATATCTGGAGCCACCCTTAGTAGGGATAGGTCTTTGGCCCCAAACATCTGAATGAACTAGATCAAATGGTGCGAGAAGAAGTAGAAGTACTAAGATTAAAAGGCAAAGCGTAAAATTTTCCAAGTTTACATCCACTACAATCGAAATATCATCGGATTGTAAATCACCAAGAACACCAAGTATTACACATAAAACGCAGTAGAACCTCGATACATGACCAAGTCTAGAGTGCCACAAATAAAACTTCAAGAGGAATGTGTTAAATGAAAAGAAGACAGATTAACAGGCATAGTTCTTTGCATGAGTAGGAAGATGCGGCTCATCCAAAACATATAGACCTCTCCCCTTTCTACGCCTGTCCCAATCACTCTCTTGGATTTTAGATCCTGCACATAACAAGAATTAGGGAAGAGTCCAATAAAACATCCAGTCACATATTTGACCAAAGAAGCAAGATTTATATGTAATTTTGGAATGCAATAAGCATCAGGTAATGATATAGTGGATGTATGAATGGTGCCAATGCCTGTCAATGGCATAGGTGTGCCATCAGCAGTCACAACAGAAGTGGAAGGGGAGTCAGAAGACATAGATACAAAGGCGGAAGAATCAGGAGACATATGATTTCCAGCTCCAGAGTCCAAGATCCAAGAAGGCGAAATGATACCTGAACCAATAGATGGTGATGAGCCGGAAGGAACAGAAAGAGCATAAGACTGAGAATTTTGTTGAAACTGTTGGAAGGCGAGGAACTTCTGAAATTGGTCAGCTACAGTTTGCAAAGAATCATCACCTCCAGCCATTATGAATTGTAAACAGAAAATCCCAAATAACAAGCAGCAATCCCAAATAACAAGCAGCAATCCCAAGCAACAAAATAAAATAAAAAAAGGGCAGATCTCACCAATCAGATGCGGAAGCCAAAAAGACGAAACCCAGATGTGGAAGCCAAGATCAGAACGAGCACGAGCAGCCAAAACGAGCACAAGCTTCCAAAACAAGCCAAAAAAAAATTTAACTGATACTAGGGGCGTGCTGCATACGAACCCCCAACTAACTCACCGCGAAGTTGAATCCGCGATCGAGCTAAAAATATTAACTTGTGCTCTTGGCTCTGATACCATGATAGAATTCATGAAAGTCTTTTATTCATAACATGAATTCTTACAAAGCAATAACAAGATAATAAAATAATATTATTCTTGAGAGCTAAAAGTGCAAGTAAAAGAAAAGCAAGTAAAGCCCTTTATATAGGGTCTATTACATGGGATACAAATATGTTTTTCCAATGTGGGACAAAAGAAGCAAATGCTAATATTCTCAAGGGCCCTGCTCTGCTGGCATTCAACTATTACCTATCACTAGAATATTTTTCTGGTAGGTTGTCTGTTGTTTATTCTATTTCCTATGTCTTGTCCTTCTACCACTTAGGTTATGAACTACCTTGAACTTCTTTTCATTTCATTTATTACTGAATAATTTTAGTTCAAGGTATTATTGTGACTTTCCATAACACCATTATCCCCAAACCCCACTTGTGGGATTACACTGGGTATGTTGTCATAACACCATTATTCATTAATGAGATTATTCAATATTATGTATTTTCCTGTTTTACTAGAAGTGGCCTTGAGTATATATCTTTTGTATCATTTGAATTATGGGTAATTGGATGTGAGGTAAGTTTCGTTCTATTGGCCATTCTAAAGAGTTCATTTTCTGTGAAGCTTGTCTTGTTGTGTCCCTGTAATTTTGCTCTCTTCTAGAACAGTATGAGGTCTATAGAGCAGAGATGACACTCTTGTTTAGTGGAAGTTTTCTTCTGATTCAGATTTACGTCGAATCATTTCTGGCTAACAGATATATTTCCTTTGTACAAAATATTCATAGTCACTTGTTTATTGAGAAGTCTTAATGAAAAACCGTGCTTGATGTGATTTATTACAAGATTCTTGAATATTGGAATAGTGGTAGACGTGATTGATGATTAGCTTTCCTTTTGGTCTCATTAGGTTAACGCCATAATCTTTATAAGCGGACTTGCATTCTTAACATGTTTTCGTTCTTGTGGCAGCTCTATTTGGCCTCTCTTCTTCCAAAATGTCAGATCTTGAGGCTCCCCTTCGCCCCAAGAGGAAGAAAAATCTGGTGGACTTTCTTGTCCAATTCAGATGGATTGTCGTTATCTTCGTCGTCCTTCCTCTCTCTTTCCTGTATTATTTCTCCATATATCTTGGGGATGTTAGATCTGAGTGCAAATCTTTCAAGCAGCGCCAAAAGGAGCATGATGAAAATGTTAAAAAGGTTGTGAAGCGTCTTAAGGAGAGGAATGCATCTAAGGATGGTCTTGTGTGCACAGCTAGGAAGCCGTGGGTTGCTGTTGGAATGAGAAATGTGGACTACAAGCGTGCTCGTCATTTTGAAGTTGATCTTTCTCCATTTAGAAATGTTCTTGACATTGACAAGGAGAGAATGATTGCTAGAGTTGAGCCTCTAGTGAATATGGGCCAAATCTCTAGAGTTACTGTCCCTATGAATGTTTCCCTGGCAGTTGTTGCTGAGCTTGATGATCTAACCGTTGGTGGTCTGATCAACGGCTACGGGATTGAAGGAAGTTCTCACCTTTATGGTCTGTTCTCAGACACTGTTGTGTCATATGAGATTATTCTAGCAGATGGGCAGGTAGTTACAGCTACAAAGGACAATGAATATTCCGATCTTTTCTATGGTATACCATGGTCTCAAGGAACTCTGGGGCTTCTTGTTTCAGCTGAGATCAAGCTCATTCCAATCAAGGAATACATGAAACTTACGTACAAACCTGTAGTTGGTAATCTGAAAGAGATTGCACAGGCTTATATAGATTCTTTTTCACCAAGAGATGGGGATCAGGATAATCCCGCTAAGGTTCCAGACTTTGTAGAAACCATGGTGTACACTCCGACAGAAGCTGTTTGTATGACTGGTAGATACGCTTCAAAGGAAGAGGCCAAGCAGAAGGGCAATGTGATCAACAGTGTTGGTTGGTGGTTCAAAACCTGGTTTTACCAGCACGCTCAAACTGCACTAAAGAGGGGGGAATTTGTGGAGTACATTCCAACTAGGGAATACTATCACAGGCACACAAGATGCTTATATTGGGAAGGCAAACTTATCCTTCCATTCGGTGATCAGTGGTGGTTTAGGTTTTTCTTTGGATGGATCATGCCACCCAAGGTTTCTCTGCTTAAAGCCACTCAAGGTGAATATGTTAGGAACTATTACCATGAAAACCATGTCATTCAGGATATGCTTGTCCCTCTTTACAAGGTTGGAGATGCTCTCGAGTGGGTCCACCGTGAGATGGAGGTAAACTTTACATTGTTTCAAGTGGCTAATTGGCCTTATTCCCCTAACTTTACTTTTTTTCCCAAAGAGGAGAAATGAACTAGAAGAGGAAATACTTTTCTGTATCCTTTGTGTTACATTTTGTTGTTCTTTCAGTACTTGTGCGATATTTTCTCATTGTACAAGTGCCTCTTTAATTTGTGTAGGTGTATCCCCTGTGGCTCTGCCCCCACCGACTCTACAGGCTGCCTCTTAAAACCACGGTTTATCCTGAACCAGGGTTTGAGCTACATCGCAGGCAGGGTGACACACCATATGCTCAAATGTACACGGATGTTGGTGTCTACTATGTTCCTGGACCTATTTTGAGGGGTGAGGTATTTGATGGTGCAGAGGCAGTGCGTAAGATGGAGAGTTGGTTGATTGAAAACCATGGATTCCAGCCACAATATGCTGTCTCTGAGCTGACGGAGAAGAACTTCTGGAGGATGTTCGATGGCGGACTGTACGAGCACTGCAGAAGAAAGTACAGAGCCATTGGAACCTTCATGAGTGTGTACTATAAGTCTAAGAAAGGAAGGAAGACTGAGAAGGAGGTGCAGGACGCTGAGCAAGAGACAGCTGAACTTGAGACCCCAGAAGTTGATGAGCCAGCAGATTGATTGATCATAGACTAGTGTTGTGTTCATGGAATTGTCTGTCTTTCTTTATGTAGTTTTGTGATTGTCTGAATTCTGTTAGTTTCCTTTGTCTGTTTGTCATGGTAGATTTGAACATTTTCCGGCCTTGAGCTTTTTCCTATTAACCAGATATTTATCTGCTTCACCCACCCCCTCCCCAAAACCATATCAAATGTTAGCCTGGTAGACTTGAATTTTTACTTCAAAATCTTGATATTTGGAAAAGGAAGTCCCCCTCTTTCACTTTGGGAGATTGCAGATGCCATGAAGCTAGAAGCTCATGTAAGCTGAGTTAGTGTGTGTTTTCTTGGAGGGAAACTATGGGTTGGGGGGTGCTAACAAGAGTGAAAACTTGATGGGTAGCGATGTTTCATCTTCTGTTTGTATTTCTCTATCAGGATTCCAACTTAAAATGTGGTAAGCAACCTGATCTTGATGCTTCATTTTCCATTCTTGGTTGGGTTGGATTCCAATAAAGTGGGATTTTTGTTTACAAAATTTGAAAAATCAATCAGATGATTCCTTTTCCAACTGGGAAAAAGAAAATAAAATCAATATGAGAAAATATTTGCACTAATCCTCAAGTCTTTGGTGTATAGGCAATATACCTTATGCTGCTTCTCCTCCTACCCATTTCAAGAAAGACAGATCTTCCAATGCGTAAGCCATTACCTTCTTGAATCAGCTTGAAGGACTTCAAAAAAATTCTACCTTCTTTTTTTGTTTGTGATGAGGTTATTGTGCAGAGGTAAAATATAATGATCAGCTGTGTATTTTATGTGCGTTATGACGGGTGTAATAGCAAATTCCGTGCTTGGAAATAATTAAGACTATAAAATATTTTAACAAGTTGCAACAATTTTATTTTCAATGTAAATGTTACAATTTCTATAATATTTTTTATTCTTTTCTTTGAAAATAAATTCAAGAGCTTTCGATCTTGATTTTGTATTTGATAGATTTAAGGGCAACAATTTTTGTGCCCAAATCAAAGTTTGGATTATGTAATTATTGAGTAAAATAAAATTGAATAAAATATTCTAGGGTTTTGCTTGAGGTTGAGATTCAATTATGAAACTTGATACTATTATTCAATTGCTTTGTTTTGTAAATTGGGTAATACCAGTAGATGTCGATTACTGGAAGTTCCCTGCTAAATTTACATTATCTGCTTGCTTCAGAAATCGGGATTGCATTTTTTATTGTGAATAGTTCTTAAATCGGGTAATATTTGTAACTCTTTCTTTTTCGATAAGCATGAAGTTACAAAGTGTCTTAATCAGTATGCCCTTTAATACATAAACATGCCTCAATCTTGGTCTAAGCTGGTAAGTTGCGTGTGCACAATTAGGCACCTCAACTTATATAAAGTTGAACACGTAAGCACAAATGCTGATGTGTTACATAAAATTTTGGAGGTGCCACGTCAGTGCCATATTAGTGTCACGTCAGTATTTGTGTTTACATGTTCATTTTTATACAAGTTGAGGTGCCTACTCAAAATTAGAGGACATTGTTAAATATACAAACTATTACCGTGATATACACTTAATGTATATCACGATTTTAGGTAATATTTTAGTGTAAGTATTACATTAATTAGTCTTGTACACTTACCATAATTATAGGATTCTTGTACTACTAGGATAGGGTTTCGGTATTAGAATAGGAATATGATTTTCCTATTATAGAAATATGTAAATTATATATATTGTGTTTCAACTAATGAAAATAATCAATGGATTATTTCTTTCATAGTATCAGAAGTCTATGTTAAATTCTCCTCTCCCAAAATTCCTAGTTGTCGTGCACTATTCCTGAAAACATACCTCAGTTTTCGTGCCCAATTTCCTTCCAAATAGTCAGGTTTACGAGCTCCCTTCCTCGGTTTTTGTGCCCGAAAATTATTTTTCTCTTCCCAAATTTTTCTTCCAAATCCCTACATCACGTCTTGCGTTGCTATTATGGCTAAGAACACGTTCCACCCTGTCCTTACTGTTTCTAATATCAAGAATCACATCCCTATCATTCTTGAAATAGAAAACGTCCAATATGCGATGTAGCCTGAACTGTTCAAAGTTCATGCACGTTTGCATCAAGTCCTCCAACACATTATCCCCGCGGCTCCTACGGATACAGAGGTGCCAAAACCCAAGGATGATCCTAAGTTATGGACGACACTTGATGCTACTGTTCTTCAGTGGATTTATTCCTCTATTTCCGTCGACCTGTTACAAAGGATTATCGAACCAGACGCTACAGCGATGGCGGCTTGGAATAGAGTACGTGATATATTTCAAGATAATCAAAATTCTCATGTTGTTACCTTGGAGCAGGAGTTCTCCCACGTTAATATGAAAGATTTTCCTGACGTTTCAGCATATTGTAAAAGGTTGAAGGAATTGGCGGACCAACTCTGCAACGTTGGTGCGCCCGTTACGAACGATCGTCTCGTACTTCAGATGGTCGCAGGTCTATCTGAGGCATATAATGGTGTTGGTACGCTTCTTCGTTAGAGCAGCCCTCTTCCGCAATTTTATCAGGCTCGTTCTATGCTCACACTCAAAGAAGCAGGCTTGGTTAAAAAGGCGGCTATCGGTGCTAGTCCCATTGTCATGATGACCGAGTCCAATTTTCCTCCTTCGGTTCCAACAACTCGGGCTAAAACCGCAACAACGGTGGCGGCAAAAAGGGGCAAAATAGGAAAAATAATGGCAAGAATCGCGACGGCAACACTGGTGGCAGCCGGAACAGTGGTGGTGGCGGTGGTGGCCCTCGGGGCAGTCAGCAACAGCAGCGGTCCTGGTCCCCGCAGTGGGCCCTATGCAGTGGCAGTGGGCCGCCCAATATGGGCCAAATAGTGGTGGTCTGGTGTATTACCCGAGAAACTGGGCCCCAATTCCTCAACAACTCATGCCTAGTTTCTCGGGTCCAGTCTCGGGTTATCGACCAATTTATGGGTCGGGGCAGCAGGCCAGTGTACTTGGGCCTCGGCCTCCGCAGGCCCACCATGTAGTGGGCCCCACACAAACCGATATTGAAGCCGCAATGCACATACTTAGATTAAATCCACCAGACCCAAATTGGTATATAGACACCGGAGCCACGATCCACATGACATCCGATCAATGTACTCTCTCGTCTTATTCAAATTTGAGCTGCCCACGTGACATAATTGTTGGTAATGGTAATTCAATTCCAATTTGTGGTTATGGTCATAAAACATTCTCTCCCCCCCCCATCCACCCCTTATATTGAAAAATATCATTCATGCCCCCAAATTGATTAAAACCCTAGCGTATGTCCGTAAATTCACCATTGATAATTCTGTGTCTATTGAATTTGATCCGTTTGGGTTTTATGTGAAGGATTTCAAGACGGGGAGTCCTCTCATGAGGTGTGATAGTAGAGGAGATCTTTATCCTATCACGCCATGTTCCGGTCTCTCGAGTCAAGCTTTGTCGTCCGCTTTTGCAGCCCTTGCTCCTTCCTTGTGGCATGCTCGTCTTGGTCATCCGGGGTTGTCTATTTTATCTTCCTTAGATAAAAAATAATTTTATTCATGTAAGGGTACGCGTAGTACTCCGAATTGTCAATCTTGTTCTTTAGGAAAAATTGTTAGGTTGCCATTTGTAGACTCTAGTTCTCATACTTTAATGTCATTTGATATTATTCAGAGCGATTTATGGATGTCTCATGTTCTTAGTTCTTTGAGTCATCGGTATTATGTTCTATTTTTTGATGACTATTCTAAGTTTTATGGACTTTTCCGATAGCGAAAAAATCTCAAGTTTTTCCACCTTAAAATTTAGAGCATTCATTATAACCCAATTCGAACGGAAAATGAAAAATATTCAATGTGATAATGGCAAAAATATGACAATGAGGTGTTTCATGAACTAATAATGGGATCAATTTTTATTTTTCTTGCCCATATATGTCTTTACAAAATGGGAAAATCGATCGCAAAATTCGTACCATTAATAACATTGTCTGAACTTTATTGATTCATGCTTTCATAGCCCCATCTTTTTGACATCATGCTCTACAAATGACTACATATCTTCTTAACATTCTTCCTTCCAAAGGTTTGACATATTCGTCCCCTCTTCAAATTTTATATAATAAGACTCCTTCATATTCACATCTTAGGATCTTTGGGTGATTGTGTTATCCACTCTTTTCATCCACCACAATTAACAAACTTCAGGCCAGATCTACCCCTTTTGTGTTTTTGGGTTATCCATCAAATCATCGTGGTTACAAATATTTTGATTTATCATCTAATAAAATCATCATTAGTCGCCATGTAATTTTTGATGAATCTCAATTTTCGTTTGCTAAGGTTAGTAATCCCGTGCCTAGTTCGTATAATTTTTTGGATGATGGTATATCCCCGTATATTATTCACCATTTTTGGACGTGTCCCGCACCCCAAATCCACCAGCGGGCCCACTGCCCGCTAGCCCCACTCTTCTAGCCGATGTATCCAAATTCCGTAATCGGGTCGTGAAAATTGGGCCGATTCTCACCATTACCGCCATCGCTCCAGTTGATCGGTTCCAGCCCATTACCGTCACAAGATTCTAGTATTGGGCCAGCAGGCCCACTACATGTTAGCCGGTCCGTCACGTGTCCCAGTAGTTCCTAAAATCTACCCAATTCTTCCCCGAGTCATAGACCGGTCACTCGTAGTCAACGTGGTGTTTTTAAATCAAAAGATATTTTAATTTACATTCTAATGTTCTTAAATCACCCTTACCCCGTAATTCGGTGTCTGCTTTAAATGACCCGAATCGGAAAATTGTTATGACCGATGAATATAATGCTCTTATTGATAATAAGACGTGGGAGTTAGTGCCTCATCCATCTGGTGTTAATATTATTCGGTCTATGTGGATTTATGCTCATAAGGACAATTCTGACGGTTCTTTTGCGAGGCATAAGACTCGTCTTGTAGGTGATGGTAAGACTCAACAGGTTGGTATGGATTATGGTGAGACGTTTAGTCCGGTGGTCAAGCCGGCTATCATTCGCATTATGCTCAGCTTGGCTCTTTCGAAAGCATGGCCCATTCATCAGTTAGATGTGAATAATGCTTTCTTACATGGTGATCTCAAGGAGACGGTCTATATGCATCAGCCCTTGGAGTTTAGGGATCCCAATTATCATCATCATGTCTGTTTATTGAAGAAGTCCTTGTATGGGCTTAAGCAATCTCCACGGTCTTGGTATAAGAGGTTGTAGACTATGTTTCGACTATTGGGTTCTCTCCCAGCAGGTCTGATAATTCATTGTTCATATATCATCGTAGTTCTTCCTTGGCTTATATACTATTATATGTGGATGATATTATCTTTACTGCATCTTCTGATGCATTACGCCAGTCTATCATGACAATGCTCAGTTATGAGTTTGTTATGAAAGACTTGGGGCCCTTGAGTTACTTTTTGAGGATTGATGTCACTCGTCATGCAGGTGGGTTGTTCTTATCCAGAGAAAGTATGCAGCTGAGATCATCGAGAGGGCTGGAATGTCATCCTGTATGTCCACTTCCACTCCAGTTGATACTAAACCCAAGTTGGGTGCTACGGCTGGCTCACCTTATGAGGATCCGATCCGCTATCGCAGTCTTGCAGGGGCCCTTCAGTATCTTATGTTCACGAGACAAGATGTTACGTATGTCGTACAGCAGATGTGTTTTTTATGCATGATCCCAAGGTTGAGCACATGAATGCGCTCAAACGCATTATTTGGTAAATCCATGGGACACTTGACTATGACTTACATTTATATTCGTCGTCGACATCTACACTTGTCTCGTATACAGATGCTGATTGAGGTGGCTATCCGGACACCAGACGGTCTACGTCTGGCTATTGTATGTTTCTTGGTAATAACTTATTCTCATGGTTTGCAAAGCGTCAGTCGATATTGTCCCGCTCTAGTGCCGAGGCCGAGTATCGAAGGGTAGCCAATCTGGTCTCTGAATCATGTTGATTGCGCAATCTTCTTTTAGAGCTTCATTGTCCTATTCAGAAAGCTACCTTAGTTTATTGTGATAATGTTAGTGCCATCTATCTTTCTGGTAATCCGGTTCAGCACCAGCGCACTAAACATATAGAGATGGACATTCACTTTGTTCGCGAAAAGGTAGCCCCTGGACAAGTACACGTCTACCATGTCTCTTCCAGGTATCAAATTGCAGACATCTTTACAAAGGGTCTCCCTCAGTCCTTTTTGAAGATTTCAGGGACAATATGACTGCGGGGGTGTGTTAAATATACATGATTTTGGTCCAAAATCAGTCCGTGTACTTACCATATTTTTATGTATAGTTTTAGGTAATATTTTAGTGTAAGTATTACATTAATTAGTCTTTTACACTTACCATAATTATAGGATTCTTGTACTACTAGGATAGGGTTTTGGTATTAGAATATGAATAGGATTTTCCTATTATGGAAATATGTAAAGTGTATATATTGTCTTTCAATTAATGAAAATAATCGAGAGATTATTTCTTTCAGACATACTTGCCAACTGAGGCCAAATTTGAGAGCCTATTTATGTATTATGCCTATTTTATTTAAGTTCTAGTTTTCTGAAGGAGCAAACACTTGCTAATTTAGGTCTAAATCTGTTCTTTTGGTGTGTTTGAAATGACATCTTTAGAATTATTAGGATACAATAGAAATGATAGGTTGTATCTTAATGAAGTTGAAAGGGATAGAGCGTGCTAATCGTTGTTTAAATTCAAACTCACCCCCCCCCCCCCCCCTCCCCCCTCAATTGTTCTAAAATAGTTGTAAAAATGATTAAGTCCATAGTTCAAATTGTTCATTCTTTAAGTGATATTAAAGTAACTAATTCAAATTTTGTCTATCCATCTTTTATAATGTGGGTGCTGAATCTAATTCATTACCTATTTGGCTTGAGTTTCAACTTGTTTTGTGTTAAAAGTGTAGAATTGTATTAATCTTCATTGGGCATTCTTTCTCATTAATACAAAATATATATAGGTGTACAATGTGAAATCCTTATATAATAGGGATCCTAATTCTATCATAACTACATGACACTAAATATGGTAAATATGTTACATTATACACGACTAATACACCCCCTCAGTCTGAGCGGGAGGAGGTCGGACGTTAAGGCTTGATCTGAAATCAAGAAAGAGCTATCGAGGAAGGCCTTTTGTGAATATATCCGCATACTGATAAGATGAGGGCACATGTAAAACTTTGATGTGACCGAGAGCAACCTTCTCACGAACAAAGTGAATGTTCATCTCAATATGCGTGGTTCGTAGATGCTGAACCGGATTATGAGATAAATAGATAGAGGATATGTTATCATAATAAACAAGAGACACCTTACGCAACGAACACTGGAGCTCCAAAAGAAGGTTAAGGAGCCAACAAATCTCATCAACAACATTAGCAACACCTTTGTACCCTGCCTCTACGCTCGAACGGGATAATATGGCTTGTCTCTTGGCAGACCACGAAATGATATTATCCCCTAAGAACACACAATAGCAGGATGTGGATCATCGCGTGTCCGAATAGCCTACCCAATTAGTATCCGTATATGCTAACAACCTGGTTGGTGCTAGGGGTAGAGATGCAATCCATAATCAAGGGTGCCATTAACGTATCGAATGATACGTTTGAGGGAAGTGAAATGAGGATCCCTAGGAGCATGCATGAATAAACATACATGCTGAACAACATAAGTAATGTCAGGTCTGATAAAAGTAAGGTATTGTAGTGCACCTGCAAGACTCCGGTAGAGAGTGGGATCTGACACTGGATCACCATCCAAAGCACTGAGCTTTGATTTAGAATCAAATGGAGTAGACATGATTTTGCAATTTTCCATTTTCGCCCTGCACACAATCTCCTCTGCATACTTACGCTGACAAAGGAACATATTATCTGCAGATCTAGTCACTGAAATCCCCAAAAAATAGCTCAACTTCCCCAAGTCAGTCATAACAAATTTTGTTTTGAGCAGTGCAATGATCTCATTTTTAACAACTCAGATGAGGCAATAAGCACAATATCAACCACATACAATAATAATTATGCAATGCTACTACCTCTATGAAAAATAAATAGAGAATTATTACATTTGTTGCATACAAACCCTTCTGTATGATATACCGGGAAAAATGATCATACCACGCTCTAAGGGCCTATTCAGGCCATAAAGTGACTTACAGAGACGACATACATACTGAGGGGCTGCTGGATGGAAAAAATTAGGCGGATGGTGCATGTAAACAGTTTCTATTAAATCCCTTATGTAGAAAGGTATTCTTCACATCAAGCTGATGAATCGGCCAGTGCTTGTCCATAGCAATGCTCAAAACTATGCGAATAGTGGTCGGTTTCACAACCGGACTGAAAGTTTCACCACAGTCAATACCCTCATGCTAATTCGTGCCATTAGCCACAAGTCTTGTCTTATATCTCTCAAGGTCACAATTATCTCTGTATTTGTGACAAAAAAACCACATGCATCGGAAGACATTCACCTCCTCCGGTCTAGGAACCAAATCTCAAGTGTGTTATTTCGTTAAAGCATGAAATTCCTCATATATGACTGCATTTAAATTGGGGTCTAGTTTGGCCAACTTTAGGTTTTGGGAAATTGGGGATATGGTCTGAGTGGATAGGTTAAAATGGACTTTGGGTTTGAAAATCCCGTGTTGGGCACAGGTTTTCATATGGTGTGAATGGGCAGGGGTGTGCGGGGTGGGTCTGCTGGGTGTCAGGGCAGGGTGTTGGTGCGGGATTGATATCTACTGGTTGTCAGTGGTCGGATCTGGCAGTGGGTGGGTGTCGATGGTGGTGTTGATGGGTGGCGGTGAGAGTGCTGTTGGGATGTCGGAGGTGACGTTGGTGCCGATCTGGAGGGTGGACCTGGTTGGGTTAGGTAGGTTGTCGGGGGTGGTGGTGGTGCAGAGATGGAGGGTGTGGTGGTGTTATGTGTCAGAGACGATTCTAGCGGACTAGTGGTGGTAACAGGGGCTGTCAGCGGTGTTGGTGGACTAAAGGACTGTCTGACAGTGTGCGCCATTACCGGCGGTGATGGTGGACCAGACGATTGCTTGACAGTGGACGTTATTACCGGTGGTGACGCTGGGAATGTGGTGGGAGTGCGTTGGAGTTCGTGAAGAATAACTGGGGAGATGTCAATCTCATCAAGAAAGGTGTAGTCCATGTTACAGAATTTTTGGATGTTTGCAAACGGAAAAACCGTATCATCAAACGTGACATGACGAGAAACATGAATTTTACAAGTGGACAAGTCATAGCACAAATAGCCTCTATGGTTAGGTGGGAAACCTAAAAAGACACATGGAGTGGTTCGGGTGCTAACTTATGAGGGGCGGTAGACGCGAGAATGGGATAACACAGGCAACCAAAAATCCGAAGATGGTCATAGGAAGGGATCCGTTGGTATAATATTTCGGTTGGGGTCATGTTATGAAGTGTACTGGTGGGTAAAATATTAATAACGTAGTCTACCATTTTAACAGCATAGACCAAAACACGGTAGGTAAAGAAGCATGAAACAGAAAAGTGCGAACCATATTATTTATAGTGCGGATGATTCTCTCGGCTTTGCCATTTTGAGGGGAGATGTGGGGACACGAAAAATGAAACAACATGCCATTATTTTTGTAAAATTTGTGAAATGGGGAATTATCAAATTCACGACTATTATCACATTGAAAAGATTTAATGACTTTTTCAAATTGTGTGTGGATGAAAATACGAAACTCAATTTTTTTAGCAAAGACTTCTAATTTAAATTTAAGAGGATAAATCCAGATAATGTGAGAGTAGTCATCTAAAAGGACGAGATAATATTTATGACCAAGAAAACTAGTAATGAGAAGTCCATAAGTCAGCATGAATGATATCAAATGGAGCAAACGTAACATAAAAAGATGATTTAAACGAAAGATGAACATGTTTGCCTAATTGACAAGAAACACAATTTTGGGCAAGTTTTCCATTACAATGAATAAAATTATTGCTTCTAAGAAAATTAAAGACAGGGACTCCTGGGTGTCCAAGCCTATTATGCCACGTTGACAGAGATATAGCAGCAAGAGATATTGGAGAGCATAAGCTGGCAGCGGAGGTGGATGGAAAAGGATATAGATCCTCCGTGCTATTGCATCTCGTGAGAGGTGTTCCCGTATGAAGATCCTTCACAGTAAAACCAAAAGGGTCAAAATCAACAGAGACGGAATTGTTACGAGTAAATTTCCGGACATATATAAGGTTTTTAATAATGTTAGGAGCATAAAAGACGTTATTTTGGGAGAAGGGTGGGTGAGGTAGTTGGGTGTAGGTGGTATCATACCCTTGAATTGGAATGCGATGGCCACTACCCATAGTGATAAATTGAGGATACTTTAACTGAAACAGTTTGGGAAGATTATCTGCAGTCCGGGTGATGTAAGGTGTATCCGTGTCCATGTATCAATTTTCATTGGGTTGTTGCATGGTCATGCTGCTGAAGTCCTGACCCAATTCGGATGGGGCCAGGCCACTATATGAAGGTGTCGGCTGGGCCTGTGCGTAATGGGCCTGATAGGTTATCTAGCGTGTTCCCGGAACTGGGCCTAATAGGCCAGGTTGCTGCTGAGTCTAAAAGGACGATGGGCCCATCTGCTGTGAACTAAAATATGGCTGGATCGGGGCCCAGAGTCCAGTGTTGGGCCACTGCCCTGGGTCAGCCCAATTCCCTGAAGGAGTAAACTGCTGCTGTGGGATGTTCTTGCTACCTCAACCTTTTCCCCGCCCCCCTTTGCCATTGCCTCGACCATTGCCACCACGACCACCCCGTTGCTGATGGTTGTCCGACTGGTGGTTGACCGTCAGAGGGGGCGGCGAAATTGGCGGGAGTGTCAACCGCTAATGCTTTTTGGTTATGTTCGTCTTGTTTTGCACATCGTGTTTCTTCCAACAACAATTGCGATTGAGCCTTGTTGAAACTGGGAAAAGGGTCTGCTTGTTGGATTATCATGGCGAGTGTGTCATATTCACCTTTCGGTAATCCGACAACGAGTTGGAGAACCATTTTTGTCTCAGAAACTGGTGTCCCCACGTTGGACAATTGGCCTACAACAATTTTTTGCAATACTCTGACATGTTGGTGAAGTTTTCTAGATGGGTGTTGTTGAACTGTTCCTCTAGATATACGGCATGAGTATGCTTGTTATCTTGAAAGATCTTCTCCAAACGGACCCAAAGTTCACATGCCGAGGCACCAAACTTCATAATCGTATGAAGCAGATCTTTAGAAATAGTAACATAAATCCATTGTTTGATAATAGCGTCAAGACGACGCCATATCGTGTCGGGGATGTCAATAGGGCGAGGAACGGACTCATCAATGTGGTCGAGCACGTTGTACGCACAAGCATGAATATAAAACAGTTCAACTCAAGAAGAATATTGACCCTCCTCCTGATCAAGAATTAAAGGGACAAAATTCTTGATATTGGTGACGGTAAACGCCGGATGGAAGGAGGAATTTGAGAAGGGAGGGTGGTCGTCAGAGACAACCGTAGAAGATGCGGAAGATTTAGGTGATTAATACAAAATATATATATATATATATAATGTGGAATTCTTATGTAATAGGGATTTTAATTCTACCATAATTACATTAAACTAGATATGGTAAATATGTTACATTATACACTGCTAATAAAAAGAATTGTTCTACCTTAAAACTGGGCAGTTTTGCTTGAGGTTGAGATTCAGTTATGAAACTTGGTACTATTATTTCAATTACTTTGTCTTATTAATTGGGTAATATCTGTAGCTATTGATTGTTGGAAGTTTTCTGCTGAATTTACATTACACGAGCTTGCTCCAAAAATCAGGATTGCATTTTGAATTGAATAGTTCTTAAATTGGGTAATGTCTGTAGCTCTTCTTTTTCTATAAGAATGAAATTACAAAGTGTCTTAGTTAGTACGCCGTTTAATTTATATGTCAAACTTGAGGTGAATATTTTTTTTTAAGGTCTAGTTTTCTGAAGGAGCTAATAATATTTACTAATTTAGGTCTAAATCTGATCTTTTGGTGTGTTTGAAATAACATCTTTAAAATTATTAGGATACAACAGAAATAATAGTGGTATCTTAATGAAGTTGAAAGGGATAGTGTGTGCTAATCCTTGTTTAAATTCAAACTCAATCCTTTACCCCCTCCTCTCGTCCCTTGCACAATTGTTTTAAAACAGTAGTAAAAATGACTAAGTTCATAGTCCAAATTGTTAACTCTTTAAGTGATATTAGAGTAACTAATTCAAATTTTATCTATCCATCTTTTATAATGTGGGTGCTGAATCTAATTCATTGCCTGTTCGGCTTCAGTTTCAACTTTTTGTCCTAAAAGAACTGTGCTGCTTTAAAACTGGGCGGTCTATGTGGTGTTTAAAGTTTTACATGGACCGAGTTTGACCTATTTTCTTAAGTATACATTCAGCGCCGGCTACAATATAAGGCAACTAAAGCTATGACTTGGGGCTAGGGATGACAACGGATCGGATCTGGACCGGATTCTACTAGATCCAGATCCAGATCCATTTTTCATACCTAAATTCAGATTCATCGGGTCCATAAAAATCAGATCCAAATTCGAATCCATCGGATCCACGGATCGGATCTAGATCCACATGTAAAAATATTTCCCTTGCTAAGAATGTAACCTTACTAAAAAAAAAATTTAAACTGACAAACGATTTTTACTTAGCTAACAGTTTACTGTGTTTCAATTTTAAAATGTTCATATGAGATATTGTGTTTGTTGTCTCGTTTTGATTGTGAGCTATTAATTGAAAATGTTGGACAATGACAATAGTTGTGAAAAATGTTGACTAGTATTTTACAATGCAGAACTTGCATGTGCTTGGAATCTTCACAAATGAAGTGAATATAATTTTAACTACTTGTCTATGAAGATGTTAGTCATTCACTAATATAACATTGATTTTATTATCGAATTTACCTCTTTATTTTTGGTTTTTGAGTTAACGCGGGGATAAATTAAACTTGTTTTGAGAATTAAACTTACAAGGATGTGCTTAGTAATTTTAAGAAAATAGTTATAAAATTACATTCTAGGTTATGAATATATTTAATAAAAAATGGATCCACGGGTCGGATCTGGACCGGATACGGATCTCAAATACAAGATCCAGATCCAGATCCGATCCGTCATAAACGGATCCTGGCCCGATCCGGATCCGTCGGATCCAAATTTTGAAGATCCATATCCTATAAAATGGATCTTGATCCACCGGATCAGGACCGGATCCAGGATCCACTGCCATCTCTACTTGGGGCTCAAATTTTTTAGGGGCCCACTTTTTTCCTAAATGAATCCTATATTTTCTTATTAAAAAAATTGTGTTAAATTTGAAGAAATTTTGTGGGAAAAAAAGTACAATAAATTTTTACCTTTTAATGTGGGGGATCGTTGCACAAATTGGGAATAGTTATTCTGACATTGATGATTTAGATTTATTTTTTGAATTAAAAGTGTAAAGAGAAATAATATAAGTGAGAAGATAACGATCTTATCGAAATACTCAATAAAATAAAAAGAATTAATTCTTTTTCAAATACATACATTTCTTATAGAATAATTTTAACAGTACTTGTAAATGTTGTCTCGGTTGAAACAAGTTTTCAAAACTAAAATTGATAAAATCTTACTTATCTAAGATCAACAAAGTCTCAAAAGAGTTTGAATTAGTTATATTACCAATTGAAGAAACTATTAGAACAAATTGATTATAAAATAGTAATTAATGACTTCACATCTAAATTTTTTGAAAGTAGACTTTAAATAAAATAAAATATATGACGATCTTTCCTTTTTAAAAGAAAATTAGGGTCTCTCACTGAAGTTTGAATTTAGGTCCTCAATTTTGTTGAGACGGCCCTGTATATATTTAAAGTCAAACTGAAGGGTCTCAATTTGTATTTGGTATAGAAGTTGTCATCTACCAGCACTATTTTATTCAAAGCGACTTGATAATTTTTTAATTGCACGTTTTCCTTCAAATGGGCTGGTCTTTAATTTTTGTCCCTTAAATGGAAATAGGCATAAGTTCTTTAAACGATCCAGCACAAGTTATATCGGATTCTTTAAAGAACTTAGGCCCCAAGTTATATCTAAGCAACTGGGGGTTATTTGTGTTTTTTCCCCATATATAATGTGCATGTGGATCCAATGAGTCCAATGGACTAATCTCCCCCAGTGTATATATTTTGTGTTAGGTTTCCAGCCCAACATAACATACACAGTCAGTCTACCCAGCCAAATTAACAAGGAAATTGGGCCTGAAGTTCAAGTCATCAGCAAACACAAGAACAGATTGAAGAAGAAGCAAAATTCGGCCTAGATGGCTCAGTCATTTCACTTCCTTTATTAAAATTATTCTTTATTTATTTATCTTGGGTTTGTAATAATTAAATACTAACTTCGCTCTTTGTTTTTCTTTCTTAGCTCAAGTGAAAACCCTAGCAGAACATGATTTGAATCGCCAAAATTGTCAAATCAGTAGTTAACTCAATAATTTCATATTAAGTTAATCTCATGTCATTAATTGATACGAGAGTAACTCAAAATCTAGGATTACAATGGGAATGAATTTCATAATGATGAAGAACAAAATTGCAATTCAATTCAACTTCTTAAATCTTTATGAATTTTCTTGTTTGTAATTGTATTAATCGTTTTTGTCTTGATTCAATCCGTCTTACTTCGGTTCGGGTAGTTTGCAAAATTTTATTCATATTTCGTTTATGAAAAAGGAGCGAAAAAAAATCCCGAAACTTAAAATGGATTTTTCTCCTACAATTACAAACAAGAAAATTCATAAAGATTTAAGAAGTTGAATTGATTAATCTAATTCAAAGTCTAGAATTACATGAATAATACATACTTTAAAGAAATAGTCATTTTGGAAATATAGCCAAAATTATAAAGTTAATTCATTAATTGAATCAATGAAATAATTGAGCGCCAAAGACAAGCGATTTATACAAAACCACTTTCAGACCTCGTTTTTACAAACAAGTTGTACTATTTAACCTCAAAATATTTTAAACTCCATCGATAATCACGTTTGCAGATTTCTCGAGATGTCTAACACCTTCCTCGGAAAATCAATTGATCCTCACCTTTTCTTTTCTTTCTGATTTTCAAATGTTTTGAGAAATACCATCTTTTGAAATGATTCCTAATTCCCAAAATAAAATTAGGTAAAGACTCTATATATTATTTTTCAGATATCAAGTTATTAATACGTTATTAACCGAATTTAAAAATGAATCGTAACAGCGCGCGAATACTGCATCGTTTTTGCAGACTCTATTCTGCTTTTGTGAATGTCAGGCTCGGTGTCCCATTTCGCAAATGTGATCCTTGTGACCGCAAATGAGAAGCACTAGTAGCTGAAAGGCAAAATTTTGGTGCTGAAACACCACTAAAATCCTCATGTCTCATCTAAAATTATGCTAACAAGTTCCGAAACACTTAGGCAATATATATGAGTTTTCACCTAGAACATAATTTGGTATGCAATAATTCAAATAAAAGAATTTGAATTGTCATATCGAATTCGAGATTTCTAATTAAGCGTCAAGAAATCATATTCGATTTTTCCTACTTCTTTAGGTACATGATAAATTATTTGACAATCTCGCAGTAAACTATTTGGTATTCATGTGGATGGAATCGGAAAACGACATTTACATTAACTGGACAAACTAGCCTATTGGGTTCGTCAACTCGCCATGCACGAGATGACAAACACATTACTCCACCTGATCTACACTTCTCACTCCGAAAAACTCATTTAATTATGTGTTACATGGATCAATTCATACTTTAATGACATATTTTTATAATCCTGCAAACTCGAGCTAGACGATGATAAGTGATTTTGTAGAATAGTGTAAATCTCCTTGATTAGAGTTCTCTTATTAATACAATATATATATAGAGTGTACAATCGTAGTCCTAATGAAATTAAGATCTCTATTTTATATTAATTAAACTAAAATATTAATTACAGAATATCTTGTGAATATATGGAATATATTCACTATCACACCCCCTTCGTCGAAGCGGGAGGAGGCCGGACGCTGAGACTGAATCTGAAGTCAAGGAACAGTTGTCGAGGAAGCCCATTTGTGAAGATATATGTGTACTGATATGAAGAAGGAACATGCAACACCATAATGTGACCCATTGCAACCTTCTCACGAACAAAGTGAATATCCATATCAATATGCTTGGTTCGCTGATGTTGAATTGGGTTATGAGACAAGTAGACATCAGATATAATATCACAGTAAACCAAAGATGCCTTACGTAAGGGACAATGAAGCTCAAGAAGGAGATTTCGGAGCCAACATAGCTCGGCAACAACGCTCGCAACACCTCGATATTCTGCTTCTACACTCGAACATGGAAACGTGGCTTGCCGCTTGACAGACCACGATATAATATTATCCCCTAAAAATACGCAATAGTCGGACGTAGAACGACGAGTGTCCGGACAGCCTGCCCAATCTGCGTCTGTGTAAGAGTGTGTAAGAGAGCAACCTAGTCGGTGCAGATGGATATAAATGTAGTCCATAGTCAAGAGTGCCCTTAACATACTGAATGATACGCTTAAAGGCTATAAAGTGAGGCTCCCTAGGAGCATGCATGAACAAGCACACCTGCTGAACAACATATGCAATATATGGTCGTGTAAAGGTGAGATACTGAAGAGCACCTGCGAGACTCCTATAAAAAGATGGATCGCTGACCGGATCCCCATCATCCGCACTGAGTTTGGACTTTTAGTTGACAGGAGTGGGCATGATCTTGCAGTTTGTCATTTTAGCCCTATAGAAAATCTCATCTGCATACTGACACAAGAACATGACATGTGCAGATCTGGTCACTGATATCCCTAAAAAACAACTCAAGTTACCTAAATATGTCATAGAAAATTCAGACTTGAGCAGGGGAATGATCTTGTGTTTTAGTGTATCAGAAGAAGCTGTCAGAACAATATCATCCATATATAGAAGAAGATAAGTCATGTCAGTACCTCAATGAAAAATAAACATGGAAGGATCACTTTTGTTGCACACGAACCCTATATGTATGATGTATGTAGCAAACCTCTCATACCAAGCCCTAGGGGCTTGTTTCAAACCATATAGTGACTTACGAAGACGACATACATAATGAGAAATCTTCGAATGCACAAAGGCAGGCGGTTGATGCATATAAATGGTTTCTTTCAAATCCCCATGTAAGAAACCATTTTTTACATCAAGCTGGTGAATAAGCCAATTTTTCCCTATAGTTACGCTCAACACCGTGCGAATGATGGCTGGTTTGACCACCGGACTAAACGTCTCACCACAATCAACCCTCTCATGCTGACTAGTGCCATTATCCACAAGTCTTGCCTTATGGCATTCAAGCTCTCCACTATCTCGGAATTTATGACGATAGAGCCACATACAATGAATCACATTCACCCCTTCTGGTTTCGGAATAAGATCCCAAGTGTGCTAATTGGTTAACGCATTAAACTCCTCACGCATGACCGCATTCCAATTTGGGTCAAGTTTGGCTAATTTTGGGTTTTTAGGAATGGGTGAGATGGTTTGAGTGGATATGTTAAAGAGAACTTTTGGTTTGAAAATCCCGTGTTGTGCATGAGTTTTCATGTGGTGTGTGGGGACAGTCACGGGTGGGGAAGAGAGTGAGTTGATGGGTGGTGGCGGTGAGGTCGGGGCCAGGCGTGTGATTGGCAGTCTTGGCGGTGTCGAGGCGGGTGAGGCAGTGTGACGGGCCCTAGGAAGTGGGGTGGGGCAGTGTGGTGGGGCAGTGTGACAGGTGTATCGTTGGGTAGTGACTGGGCAGTGGGGTGGGGTTGACGGAACGGGTGGCGGCATGACCTGAGGGTGCTGAATTTGTAGTGTATTTTGGACTAGAGGTGAGGTGCCTGAGTCGTCAAGGAATCTGTAATCTGTGGGGCAGAATTGGTGGATGTTGACAAAAGGGAAGACGTTCTCCTCAAATATGACATGACGTGAGACTATGATTTATCATGTGGACACGTTATAGCATAAGTACCCCATATGGTTTGACGGGAACCCTAAGAAGACACACAGAGTGGAACATGATGCTAATTTGTGAGGGACGGTGGAGGCCAGATTCGGGTAGCCAAGACAACCGAAAATCTAAAGATGATCATAGGTAGGGATTCGACGAAATAGGAACTCGGTAGGGGTCCTATTTTGGAGCGTACAGGTAAGTAGTATATTAAGAAGGTATTTTGCCATTTTTAATGCATATACCCAAAAGCTGGGGGGAAGAGATGCATGAAGAAGTAATGTACGAATTATATTGTTAATGGTGCGTAGAATTCGTTCGGCTTTACCATTTTGAGGAGAAGTATGGGGCAGGAGAAATGAAATACCATGCCATTAGCCGCACAAAATTTATGAAAGAGAGAATTGTTAACTCGCGACCATTTTCACATTGAAACATTTTTATTTCATTTTTAAATTGTGTTTTAACATTTGGAGTAGACCTGAGATTTATAGTGGAGCGGATAGACCCATAGAAAGTGAGAAAAATCATCCAAGAATATTAAATAGTACTTATGACCCAATTTGCTAGTAATATGAGAGGTCCATAAATCAACATAAATAATATCAAAAGGAGAAAAATTAATACTCGAAGATGACGTAAATGGAAGTCTAACATGTTTTCCTAGATGACAAGAATAACAATTTTGGACAAGGTTCCTTTATTACATTTAATTAAATTGTGGTTTCTAAGAAAATAAAAAATATGAGATGTCCAAGTCTACTATGCCACGTTGAGGAGGAGATGACAGCTAGAGATGTGGGAGGATTGACACTGGCAGTGGACGTGGATAGGAAAGGATAGAGGTCCCCCACACTATTGCATCTCGTAAGAAGTCTCCCCGTGTGTAGGTCCTTTACAGAAAAATCAAATGGGTCAAAATCAATGGATAAGGAATTATCGGTGGCAAATTTTCTAACGGAGATTATGTTCTTGATAATGTTAGGGGCATATAGGACATTTTTAAGGGAAAAGTAGGGTTGCGGTGGTGGAGTTAGTGTGTGACCAAACCTTGAATTGGAATGCGATGACCATTTCCGATCATAATGGATTGAGGAGTATTTAAATTGTGCAGTTGAGGAAGATTACCAGAATTATTGGTGAGGTGAGACATAACACCTGTATCCATATACCACACATCATCGGGCTGTTGAATTTTTAAAGAACAAAAAGCATGGCCCAAATCCATTGGATTGAGGTTGGGCGGCTGTTATTGGGCAGCTGTGTAATGGGCCTGGTGGCTAGAAAGGGTCTCGGTAGTGCTGGGCCGCTGTGTAGTGGGGCTCGACGGTGCCTACTATTGGTGTTGGGCCTGTCCTGGAAAAGGGTCGATCGACTGTGCACACTATTGTTAGGCCTCGGTGTAGTGGGCCTGGTGGCTGGAAAAGGCCTAGTGGTGCTGGGCTGCTGTGTAGTGGACCTCGGCGGTGCCCACTGTTGCTGTCGGGCCTGGTCTGGAACCCAATGCCTGAACAAAGGACATGGGATGGCCCACTGTGTCAGGTAATGGGCCTGCGACTGATTATTTTTTATGCCGGGTGTTGAGGAAGAGGAAGCGATGGAAGCTATGTGGGCCGTGGGTGAAGCCATTAGGGTAGCCGAAAAATGATAGAAGAATATTGGGTTTGGTGATGCCGTATATCAACTGTATAACAACGGTATACAGGTCTGGTTGGGCGATATGTGGCTTGGGTTGGCTGTACATCTCATGTATATCAGATGTATACGGGTGAGAAATGGGAATATGGGGGATGGATGGGCTGTATATCTCGGTGTATCAGTGGTATACCGGATTATTTTAGAAGGATATGAGAGATGGGGGTCGTACATCTCGGTATATCTGGGGTATACAAACTTGTTTTTAAAGGAAGATGAGAGGTATATCACAGAGCAGCAATGTATACAGTGTTGTATATCACAGATGAGCACTGGTATATGAGGCCGTATATCACGGAGGAGCTGGGTGGGCTGTATATCTCGGTATATCAGTGGTATACATGCTTTTTAAGAGCAAGAGGAGAGGATGTATATCACGGAGGAGCAGTGGTATACAATGAGTATACAACTGATATCTCGCCAGAAGAGGGAGGCGGAAAAGACTGGTATGGTGGCCAACACTAGGGTTTAGGGTAGGAAGGGATTTTTGGCTCCTGATATCATGTAGAATAGTGTAAATCTCCTTGATTGGAGTTCTCTTATTAATGCAATATATATAGAGTGTACAATTGTAGTCATAATAAAATTAAGATCTCTATTTTACATTAATTACACTAAAATATTAATTACAGAATATCTTGCTATCAAATTCTTTATTTAAAAAAAAAGTGTGTATATAACTATTTTTTTTATAAAAGTGTATACTTCAAATCAGAGTTTGGTTGTATTTACTAATAGTGTCAAAGGTTTAATGTACTATGAAAGAGAGCCACTGTAGTTATGTTTTAGGTAGAAATCATTATCTTTGGTTCTAGACTTGAATATGAAACATTTCTCTTGCTAAAAACTAAATGTATGATTCACCTGTTATCATTAGTACTTTTCACATCAAGTCATTGTGTATATTTTATTGCTAACACTCACTTCAATTAAATTGTTAATTTTTTATTATGTTTCTTGAAATGTTGTCAAATAAATGACCCGTAATATTGTGTTAAAACATAACCGGGTGGTGAGTTACACTCTCGTTCCAATTATATGACCTAAACTGATCTACATATTGGATAACTTGTGTGTATATATCATATCATATCTATTCCCCAAAGCACCTGTGGTTCTACTACATCTTTTATATTGATGATATGAACGAAGTTACTGATTAACCTCGATTTTCCTCGTGGCAAAAGTTGCTGATAAAGCACTAAACATCATAAAGATTTTGGTACTTTTGTTCAAAGTTGCTTGTATAGTTGTTTGATCAGAAACTACTCTTTATCTGCTTTCGCTTTATTTTCCTTTTATTTTTGGCCCTTGCTCCATGTAAAAATATTTCATAGATTGTATGTTTATGAGGACAACTTGCAGTATAATAATAATCTAATGCCATTTTTGAAGTAGACGATGTTGTCGCTGTCCATACTTGGTTGAGTTGTTAATGTCTGAATGTTCTATTATGAACATGGACTAAGTGAAGATCCGTAAGGATTAATGTGATGCTTTACTTTGCTGTTTAATTGTTGTTACAGCGAACATGTGTCATTTTCCTTGGGAGTATGAAAGCTGGGAATGGTGAGGCCATATTCACTGCTGAATGCAGTCACTCTTTCCACTTCAGCTGCATTGGCAATAGCATTAAGCATGGAAATCACCTTTGTCCCATCTGCAGATGCAAATGCAAATGGAAGGAGATCCCTTTCCAATTTCCAAATGCAGGAAGGTCTCGTGTGTCTCCTTACCATGCGGCACTTGAAGATCCTGTTAACTTCTCTCCTCCTCTACTAATAATATCTCCAACCCGACCCCAGCACGTTCAATTTTCAATGATGAGCCTCTTCCAAACATCAGCATGGATCATACCACCTAACCTTCCGCGGCGAATATCCTCATGAAATCTTTTGCAGAATTTCCTGCACTTGCTGCTGCTCAAGATGTGCCAAAATTTGCAGTTCTTGTTGGAGTAAGGGCACCACCACTCTTAGGTGTTGCTCAGGACCTAGAGCGTGCACCTATTAACCTGGTCTCGGTGCTAGATGTTAGTGGAAGCATGAATGGATCAAAGTTGACTCTCATAAAGCAAGCAGTGTGCTTTGTCATACAGAACTTGGGGCCTTCTGACCGGCTAGCTATTGCTACTTTCTCATCAAGAGCTCAAAGAAACTTTCCCTTACGAAGGATGACTGAATAAGGGCGTCAAAAGGCTGTACTGGCTATAAATGGTATTTCAGCAATTGGTGGGACAAATATTGTGGAAGGGCTTAAGATGAGGGTTCGTGTTCTTGAAGAAAGGCGTGAAAAGAATCCAGTTGCGAGTATCATTCTCTTGTCTGATGGGAGAGACATCTATAACGGTGATAACAGGAACCAACGCAATAAAAATCGAAACCGTAGATCCTCAAATCCAACGTTGGTCCCTGAATATCTGATTTTGTTGCCTTCTTCCATTTGTCCTTGCAATAGACAAGTGGCAGAGGCAGAGGATCTGTCAACTACTTTCCTTGTCCATACATTTGGGTTTGGTTCAGACCATGATTCTTCTGCTATGCATGCTATTTCTGATGCATCAGGTCGCACATTTTCATTCATTGAATCGTTTGTTACTGTTCAAGACGCCTTTGCAGTGTGTATTGGTGGTCTCCTCAGTGTTGTAGCCCAGGAGCTTCATCTTAGCTGCATAGCAGCGTCACCTGGAGTAAATATTGTTTCCATCCCTTCAGGCAGATATGTAAGTGAAATTTATGAACAAGGACGGCAAGCCATAATTAACATTGGGGACTAGTATGCAAACGAGGAGAAACAATTCCTCGTATTGTCTATTCCCTCAGTTGAGACTACTCAAGTTGAAGAAAGGGTGGAAACATCACTCTTGCAAATGGCATGTTCTTACAATAATAATTTGTCCAATGAGATGATCCGCGTGCAGGGTAAGTCAATTAAAATACGTCGACCTCAAGTGTTGTCTCCTACCGATGTAATGGTAAGCCTGGAAGTTGATAGGCAGATAAACTGGCTAGCAGTAGCAGAAACAATACAAGAGGCACAAAATATGGCAGAGAGGGGGGATCTTGAGGGTGCACAGGCTCTGCTAACTAACCGAAGGTCTTCTCTTTTATCTTCAGCATCTGCCCAAGCAGGTGATGGTCTTTGTAACAGGCTTGATGCTGAACTGACTGAAATCGGAGAGAGGATGGCAAGCGAGGAACTCTGCGAGCAAATGGGATGAGCTTATGCGCTCTCGGGTTTGAGCTCACATTTGTGGTAGAGAGCCACAACAGGGGTGATAGTACGACGCAGATAATACTACAAAATGGGAGCTCAAGCAATACCTATGAAACTCCGAGTATGACAAGCATGGTTTCAAAGTCACATGAGATCTTAACCTTTACCAATCCTCGTTGAACAAGTTCTGCTACCTAACTCCATTAGTTCTCAGGTTGGTAAGTAAATAGAAGAACAGCATCCTTCACTGACAAAAAATTCGAGTTTACAACTTTATATCTATTCACCTATTTCTGAGTGCCCTTTATTTTATTTTTTAAAATAATTCCCTTTTTCTTTTGTTTATTTTACCAATGAAGCAAGAATAATGTTAAACTCCACCTGCCTCCAAGGAGTAAGAACGATAGACGGTTCTCTTACTCGATCACTTTGAAAAAGATTCTATTGTGTCTAATAGTAGTGACTTTATCCGCGCTTTGCGCGTTATGAAATATATGATAAAATTTAATAAAATGATTCTTTGGTAATTTTTAATCGAGATAGAAGAGATAAATGTTTTATACATATATGTATGCAAAAAATAATTCAATGAGTAGACTATATTCATCAGAATTTAGAGTTTAGAAAAGTCTTCACACAGATCTCATCCTTTTCATGAAATAAATCACGTGGCAAAGAAAGAGTCCAATAACATGCAGACATCACTCAGAAAAATTTCCAAGTTCACTTGAAAACAAATATTCTGAAGAAAAAAACGGTACTCTGCAAGACGAACAAAAGAGTTCGTGAAAATACTGGCTTTATCACATTGCCCAACGTCCTTTTCACTAGGAAGAATGAAAATTGACACAACCCCAACGACTTTACGTGTAGCCAAATTAAAACCCATACGAGGGCAATTTAGTTCCTCTGCTTAAATTAACTTTTTGGTATTTTTCAAAAGTTTAAGAATCTGTTCAATTAAAAATGTAATCAAATTTCAGAACATTAAATATACAAATATGGATCGACAAATAGAAGAGAAATTGGTGAAAGAATTTGCTAATTTTGATGGTGAGAAATGCATGTACTCAAACACTCACGGACCGTACGTTAAACTTATGTTTTTGTATCTCCATGCTTTTTTGAGTCAATTTTCTTAAATAGTTAAGTTGAGTTTAAAAGTGGAAAATGTTAAACTAAAACAACCAATAGCATAAAAGTTTCAAAGAAGTCAAAAGATAGACATATATACATGATTGAATGCTCCAATATGAGAAAGTAAGCTATTTAAAGATCAAATGGTCATTAATAAACTACAAAAGAAATTGTTTTTGAAGTTATTGAATACGCTATCTCAGCATGGTTCAATATTTTGTTGCTGGAATTTTAGCAAAATTCGAACTGAATTAATTCTGTCTTAAAATTTAAAGCGGAACTACAAGATTAAAAATGAAAAAAAAAAGAAGAAAGAAAAATGGTCTTCGTTTTTTGCGAAAATCCTTGAATAATATTATGAAAGAATACTCCGATGAAATTGTTGTTATCTACCATGTGTTCAAAAAATCAGAAAAAAAAATGAAAAAAAAAACCAAAACCAGAAAAAACAGAAACTGGAAAAATAATGCAGAAGTAAGAAAATATCTGAGACCACAGAATTCACTGTGTGTCCTTAAGGATTTTAATCCCCTCACTGTACCCGAGGTTATGGATTACTTCCTCCCGGGATAAAACGGATATACCTGTCGCAGGAGTAGCGGTACATCAAACGCCTTCGACTTCGACGAACTCAAAGTTGGCAACGAAACACAGTAAGACTCGATAGTTTTATTTGTGAAAAGAATGTAGAATTTTCAGATGCAGGAAAAAATTTCAGTGTATTAAAAATGAGGCATTGCCTCAGTTTATATAGCCTCGAAGGTGCCTCTTCGGAATAGGTTGGTGACTGTTCGGAAAGGCCTTTGCCTTTTTTCCAGAAAAGGAAAAAAAATTCATTTTTCCTCCATTTCTCATTCACACCAACTTAGCTAGCTTTATTCATTAACTAGCTTTAACAATCCCCCACATGAACGGGGAATGGCTATATGATGAAAAACATGCATGACAAAAAACTGTGTGATTCGTAAGCAAAGATTAATCGCATCTGGATAAGTAGATTTCTCTTTGAACTTTCCGTAGTAAACATATGTCGGATATACTCGGTCAATCGGTAGATTTGATATCCTTGAACCGTCGCGCTTTGGTTTATACCTAGACAACCACATGTCACACAATTAACCCTTTAACCGTCTTTGGTTCTCATTGTTTTGTTCGTTTCAGCCATGAACACTGCCTGGTTCATAAGTGCGTAGAGAATTGGCCTTACATAATTCTCCTTGAAGCGGCTTACACTTCACACTTACATAGGTGATTCCTAAATGTGTCATCCCGTAGATACACTATTTGATATACCCCGTACCAAACTTAGGAACCATTAAAAAGCCGTAATGCTTTATCCTGGTACTGAACATTGTCTCATCACGAGAATGGACCAAAGAGTTATTGTGATAATGTTGAACCGTCATTAATGACTTTGTTTGATCTCTTTGAACCTAGATCTTGGGATCTCCAGTCTTCTAGGTAGAGTTACCGTCACGATGACTTGTCCTCGGCCATAGTCCCATTCTCCTTGATGATCTTTCAACTACCTCTCTAGTTAGACCTTTAGTTAGTGGATCTGACACATTATTTCTTGACTTAACATAGTCAATTGTGATAATTCCACTAGAGAGTAGTTGTCTAACGGTATTATGTCTTCGTCGTATGTGACGAGACTTTCCGTTGTACATAAGGCTCCCGGCTCTTCCTATTGCCGCTTGGCTATCGCAATGTATGCATATAGGAGCCAACGGTTTGGGTCAAAATGGAATATCTTCTAAGAAATTTCGGAGCCATCCAGCTTCTTCACCGGCTTTGTCTAAAGCTATGAACTCAGATTCCATTGTAGAGCGGGCGATACATGTATGTTTGGATGACTTCCAAGACACTGCTCCTCCACCTATGGTAAAAACATATCCACTTGTGGATTTAGTTTCAGTTGAACCGGTGATCCAATTTGCATCACTGTATCCTTCAATAACTGCAGGATACCTGTTATAATGCAAAGCAAAGTTTTGAGTATGTTTTAAATACCCCAAAACTCATTTCATTGCCAGCCAATGTTTTTGGTCGGGATTACTAGTGTAGCGACTTAGTTTACTTATAGCACACGCAATATCAGGTCGCGTACAGTTCATGATATACATCAAACTTCCCAACACTCTGGCATAATCCAATTGAGAATGACTTTCACCTTTATTCTTTGAAAGAGCAAGGTTCATATCAATTGGCGTCTTTGCAACTTTAAAGTCCAAATACTTGAACTTTTCAAGTACCTTTTCAATATAATGAGTTTGAGACAATGCTAGACCTTGAGGAGTCTTATGGATTTTAATTCCCAGAATTAAATCGGCAACTCCTAAGTCTTTCATATCAAACTTACTAGCAAACATGCACTTAGTAGCATTTATGTTAGCAATGTCGTTACTCATTATCAACATATCATCCACGTACAAACAAATAATGACTACGTGGTTCGGAGTGTTCTTAATGTAGACACATTTATCACACTCATTTATTTTGAATCCATTTGACAGCATTGTATGGCCAAATTTTGCATGCCACTGTTTGGGTGCTTGTTTTAGTCCGTAAAGAGACTTAACAAGTCGACACACCTTCTTCTCTTTCCCTGGAACTACAAACCCCTCAGGTTGTTCCATGTAAATTTCTTCCTCTAACTCTCCATTTAAGAAGGTCGTTTTCACATCCATTTGATGGATTTCAAGACCGTACACGGCGGCTAACGCTACTAACACCCGAATGGATGTAATCTTCGTTACCGGCGAGTATGTATCAAAGTAATCAAGACCTTCTCATTGTCTAAACCCTTTAACAACTAGTCTTGCCTTATATTTATCAATAGTACCATCATCTTTCATTTTCCGCTTGAAAATCCATTTGGAACCTAAAGGTTTATTCCCTTGAGGAAGGTCAACCAATTCCCAAGTATGGTTGTTTAATATGGATTTTATCTCACTATTGATTGCCTCTTTCCAAAATTGAGCTTCCGATGAAGACATAGCTTCGTTGAAGGTTCGAGGCTCATTCTCCAACAAAAATGTTAGAAATTCTGGTCCAAAGGAAGTAGACGTCCTTTGACGTTTGCTGCGTCTTGGATTTTCCTCATCAGGAATATTTTCCTTTGTTTCTTCCCGAGGTTGTTTAGATTCTTTGCTAGACGACTCACATCCCTTTTTATACGGATATATGGTTTCAAAGAAGTCAATATTATCTGATTCAATTACCGTATTCACCTGAATGTCGGGATTTTCTTATTTGTGAACTAGAAATCGATATGCCTTACTATTTGTGGCATATCCTATGAAAACACAATCAATGGTTTTAGGTCCTATTTTTACCCTTTTGGGTTTAGGAACTTGCACCTTGGCCAAACACCCCACACTTTGAAGTATCCTAAATTGGGCTTCCTTCCTTTCCACTTTTCGTATGGAATAGATTTTGTTTTGCTATGGGGGCACTCGATTGAGTATTCGGCTAGCTGTTAGAATGGCTTCCACCCACAAGTTCTGGGGTAAACCAGAACTTATTAACAGGGCATTCATCATTTCTTTCAGGGTTCTATTTTTCCTTTCCGCAATTCCGTTTGATTGTGGCGAGTAAGGGGCAGTTGTTTGATGAATAATGCCATATTCAAAACATATTTGTTCAAAAGGAGATTCATATTCACCGCCCCTATCACTCCTTATCATTTTAATCTTTTTGTTAAGTTGAGTCTCAACTTCAGTTTTGTATTGCCTGAATGCTTCAATTGCTTCATCTTTACTATTAAGTAAATAAATGTAGCAATACCGCGTACTATCGTCAATAAAAGTTATGAAATACTTCTTTCCACCGCGAGATGGGATTGACTTCATGTCACAAATATCTGTATGGATTAAGTCTAAAGGACTTGAATTCCTTTCAACTGAGTATAAGGATGTTTAACATACTTAGACTCAACACAGATTTGACATTTTGATTGATTGCATTCAAACTTAGGCAATACTTCCAAACTAATAATTTTTCGCAAGGTTCTATAATTGACATGTCCTAAACGTGAATGCCATAAATTATTTGACTCAAGTAAGTAAGACAAAGCAGAAACTTTATTATTATTGGCAACGACCATTACATTCAGTTTGAAAAGGCCCTCTGTGAGGTAACATTTTCCTATGTACATCTCGTTCTTACTTATTACAACCTTGTCAGAAACAAAAACACACTTAAAACCATTATTTACTAAAAGTCCGGTAGATACTAGATTTTTCCTCATTTCAGGAACATGACAGACGTTGTTGAGAGTCACCACCTTGCCAGATGTCATCTTCAGCAGTATCTTTCCATAACCTTCAATTTTGGCCGTTGCAGAATTTCCCATGTATATGGTCTCGTCGGGGCCGACGGGAGCATATGAAGCAAAGGCTTCTCTAACAGCACAAATGTGGCGAGTGGCGCCAGAGTCAATCCACCACTCTTTCGAATTTCCCACTAGGTTGCACTCAGACAACATAGCGCACAAGTCATCAACTTCCTCGTTTGTTTTAACCATATTAGCCCGACCCTTCTTCTTTTCCTTTTTCGGAGCACGACAGTCTGCAACTTTTTGTCCGATTTTTCCACAATTGTGGCAGTTTCCCTTGAATTTCTTCTTGTTGGGATAGCTCCTTGGTCCTGATGCATTTTTCCGCTTTTTCAGATTAGTTGGGGCAGTTTCAACAATATGTGCTCCCCCTATGGTTGATCTCCCATTTGCCTTATTCTCCGCTGCCTTGTTATCTTCCTCGATTCTCAACCGGACGATGAGATCTTCCAGTGTCATCTCCTTTCGCTTGTGTTTCAAATAATTTTTGAAGTCCTTCCATGAAGGAGGCATCTTTTCTATTACTGCCGCAACATGAAACGCCCCACTAATCACCAAACCTTCAGCGAGTAGATCGTGGATGATAACCTGCAACTCTTGAACTTGAGTAACAACAGACTTGCCATCTACCATTTTGTAGTCCAAAAACTTGGCAGCGATAAACTTCTTTAATCCAGCATCTTCTGTTTTATATTTCTTTTCCAACGCATCCCATAGTTCTTTTGATGTTTCCACATTACTATAGACGTTGTAAAGATTATCCTCCAGTCCGCTAAGAATATAATTCTTGCACAAAAAATCTGAGTGCTTCCATGCCTCAGTTACAACAAAACGTTCATTCTCAGGTGTTGATTCCGGCAAAATCGAAATGACCTCCTTAATAAACTTTTGGAGGTTTAAAGTAGTTAAATAGAAGAACATCTTTTGTTGCCATCGTTTGAAATCAATTCCGGTGAATTTTCCAGGCTTCTCTGCCGGGCCGGTCTTTGGTGCGATCTGTTGGAGGATGCGGCATTGCTCGTAGAACCAACCATGAAATTTGGTGTGGCGATGTGATAGCATTCAAATTTGGAGTCATGTCTCCCATTTCTGTCACAAACGAAGCAACAGAAAAAGTTTATTAAACGGTGAAGACTTCGAACCGAATAAGTTTTGACAGCAATAAATATAATACACAACGGTGAAGATTTTATTTCTTCAAACCGAATCAAGGTTACACAAACAGATTTAAAATACTTGAAATGAAATGCAGTAAATTGTATGTTGTATGCTTGATGAAGTTTTTATATCTTCAAATCAAGTACCCAAATGAGTAGAAAGTTATGAAAACTTTAATCTCAATCGGAGTATAAAATCCGAAGATTTTAGTCTCCAAACAACATATAAGTTCGTTACACTGAAACAACAAACATACACGTTTTTTTCCTTTCTAACAACGTTCTGTTGTTGTTAAACAAGAACAAGTGAACACAGAAATAATTATTAAATTCCTTAAGCTCGTTATCTACCCTATGTTCAAAAAATCAGAAAAAAAACCAAAACCAGAAAAAACAGAAACTGGAAAAATAATGCAGAAGTAAGAAAATATCCGAGGCCACAGAATTCACTATGTGTCCTTAAGGAATTTAATTCCCTCACTGTACCCGAGGTTATGGATTACTTCCTCCCAGGATAAAACGGATATACATGTCGCAGGAGTAGCGGTACATCAAACACCTTCGACTTCGACGAACTCAAAGTTGGCAACGAAACACAGTAAGACTCGATAGTTTTATTTGTGAAAAGAATGTAGAATTTTCAGATGCAGGAACAAATTTCAGTGTATTAAAAATGAGGCATTGCCTCAGTTTATATAGCCTCGAATGTGCCTCTTAGGAATAGGTTGGTGACTGTTCGGAAAGGCCTTTGCCTTTTTTCCAGAAAAGGAAAAAAAATCATTTTCCCTCCATTTCTCATTCACACCAACTTAGCTAGCTTTATTCATTAACTAGCTTTAACAATTGCCTCAGTAAGACATTCTTAAAAGTGAACATGAAAGAGTGGATAATCATATAGAGAGGTTCATTTGTGCCTTCACAAGAATTTTTATTTCCGTATTACAATTCTTCTTTACTCCATCTTACAATTCGATTCCTATCTTCGTAATGTCCTCAGTCAAAAGTTCTTTAAATGGAAAGCTTCAAAAGAAAAGAAAGGTGACTTTAACTGTTTCTCTGGTGAAAAAGTGAGGCAGTATCGTAAAATAAAAGATACTTAAGAAGCAATAACACAAAGAGAAGTGACAAAAATATGTTGAGAGAAAGAGAGTTTTTCTATTTGATCAATTGTGTCACATATCACTTCTCCTGCATGATGAATTCCTAATTGACTCAAGGTCGTCTTCTGGGAGGCAATACCATGATACCTAAGCTTCACGAGGATTGTGCATGAAGATGGACGTCCGAGAGCATACTTTAGTGCAATCTCGAGGATTCAGAGTGTGGATGATTGCATGGGAAGGCGAAAGGACAACATATGGTGAGGAAAATGTTGAAAATTTACTAATGTGTAATTAAGTTTATCCTGTTATTTATGACTCGAACAATTGGACCCCGCACATCGGAAATATCATTTTCACACACGTGCAATCTTAGTGACAAGTATCGTAAATTTCGTTAATGAAAGAGATATTGGTACGTAAGTGAAATGTTTGAGACATAGAATGATGGATGGTTATTGGATTAATAACAAGTGTTCCACGTTGGTAAACGAAGGAAGGATTGTGCGAGGTGTAAGATGGAACGGGTTGGAAAAGGGCCGCGGAGCCGAGAAGGGCCGCGACGCCTCTGGGACTGGGCCGCGGCGCCCCCTTGTAGCGCCGCAGCGCTAATTCCCATTTTAGTCTCTGGAGCCGCGGCGCTAAATGCTGCAGCACCGCGGCGCTTCCCAGGCAGTGTTTGCTCGACGGAATCCCAAAGGTTTGGCTGTTGAGGGGGACTTCAATGGCATTGAAACCACCCAATAATGGCCATGACTTGGACCATTATGTTGCTGCATTACTTGAGGGTTAAATGTCATCCATTACATGATAATTGATTGCCATTGTGGGGCACTTGAAGAGGTCACCTTGCACACCTATAAATTGAAGCTTAGGCTCAATTCTATAGAAGGAGAAGAGAACATGAGAACATATATGCACATATGAACAGAAAAACAAGTATATAACACCACAAAGAGATCAGATTTTCCTGATAAGCAATCCTTCTCTTAGCAATCTTCATTATTCGTGTTCTTCGCTGAGATCATTTGTGTAGGCTTTGCACACTTGATAGTTTGTTGTTTCATCTTGGGAGACTATTGTCCACACTTTCGTAAAGCCTATATACGGGGGCAATCTTGTCTTTAAGACAGAGGGTCATCTCTCGACTCAGCCGGTGGTGTTGTGATTTATCTAATTGATTGCTAAGCGTTTCAGGTGTAAACTTAACAGACGAATGATTGTAACCGTTCGTATTCTCAGCGGATCTACAAGCCACAAGTGTAGCAGTTCATGTTCTTGTATTTCCGAATACAAGTTCTATATTTGAAGTTTCATTCAAGATCAAGATATTGACAACTTGTTGTTGTCCTAATTGTTGTTTATCCTTTTGATCATTGTAATAGTTATTTACTATTCCCATTGTTGCTTTACATATTCCAACAGAAAACACCATCTGCGAATCGCAGATGGTGTCACAGGTTGAGTTTGCGGACCACGGATGGAGCAAGGACATCGCAAAAGCTGAAGGAACTGAAGGGAATGACCTGTGAATCACAGATCATGCCACAGACCATGTTTGCGATTCACAGATTAAGAGCAAACTGCGATAGGCTGGCATTTTGGTTATTTTGCAATCTAAGAGTGTCGCTTTTGGGCCTCTTGTATAATAATTTTGTCCTAGACTATAAATATGACACTTAGGCCATTTCATTTTTTGGATTATGTTGAATTGAGATATTTTGATAATACTTTGAGAGTTTGAGTGTTTGGGGGCTTGTTGAAGCCTTGATTGAACCATTGTTTGAGAGGAGGTTGCTAGGGACATTGGTTCCTTGAGGTCACCCTAATAGGTTTAGGTGCTTGATTTAGGTTTTTCAACTGAGGTCTCAAACTTTAATATAATTTTTGACGGCTTTTGATTCATTTTCTTGTGTTTACCTCTTTATCTTTTAATTTTTTTGTTGTTGATTTCGTTTCCGCAATTTGGTATGTCTCACTGCCTCTATTTAGACTATTACATAGAAGGTTACAAAAAAGGTGATCTTAAACATGACATTAACCATTGCAATCATGAAGAAAGTTATGAGGTGGTCTTAAACATGGTATTAACTATTAAGACACGGAGGAGGTTATGAAATGCGTGGGAGTTACGAAAACCACTATAATATTAAAATTTACAACACTTCCCCTTAGAATGTATTTTAGAGATAATGACTAATTAAATCCTTATTAGAAAAAAAATTTAGGTGGAAAAAAATGTTTTGCTAAAACAAAAAGGGTACACATATATATCTTGTGGTACACAATGATAGCTTCCTCATTAAAAACCTCGCGATGAAATTCCAATGGGATAAAACTTGGTTAAGAGAAAAGAGTACATCGCGTATTTTACTCTCCTGAAGAATACATCACTTGATATTTCGAAGACGACACATTCTAATATGTATATCAACTTCTGAAATGTTGAGGTTGACAATGCCTTAGTGAATAAATTTGCTAAATTGCCTTTGAACGAATTTTTTGAGCATATATTTCATTATTCTTTTGAAGATCATGTGTGAATTTTTTTTAGTGAAATATATTTTGTTGTGTCTTCCTTAATCCTCTGTCAATTGATCTATGCATGCATCATTGTCTTTACAAATGACAATGTTGTTGAGATCTTCTTTTTCAAATAAAAGCCACACCTCCCAAGTGTGTCATGTTATTGATCTCAGCCAAATACATTCTCAACTTACTTTATAAATAGTTACTTATTTTTTCATAATTTTAAAAAAATAGCAGCTATGGTTTTTTTTGCTGAACACCATGACATAGTTGTATTCTCATATGTCAAAAAAAAATTGAGATCGACCTTTATATGAATTAGACAAGTATTATACATCTACATAACCAATCAGTTGTGACTTGAATTCATTTAAATAAAATAATCTCACATTTTTTTATTTTGGTTTTTGGGAAAAAATTATTTCTCAAAAAAATATGGTTATTTCTTTAACGTTTTCTTGACAATTACATTAGACAATTGATAGCCTTTTAATAGAATTCAAAGGCTTTTCTCATGTCATAATAGTGATTGGTAATGGGGAACGGACAAGGTATAGCTATCACAAAAAAAAAGCCCCAAAAAGCCCTATTTTCCGTTAAAGTACTTCAGCGTGCCCTTCAGCCCATTTTATTTTCAGGCGCTAACCCAATTCAGCCCACATTAAAAAGTAAAAAAAATCAGACTTTTTGTGGCGACTAAAGGTCGCCACAAAAGGTTCGCTACAAAAGAACAAACTATTTGTGATGACTTTAGTCGCCACAAAAGATCGAAACAAGAGTCGCCACTACAGATCAACAAACAAAAATCATATTGAGCCTTCAAAAAATATCCAAAACATGTATAATATGTGTATAATTAGTAAGTATACTTTAATTGAGCCTTCAAGAAATATCCCAGAGCATGTATAATTAGTAAGTATACATTAAATAAACATTTATCAAAACATAAATTATACTTTGATATACATTTATTATACACAAATTATACAATAATGATATATTTTCTATGCATATACATTAGGGATATATAATTTATATCATATTTATACAGTTTTTGTACGTCGATATTTACTTATACGCCGATTTTTTGCTTATATAGTGTATAATACGTCGATTTTTACTTATACAGTGTATAATTAGAAAGTATACATTAAACCTACATTTATCAAAACATTGATATACATTTATTATACACATTATAAAATAATGTATCATTTTTTCTACACATATATAATAATGATGCATTTTTTATACAACAATGATACATTTTCTGTAGTGATACATATACAAAAATAATACAGTTTATATACATTGCTGAAATTAGTTGAAAATAAAATTATTTTACAAAGGCTAAAATATGACTTTTAAAATTCTTGGGCCACCAAATGTAGTTTCACTCGGTTGGTCATTTATGTTCATGTCCCATTGGTAATTGCTGCCTTTAATCTTTGAGCCCTTTATTACTCCTTGTAACATAACCTTTATCACTCTGCTTTCATTAGCTTTTAATTCCATATATTAACCTAAATTAGCAGCAATCTTCTATTGGAAAATGATATTCCCTCCTGATAGTGAGTTCTTTCACTCATATATATTCGTAGTTTTTTTCTTTGGTAAAGAGATCGAATGATAATTCTTTCTCCCATATTATATGTGCTGGTTATTTTTTATTAGTTTTTCGTCACGTGCGTGGCATGTATATGCCTGATCATATATAACACACAACTTTGTAAAATAATATTATTAAATAAAGTAAATATTTGAGTAAATAATTATTCATGAAATAAAAAGTACAAATCATCTAATCCTATGAAGGTGAACAATCAAATTTCAATTAGATACATGTGATTATTTTAAGCATATCTCACCTTATACTTTCTTGATAGAGAATATTCGTGATGTATATTCATTCATCCGTTTCGATTGCTCTGTCATGATCAAGATTCTTGTTATTCGAGTTTATATGCCTATTATAAAAATAAGATAAAGTTGATCACGTAAGGTATTATGCTAGATAAAATTCAAAATTTAAAATCATTTCGCCCTATGCTTTATCTATAGTCATTGCAAAACATAAACGTACAAAAGATTATTTTTAGACTAATTTGAAAGGTTATTCTTCATCACAAACAAACACCAATCTTTACCAACATATAATCAATTTTAAACGAATAATAATTAACCGTTATCGAATAAAATCTTTCCATATACAGAATGTTGACAAAGAATCGAAGTTTATTTAAAAGAAATTTTGCTAAATATCTAATGAAACTGATCCACCACCCACGTGCTCTCACAAAATGATAAATATTTTACTAATTTTAATTATTTTTTCTATTCAATAATTATCTCATAATTAATAGTCTCTTTTATTTACACATAATTGGCAAAACATAGTTTAATGAAATAATAAACCACTTTCATTATTCCTCCAGAAAACCACTTTCATTAATTCAAACATATCAATCAACTAAAAATTAATTCCAATTAGGTGCATTAAACCATTTAAACACATGTAGGATAGAAATTAACTTCTAGTAGGATTTTTTCGAGTTTGCATGCTTTATTCTCTATTGTTACCTCCTTAGTATTAAAAATTTTCCAAGTCTATCTTTTTATAATTATAACTTTTAACTCCAAAAGAGTTCTGTTGCAAGATTATCCTATATTTATGTTTTAAAATTCCACTTTGAATGAAAAACTATTATAAAATTATAAGAACACCGTTGAAAGGTGTTATCAAAGTATTAGAGCAAGGTCTTAATTATTTAAATGGTATATAGAATTGCTTTGATATCCTTTAGTAATTTAAAGAACTTCGCCCCAAAAATTATATGCCACAGAGTAGCAGGAGCGGAAGAAAGGGGTGCTAGGGGGTTCAATTGAACTCATTTGTCTCAAAATTACATTGTAATTCCCTCCCCATTTGCTCTCACAAAATGATAGCAGTGAAAGAAATAATCCCCTTAATTATTTTCATTAATTGAAAGACATATATACAAGTTACATATTTCCATAATAGGAGAATCATATTCATATTCTATTCCTAAAACATTATTCTACCATAATTCTAACCATACAATTATGGTAAGTGTACAAGACTAATTAAGGTAACCTTTACACTACAATATATCAATAATATATACACCAAATATATAGCCACTGCTTACTGCCCAGCCCGTGATGGGCCACTGGGCAATCCCCATAATGGGCCAGTCCGAGACACTGCTAATGGCCTATTATACCCATTTAACACACCCCCGCAGTCATAGCGGGCGGTCTTCGAACGCTGAGACTATCCCTAAAATCTTCAAAAGGACCGCGGGAAGACCCTTTGTAAAGATGTCCGCAATTTGATATCTTGACGGGACATGGCAGACGCGAACTTGACCACAGGCAACCTTTTCACGGACAAAGTGAATGTCCATTTCGATATGCTTAGTGCGTTGGTGCTGAACCGGATTACCTGAAAGGTAGATGACAGTAATATTATCGCAATACACTAAGGTTGCCTTCTGAATGGGACAATGAAGCTCCAATAGCAAATTACGTAACCAACATGATTCTGAGACCACATTAGCTACCCCCCGATATTCAGCCTCGTCACTTGAGCGGGATAGAGTCGCCTGACGCTTCGCAGACCAGGAGACCAAGTTGTTGCCAAGGAACACACAATAGCCAGACGTAGATCGTCTGGTGTCTGGACAACCACCCCAATCAGCATCTGTATACGAGACAATTGTGGATGTCGATGAAGAATATAAATGCAACCCATAGTCTAGTGTTCCCTGAATATACCGAATGATGCGTTTGAGCGCATTCATATGCTCAATATGGGGATCATGCATGAACAAACACACCTGCTGGATCGCATATGTAATATCTGGTCTCGTGAATGTAAGATACTGAAGGGCCCGCAAGACTATGATAGCTGGTCGGATCCTCGTATGGTCTGCCAGCCGCAGCCCCAAGCTTGGGCTTAGTATCAACTGGAGTGGAAGTGGACTTACAGGATGACATCCCAGCCCTCTCGATGATCTCAGCTGCATACTTTCGTTGAGACAAGAACATTCCATCGGAATGACGCTTGACGGCAATCCCTAAAAAGTAACTCAAGGGCCCTAAGTCTTTCATAGCAAACTCAGAGCTGAGCATGGTCATGATAGACTGGCGTAAGGCATCGGAAGAGACCGTCAAAATGATATCATCCATATACAACAGAATGTAGGCCAAGGACGAACCACGGCAGTAGATGAACAATGAATTATCTGACCTGCTGTGAGTGAACCCAATAGTCGAAACATAATCAGCAAACCTTGTATACCAGGCCCGTGGATACTAATTAAGCCCATATAATGACTTCTTCAACAAACAGACATGATGAGGATGTTTGGGATCCCTGAATCCCAACGGCTGATGCATATAAACTGTTTCCTTGAGATCACCATGTAGGAAAATATTTTTTACGTCTAACTGATGGATAGGCCATGCTTTCGACAGAGCCAAGCTGAGTACAGTGTGAATGGTAGCCGGTTTGACCACCGGACTAAATGTCTCACCACAATCCATCCCAACCTGCTGAGTCTTACCATCACCCACAAGCCGCGCCTTATGCCGTGCAAATGAACCATCTGAATTTTCCTTGTCAGCAAAAATCCACATAGACCTAATAATATTAATACCACAAGGACGGGGCACCAACTCCCACGTCTTATTATCAATTAGAGCATTAAATTCATCAGTCATAGTACTTTTCCAATTTGGGTCATTTAACGCAGACACAGGAGTACGTGGTAAGGATGATTTAAGAAAATTAGAATTTAAATTAAAATGTTTCTTTGGTTTAAAAATACCATGCTGACTACGAGTGACCGGTCTATGACTTGAGGAAGAAGTGGACTGATTTTAGGAATTGTCTGGGCTCGGGATAGGCGGCGGCAGCGATGGGCTCTTGGCCGCCCACGACTAATTTTGCCTTTGGACCGTTCGAGGTGGGCTGGGTAGCCAAGTGCTGGGCGATCCAGGGCGGTAATCTATGGTGACCCGATGGGGCCAGCTGGAGAAATTTTGAGTGCGCGACATGTCCGAAAAATGGTGAGTAATATACGGGGATATACTATCATCCAATAAATTATACGAACTAGGCTCGGGAGTATGAACTTTAGTAAATGGAAATTGGGATTTATAAAAAATTACATGGCGATTAATGATGATTTTCTTGGAGGATAAATCAAAATATTTGTAACCACGATGATTAGACGGATAACCCAAAAACACACACGGAGTGGACCGGGCATGTAGTTTGTTAATTGTGGTGGACGGAAATAACGGATAGCACAAGCACCCAAAAACCCGAAGATGAGAATAAGAATGAGTCTTATTATAAAAATTTGGAGGGGGGAAGAATATGTCAGACCTTTGGAAGGAACGATGTTTAGCATATATGTGGCCATTTGTAGAGTATGATGCCAAAAATATGGGGGTATGAAAGCATGAATTAAGAGAGTGCGGACAATGTTATTTATGGAACGAATTTTGAGTTTGGCTTTCCCATTTTGTGAGGATGTATGAGGACAGGAAAAATGAAAATTGATCTCATTATTAGCACAGAACTCCCGAAACACCCTATTGTCATACTCTTTTCCATTATCACATTGAATATTTTTTATTTCTCTTTCGAATTGTGTTATAATGAATGCTCTAAATTTTATGAAGACGGAAAACACTTGAGATTTATTTGCAATTGGAAACGTCCACAAAAATTTAGAATAATCATCCAAAAAGAGAACATAATACCGATGACCCAACGAACTTAGAACAGGAGACGTCCATAGGTCGCTATGAATAATATCAAATGACATTGAAGTATAGGATTTTGAGTCCACAAATGGCAACTTAACAATTTTTCCTAACGAACAAGATTGACAATTTGGAGTACGACTCATACCCTTACAAGAAATAAAACTATTTTTTTTATCTAAAACTGATAAAATAGAGGATCCCGGATAACCAAGGCGAGCATGCCACAAGAGTCTATTACCCAGCCCTGATCCCATTCCTTCTAGCTCAGGAACTTCCATTGGAGAAATGGCTGCAAAAGCTGATGGCAAGGCTTGACTCGATGGACTGAAACCGGGTGTGATAGGATAAAGATCTCCCCTACTATCACACCTCATGAGAGGACTCCCCGTTTTGAAATCCTTCACAGAGAAACCAAAATGATCAAATTTAACAGAAACAGAATTGTCAGTGGTGAATTTTTGGAAGTACACTAAGTTTTTAATCAATTTTGGGGCATGTAAAAAAATTTTCAAGATAAGTGGAGGATTGGGGGGAGATAGAGTTTTATGACCATAACCCTGAATTGGAATAGAATTACCATTACCGACAATTATACCACGAGGGTTGCTCAAATTGGCATAAGACGAGAGAGTACCTTGATCGGAGGTCATGTGTGTCGGTGCGCCGGTGTCCATGTACCAATTTGGATTCGGTTGCGTCAAACCCAGTGTGTACATCGCGACCTCAATATCTGTCTGAGTAGGGCCTGCTGCGTGGTGAGCTTGCGGAGGACGGGGCCCAAAAATTCGAGCCAGGCCGTCTTGGGTCGTAGCTTCTTTGGAATTATCGGGCGATGGGCGATGGGCGTGGCTGGCGATTGTTGGGCTGAGAGTGGGTATCCCAACCCAGGTTTCCTGAAGCTACTGGAAAATATGGGCTGCTGGCCCACGACCCATTGCTGACCCCATCGCCATGGGCCCCTTCTTTGGGACCGATGGGAGGAGGCCTACCGATTGATCGGCCGGGGCCAGCTCTTGGCTGCTTGACCACCGGAGCCACCACCGGAACCGCCGCGTTTGCACCGCAGTTTTTATTATTATTCTTACGATTATTTTTGCCGCCACCATGAGTACGATTTTGGCCCGAATTATCAACAAAACTTGAAGAATTTGTGAAGGACATCATTAGGACGACGGGGCTTGCTTCGGTAGCCGTCTTTTTAGCAAAACAGGCTTCTTCCAAAGTAAGCATGGAGCGGGCTTGATAAAAAGTGGGAAGTGGGTTGCTTTGACGAAGGAGAGTCCCAACGCCATTATAGGCCTCAGAAAGACCGGCAACCAGTTGTAGAACCAGACGATTATTTGTTACAGGTGCGTCAACGTTATGGAGTTGGTCTGCCAACTCCTTGAGTTTCTTGCAATATGCAGATACGTTTGGAAATTCTTCCATGCGAACTAGAGAGAATTCCTGCTCGAGTGTGACGACACGTGAATGTTGGTTATCTTGGAATATGTCACGCAATCTATTCCAGGTAGCCATAGCAGTGGTATCCGACTCAATAATCGTCTGTAAGAGGTCAACCGAAATAGTGGAATAGATCCACTGGAGAACGGTAGCATAAAGAGTAATCCATAACTGAGGATCCTCCGCAGGAATAGGTGTAGCGGGAGGAATTATGTGATGGGAGATAGCGTGAATTTTAAACAATTCTGCCCACGTCGCATATTGGACGTTTTCCATCTCAAGCACAATAGGGATACTGTTCTTGACGTTAGAAACCATGAGGGCAGGATGAAAATTATTCTTAGACATATTGAAAGAACAAAGAAAGAGGGAAAAATTGGGAATAGTAAGAGAGATTTTGAGAGCGGAAGACGAATTTTGGAAAAGAAACCTGAGGGGGGGGGGGTTTCGGCCGAGAAGGGCACAAAATTTGGGAGATAAATTTTTTGTTAGACCTAGTCTCTTGATACCATGAAAGAAATAATCCCCTTGATTATTTTCATTAGTTGAAAGGAATATATACAAGTTACATATTTCCATAATAGGAGAAATCCTATTCCTAAAACCTTATTCTACCATAATTCTAACTATACAATTATGGTAAGTGTACAAGACTAATTAAGGTAACCTTTACACTACAATATATCAACAATATATACACCAAATATACAGCCACTGTTTACTGCCCAGCCCGTGATGGGCCACTGGGCAATCCCCATAATGGGCCAGTCCGAGACACTGCTAATGGCCTATTATACCCGTTTAACAAGCAGAAAAGAATACAGTAACAACCAAAAGGAAAAAAAGACATAATATTGCTTCTATGGCTTATAGACATATTGCCAAGTTTCGCATTAGGTTGCCTATTAGAATAGAATCTAAATAATATAATGGGATAAAGATCATGCCTTTGGCCATTGAGCTGAAGTTCATATTGTGTTAAGGAAATTCAAAACTTAGTTTTATTCTCTTCAATTTCTATGTTTAGAATTGTCAAATTTAACGAAAATACAGACATAACAAAAAGAAGAAATTTTTTTAAGATACAGCATAATTATCAATTGAGTCTGATAAAACAAGAATTATATTAGATGTCATAGTGTAATATAATTTTGATACAAATCTTTTGAAATATCATGAAAATATTTGCAACAGGTGACGACAATTTGAAAAAAACTCTTTCAATATGTTTGAACCTATTTAATTACTTCACATCAGATGTACTCAAACACGGTTATTCTTTGAGACAAAAGGAGTTGTACTAAGGACATACCTATCTGAACACTTAAGTATAATATTTATAAATAATGGTTTGGCCATTAATTGGTATTTTCAAATGCTAACCTTCATTATATGATATACTGATGAAATATCTATAAGAAACATATTTAAGAAGTATTTCCAAATAATAGTTTTCACTAACATTTTTTTTCAATTGAAATTTATTATGTCATAATATAAGTGTATGCGATATCCAAATACTCTTTTACATCTTCAAATTTAAATATACCATTTTCTTTCGCCGTCAACCATGCTAAATGCTTGCACGTTATTAGGTTAAATTATTAATCGGGTTAAAAATAAATTAAGGAGTTTTTTTATGGCATATATTGTTAATGTTTTGTAGAAAAAACTCTGTATATTATATCTTGTATTGGATAATTAGAAGGGAAATGGGCATTCTTGCTCTTAAAGGTAATAATTTTTAGTCATCATTGGATAAATCATTGTTACTTGCGATACACAGAACCAAGACCTCAAGAAAGAAAACTTACTTGATCAAATTATTCATCCTTTTTGTAGATGAAATTGATGACTCCCAAAAATCAAATAAGATTATTGTTTTTTCTCTTGGTAGCCTTCAGACTTGAATTCGTGGGAATTGATTCTCCAATATTGTGCTTGGTAGTTTGAAGAGAAAAGACACCACCTTAATTATAATTGACACCAAGAAGTAAATGAGAAAGAAAAAAATGAACGAAGGATTGTGACTATTGAATTGTGTTCTTGTGGATAGCTATTTAGAAATAGAGTAGAACAACAACATACTCAGTGAAATCTCACAACGTGGGGTTTGGGGAGGGTAGAGTGTACGCAGACTTTATCTCTACCTTGGTAGGTAGAGCGGTTGTTTCCGAAAGACCCTCGACTCAAGAGACAACATACACACAATCAAAACAAGAGAAACGGTCAGACCCGGACAAGAAATTTAAAGCTGTATGACAATGATGGTAACAATTCAATAGTCACAACCCTTAGAAATATAGTATTTAGGTTAATATAAGGGTATTTAATTAATTTAACTTTTATGTTTTGGGGTTCATGCTTTTAATATAATATATAGTATAGATTAATCTTTGTTAGATTCTAACTCCTAATTTTATATTAGAAGTGCTTGTTGAATTCTGGGGGATACATCTATACTGGGTGAAATATCCTTAAGGACAATGTCTTTAACACACCTCAAGCTTTCAAGAATACCTACAGTGTTCATGATCAAATATTTTTCGTAAGATTTCCAACAAGATATGCTTAATGTCATTCCAATATTTTCGTGTTGGGAAAGATCTAAATCTAGTCAATAAGCTTGCCGAAATAACTCTATTTGGTCGTGTATTATTAGCATGATACATTAACTCCAAATTCACTAAGATATGATATTTTAGCCCAACAAGTTTTTCATCATTTTCATGAGGCCAAAATGAATCTTTATTTATATCAAACGATCTCACAATTATTGAAGTACCTATGAATGTACTTTATCCATGTAAAATTACTTTAAAATCTTTTCACTATATGTTGATTGATGATACTCGATTAGAAACTCATATTTTTAGTTATAGTTCACCTTATTTTTGATTGTTTTACTTGTATTTAAATTTGAACTCATTCACTTTATGCTTAATATATGTTTTGATGTGCGGGACAAAAATCATAAGCTGGAGCTAAAACCGTGAAGAGAATTTTGAATTCTAAGTAGAAGTTGAAGTAGTAAAATGGGATCATGTTCGAGATCAAGCACCAAGCACGCATGAAAAGAGTTGAAAAAATAGAAATTAGCCCAAAAATTACACTAGCACGATGTGTGGGCAAGTTGTCAGCGTAAAATTAATGCTGGATCGAGAAGAGAATGATTCGCAGTAAATCCCTCTCGCCACGGCGCGGGGGACATCGTGCCGTGCGACGTGTTTGGCGTATTTTGGACGACTATGAAAAAATTCAAGTCTGAATAAATGGCTTGCATAGCATGTGGGACGTTATGTCATGAGACGTGTCTGGTCAATAACTCAATTCAGTTTTTATTCATTAGGGTGTTTTGGTCCAAGGTCATTTCAGCATAGTATAATACACCCTTAGCGTATCTTTTTGAAATTTTTGACCTGCGGAGATCAGAAGAACGAGTAATATTGTAGAGCATGAATTAATCGAGTTTATATATATCTTTCATCTATTTCTTGTAGTGGATAGTTTTATGACTTGTATATTTGTGCCATGAGTATGTGTGACTAATTTTCTTAATTCTAGGTTGATATTTATGAATGTTGTTGTTGAAGTTTCAATTGATGTAAATTGATTATCAATATTGATTTATTTATTCATATTATGTTTCTAGTTATTTGATTGCTTGATCACCAATTAAATATTATCTATAGAATTAGAATTGAATTTGAAAGAGGATTTTTTAGATTTAATATATGATTGAATAGGGTAATTCTTGAACATGGACCTTAGGAGAGAGATTCACAGCTAAGATAGAAATATACCTACTTGTCTTACTGTAACAATCCAAAATTTCATTAAACTGTGATGGCACCTAACTCTACCCGTCAGGCAACCAAAAGCAACTGCAAAACAAGACAATATAACATCTTCTAAAGAATTACATATTATAACTTGTATACAACGCAAGCATTCGATACAACCACTAGAAACTGGTGTCATAAGTAATGAGCTACTAAGAATAAGAAGTATAGCTTTAATATTTTGCATTTCTTCTGCTAAAAAAAGTGAAGAGGAGAGGTGAGTAAAGATCAAGATCGAATATGAGTTCACAAATCTGTTTTTTGCTTGTCAACGTTTTAAGTATATTCAAAGATCAGCCAAAAGTTCTAAAAAAAACACATTACAGTAAATAATTTTAGAAGAAGATAAAACAACAATAAGAAATTTCAAAGTCAAGTAGGGTTCATCTGAATCGTAAACGGGAAAATAGATTAACAGAACAAAATATTACAAAAATTGTTAGTAGAGTTGTATGAAAAAACCTACTTATATTGTTGACTATAATGTGCAAAGTTCTTTTAGTTGATTATGTGGTGTCATTTTCTCCTAATTTTAAACTTTTAATATTTAGAGTCTGTTTGTTCTTTTCGAGCTCGGAGTAACATTTCTCATATGCAGCGAGATGACGGCTCAATTTTATCTCTCTTTACAAATAATTCTTAGTTACTTATGATTCTAGTCAGAGGAGATGGATAAGAGAAAAAATATAAAGATCAGTAAATAAAATAGAGAAGATCTTTATAAAATTATTTTATTGTATTCAAACGGTAAATAATCATGAAAGACCGTTACTTTGATTTGGGACTCTTGGGATGCATCTTCACATATATATCTATTTCACCGACCTTCTCTCCAAGACAATGTCCAAATCGTTACGTCTTTTGTGCGGGTCGAAACTTATCCGACAAGAAATTTCGCTATCTTAGGACCATTATAGTTGCGGCTGCCGTTCACCGGGGCTTCGATCCAGCCGTATCATTGGATCAACAACTTTCTTAACCTTCCGGCACTGGAAAGGGGCTGAAACTTATCGAATCGAAAAAAAATCTAATATAGTAATAGGGAGATTTACAAGAATGGACTTGCACATTTGATCCTTTGCCTCATGAGCGAATTCGTTTGGTCATGAATTTTTTTTACTTTTTCTGGATTTTTTAAAAAAATTAGCGTTTGGCAATGAAAATTTCAATTACAATTTGAAGTTTTATTTGGAAATTAAAAAACACCCAAAATCTTTTTTTTACTATTTTCACTTTCAGTTTTTGACCATTGCTTTTGTTTTTCCTTTTTCAAATTTTATCCTAATTTTTTGCTTATAAGTTTGACTCCATTAATAGCACCCAACAATCAGGATAAATACCCAACTACATTATTTCTTGAATATTTCGCCGAATTGAATACTTTTCAATTTATTTTTTATTGGTGTCTTACGTTGTTTGGGATTCAATAATGTGACCTGATTCCTTGATATCCACATATGATTTTCATTCTTTTTCCCTGCCTCTACCTTGCGTTGTAATGAATATGATATGCTTTTAAAGTATCACCTCTACCTTTACATGTGATGCCTTGAATTACGTTGTAGAGAAGCAACAACATCTGAATGTCATACATGAAACATGGTATTTTAGTGTAATTCTTGGCTATTAACACTCTCTGAGAGTTGATCGGTTTGAAAAAATAATAAGCATTAGAATTAACCATTGTAGTTTTATATATTGCATAAAACATAAGGATTTGCGTTAACGAATGTCATTTGGATAGTGAAGAAAATAAACAAGGATGATAAATTCGGGCAAATTAGTTAAGTTGAATGATTTTGCTAATTTTTAAAAGTTGGGGTATAGATCATATTGTATGATTTTTTTTAGGAAAAACTATCAAAAATTATTAGCAAAAACTATAAACAAACACAACTCCATCTTCGACTCCAACTTCAAAAATTCCAATAAAAGTGATTTTGTTTTTTGATTTTATTGCCAACACTCATGCACATAATTTCAAGTTTAACAAGTTTTGACTTTTAATTTTGAAGATTTGTCTATGGAGAATCGGAGACCAAAAATTCAAGTCCACCTATTCACAAGATCATTGGGTGTAAGTTTTTGTAATAATAAACACAAAACAAGGAGTGGATACGTGAAGGGCTAGTTCATTTTTTTTGCACGGATTTCCCTTAATACGAACTGGTATTTAATTTTTACCCCTCAAATAGTTGGTCTTTAATTTTTATCACTGCTTTTCATTTTAAAAAAATCCGTGGATCAAAGTACCCTTATTTGATGCTCTACAAAATTAGAGATTATGGGTTTCGATCCCCAACAGAGTTGAAAAAAAATTAAATGCGCAAGTTCGACATAAGTTTTGTAGAAATGAAGTTATCCGGCATAAATTGTGCGTCAACTAATTCGCAAGGCAAAGTTTCATACTTATGTCGGACAATGCAAAACTTATGCTGGACAAGACAGTTTCTATTGCGAAATTAGATAGGGTAGGTCAATTTGTTTTTTTTTTTATGTCAGGGATATATTCAGTCACTATTTTGTTACTTGAAGTATCAAAGACAAAAATTAAAGACTAGCGATTTGATGAGCAAAAATTAAATACCACCTCAAAATAGGGCATTCGGGCAAATTGGCCGGACTAGTTGACTGTGCAATTGATTGGGTTGCCACAGAAAATCAAATATATACACTCTTTCTTGCTTTAGGAAAAATCAAATATTTACGCTCTTTCTTGCTTTAGGCCAACAGTTAACAGACTTGTCTCCGCAATCAGATGTCGGAAGTGGAGAACATGGACCGAGCATTGTCATACTGTCATACATAGATGATTATGTTAAATAGAGTAACAATTTGTTGTCAATAATTGATAGGTTAAATCTAAAACTACATAGTCAACAATTAACTCATGAATCTTTTATGACGTTGATCAAAGAAGGCCCTACTCTTTTCAGTCCACGCCTCAATTTGTACATATCAAAAGCTTAAAAGGCAGGGAGTGTGGAGGAAGGAAAATTGTACAATAATTAGCTCTCAATCATCTTTGACCTACAAATAGAAAAGTATACCTAGGCCATATGTCTCCCACATTATCTTCGTGAATTTAACTCAATATTTTCCTTGTATATTTTTGTTCTACTTTTTTGACAAAATAAAATTTTCTTCTCATCTTTACTTTGAGTTTGCTCACATTATTGCTTATAAAATCCAATAAATGAGGTCATTACACCTAGATAACATCAGATGTAAAACAAATCAAATTATCATAAAATATACTCCCTACGTCCCAATTTATGTGGCATTGTTTGACTAGATATAACATTTACGAAAGAAAAATGGACTTTTAAAATTTGTTGTCTAAAACAAATTTTAGATATTTGTGGGCAAATAACTCATTTCATTAAAGGGTGAAAGGATAATTTTAAAGTTAAATTATTTTTTAATTATAGAGCGGTGACATTCTTTCTGGGACAGACTAAAAAGAAAAATATGTCACATAAATTGATGGAGGGGTAGTTAATATCAACTAGTTAGGGAAGTGTACGAGAGCTTTCAGAATCCATATAGCTAAGGCGACAAGGTATGTAGGACTAACTCTTATTTCTTTTGGCATGATCGATATAGAAACAACACTTACAAAATGCTTTTCAATAAAGACTCTACTCTTAGTCATTAAGGATGTACTTGTGGTTTATTCCGTCAATTGGTTGTTGTACCTTACATGTTCTTTGTAGAGATTCTTTTGCATTCTACAGTATCATTCTTAATTTGATGCAACAAGGTCCCTTGTTGGTTTCTGACAGCTAAATCAATAGTATTTGTATCATTCTTATTAATTCATTGAAGGAGTAAAAGATGATATGTTATCCGCATAAGGATAGTCGGAGGTGTAACGACCATACATCATTTTGATGGGTCCAAAAGAGTATCTCATATCCTTTCAATGGTATTCATGTGTATGTATTATATATCTATATTACCCTCAGAGACTTATACATTATATACGTGATACACTATACAAAAGATATTTTCCACAGAGGCATACGACATTATATAAATGATATACTATATAGAATATATTGCCCACAGAGGCCTACGACATTATATACGCGATTATATTACATTTATATACAATATGGTCCACAACGGCGCTTCTGAGTTCTAGGTTGTACCTTTTGGTTTCCCTTGCTCATTGATGCCTTATTAATATTTATTTATGCCTTACATATTCAGTACATTCTTTCGTACTGACGTCCTCTTTGCTGGGGCGCTGCGTTTCATGCCCGCAGGTGCAGGTAGATAGACAGACATACCTCTACAACAATTTGCTTAGTTCAGAAGCCGGTCGTCACACTCATCTTCTTCCAAAGTTGTTACACAGAGAGTGGTAGATTATACTGCATGTGTTTATAGTTATTTTGGCTATAGCGGGGCCCTTTCCTGACTTGATGACATGTCATAGTACTCTCAGAGACTTGCAGACTAGTGGTATCTGTATATTTATTTTGTACGGCCTTGTCGGCCTCCTTGTTAGTTGTTGATACCTTTATTATGGCTTTGTCGGCCTAGATATATATGTATACATCGGTTGGGTTGTCACTTGTTACAGGTTATCATATCCATACTTCTGTTGTGTTGGTTATTTTGAGTCCTTGTTGGCCCAGACAGTTAAATGTTCAGGCTATGATACACATGTGGTACGCTTGGGTCGTTCAGACACCGAGTGCCGGCCACATCCCCCAAGTAGGGTGTGACAAACTTGGTATCAGAGTAGGTTTATTTTAAGGAGTCTACAGGTCGTTTCTAGTAGAGTCTTATTTATAGGTGTGTTATGTACAACACTTATAAACAGGAGGCCACATGACATTTAAGATGGTTACCTTCCTTCTTGATATAGATCGTGCAATAGAACTGAGTTCTAAGTGTTCAATCCCTAACTCTTATCTTGTTTATAGTCATAATAATGCCTTCTTCCAGAAAGGCTATGACTAGTGGGGGAGCTGAGCATGAGTTGCAAGGGGATACGAGTAGTGCGCTCTCTATGGAGACAGATCCGTCGGAAGAAATGAGTGAGCCACCTTTCCAGGTCTATTCAACCCCAGTAGTACCAGAGGAGCTGAGGGAAGCTCCCATATCACCAATTCTACCACCAGCTTTGTTTGATGAAAATGTTAGGAGAGCGGTATAGGTGTTGACCTAGTTTGTAGCCTCATAGGCATGGCACCTCCCTAGAGTAGTTGATATTGATATACCCCTTAAAGGTTCGGGGAGTTCACATCCTAGAGAGATTTTCGATCGTGGAAAACTTATGGGTACATGATTTGACCAAGCTGATGGTAGTGAAATGTTACACCTCGTAGTTTTGTATGTTGAGATTTGTCGTATGTTAATCCTCCTAATCTTGGACATCAGGATTATCTTTGAGGATATACGATATTAGACATGCCTATTATTACATCCCGTACTTTAATTCAACATATACACGACTAAGTTGAGGTTGACGAATGCTCTGAAACGTGGGAAATAAGATTTAGGGAAATAAAAAAAAGATGAATGAGCTGATTGCTTACCCGATGTGCCTACTTCACCAACTTACCTTTTGTCCTACTAGCTTGAGCTACTTAACACTTGTTGTGATTATTAAATGAGGATGGGACACATATCTAAATGATTAAGTGCAGCATATGACACCCATTAATTAAGCAAGTAGGTGTATCACCTACTTGCTAAAAGGAAAGGCCAAAATTAAGCCACCCAAAAAGACATGTGTAGGTCAGCCGAGAGGGTATTTTTAGGGGCTGACCCTCTTCCTATCTCCTCATCATTTTCCAAGTAGTAGGACTTAAGAGGAGCCACGAAATTCTCTCAAAATAACTAGCTCCAAATCCCTTAAGAAGCTCTAAGTAAACTTCTTCTTCTTTCAATTCATGTTAAAGGTTATCTCTAATCTTGAAGGACCTGAAGTGATGCAAGTTGATGGTCATCCATGGAAAGGTTATTTCATCCCCACAAGATCTGATTTAGGTGAGAAAATCCTACATTCTTCATGTATTAGAGTTTATCTAAGTTCTAGCTAGTTTGTTTGGTGAAGAACTTGTGAAGTAGGGGTTGGAAATTGGGTGAAAATTGTTGGAATGTTATGACTACATTTTAATGTTGGGTTGTGGTTGAAAATTAGTAGGACTAAGTGGATATGTTGTTAACAGGTTCGGGAAGGAGAAAATGGGCTTTAGAGCTATAATTGTTTAATCGTAAATCAAGATTGCCACTCGTTATACTATTGTTTGAATTGTCGGAATTATTCTTTTGTTGTTGAGGGGCTGAATGGATGAGATTGATTATTGATATTGTTAATATCGTTGTTTGGTGCTGTTTTGAATTTGGGCAAGTGAGGAAATATAGAGGAAGTGATGCCCGATTTTTTGTAAGAGAGCTACTAGCTTAGAAATGTGTTTTGAGTCCTTCCATGACATTAACCATAGTTCTAATACCTTGATGTAGGTTGAAGTACTACATGCAGTAGGTGGAGTCGTTAGCAACAAAGGTATGTTAAGGCTACTCTTTCTTCTTTTGGCATGGTCAGAATGAAACGAACGTAAATGAATAATATCCATAACGGCTCCACTCTTAGATATGTTAGAGGCTGATGTTCTTGACTTCTATATAATGATAGTGACTTTATCTTATGGCTTGTTGATTCTTCAAAGTAAGTTATGTTGATGATGTTAGTTCCATAATGTTAATCGGAGGGGGCAACAACCTTACGTCACTCTGATAGACTCAGAGTTTCTTAGTATCATTCATGCATTATATACATGTATACACCATGACCTCACATGCGTATTATATATGTCTGTTATATGATATGTATATGGAGTATGGGAAAGGTTATGGCGTTATATACGCACCACCACCTGATCAGCTGATATATGATGATGATTATGCCCATAGAGGCCGATATGATATGATAGGATGCACACAGAGGCTTGATGGCGTTATATACGCATATGTATATGTAGGACCATGCATTATATACGCACATGTATGATACTTAGGCAAAGTATGGCCCACAGAGGCATTCTGTACAGGTTGATTATTACTTTTCTTAGGTTACCTCCATGCCTTTATTATGCTATTTTTCATGCCTTACATACTCGGTACATTATTCGTACTAACGCCCTTTTTTCTTGGGGGCGCTGCATTTCATGCCCGCAGGCTCAGGTAGACAGGGCGATGGTCCGTACCAGTAGGTTATCTTTTTAGCTGATATTGGAGCACTCTACTTGTCCCGAAGTTGCGGTCTAGTATTGGTATGGTATTTTTGACATGCATATGGGTGTGGCGGGGCCCTGTCCTGACCTTATGATGTCACATACTTCAGTAGAGGCTTGTAGACAATTATGATGTAGTCAGATGTTATATGGCCTCCTCAGCCTATGTTTTTGTTGTATAGTAATCTATGGTAGCCTTGTCGGCTCATACGGTCATGTCCAATATCTATGTATATACATTTATGCCCTGTCAGTATTGCACATTTTCAGCTTATTATTTCTATGAGTCGGCAGGTTACCTCGTGAAGGCCCTCGTGGCCCATACTTGTTTACGATTATGTGATGAATGCATGTCTAGTGGTGCTCGACAAGTAAGGTCCGGGTGACCGTTATGGCCCTCCGGTTCGATCGTGACAAACTTGGTATCAGAGCAGGTTTATCGTAGGGAGTCTGCAAGCCGTGCCAAGTAGAGTCTTGTTTATGAGAGTGTTGTGCACTACACTTATAAACAAAAGGTTACGAGGCATTTAGGATAATTACCTTTCCTTCTTGTTCTAGATCGTGCAGTAAAGCTGAGTTATAAGCATTCCACTTTTAATCCGTCTCGTGTTTATAATTTCAGCAATGCCTATAGCAAGGAAGAAGTCCCAGAGTAAGAGGGCATTGAATACGGTCGCGGACGAGGGTACCGGCCGTGTGTCACCCGCTAGTGAGGGCTAGAGTGAGGCCCATAGTGTGACTCCTCCGCATGATTCCTTGACTCCACCACCTCCAGATGAGCTTAGTGGGGCTGCAGTACCCCTAGTTCCTCCACCTGATACTCCGGATGAGGATCTTGATATGTGAAGTATTGTATAGTTATCGACTCGATTGGTGGCCGATGAGGCCCAACGTCAGACTATCGGTCTTTCTGATAGAGCAGTTAATGTGAGCACTCGGGATTTCATCAACCTGGACCCTCCGATATTCACAGGATCAGACCTGAATGCGGACCCACAGAATTTTCTGAATCAGATGTAGCGTACCTTACGGGTAATGGATGCCACCGATAATGAGTCAGTAAAGTTTGCTTCTTATAGATTGCGGGATATTACGGTGACCTGGTATGAGACATGAGAGCATTCTAGGGGACCTCGTGCCCCACCAACTGGATGAAAAGAGTTTTTAGAGGCTTTTTTACAACATTTCCTGCCGGTCGAGCTCTGACGGGCCAAACAGGATAAATGTTTACGTCTTAAGCAGGGTAATATGAGTGTTCAGGAATATAACTTGCAGTTTAATTCGTTGGCCAGGAATTCTCCTACGATCATAGCTGAGATGAGCGATCGAGTACATAGGTTTGTTAATAGCTTGGGGTCACACTTGGTTAATGAGTGTACTACGACTTCTCTAAATCCGAATATGGATATTGGTCGCATTCAGGCTTATGCACAAAATCTAGATGATCATAAGAGACAACAGCGGGTAGATCGAGAGCGTGATAGGGGCAGCACAAGAGGGCCCAGTCCTTAGGTGACATAGGAGATTTCAGAGGTGGGTCTAGGCCACCGTTTTATAGGCTCCCATCCTACTCTAGGTCGAGGGTTGATCGGTTTGCTTAATCTGGACTAGGTCAGAGTTCATGAGCATCAGGGTCCCATTATAGAGGGGATTCTAGTCAGATGAGGCCACCTTTGAGTCGATGTGAGTAATATGGTAAGGCCCATCCGGGGTCGTGCCAATGAGGATCAGATATGTGTTATTCTTATGGTTATCTCGGTTATATTATGTGAGATTTTTTTACAAGAGGCGGAGGTTTTAGGGCCTAGTCGACCGGATCTATAATAGCTTCATCATCTTCAGCACGCCCGTCAGGGCAAGGTTATCAGACATCAGCCCGTCGAGGCAGATATAGGGGTAGATCAACTAGCTTCGGTGGTATTCAGAATCGTATTTATGCATTGATGGGTCTACAGGATCATGAGTCTTCACCTGATATTATTATAGGTATATTATCAGTCTTTTCACATAATGTATATGCGTTTTTAGATCCAGGCTCTAATCTATCATATGTCACCCCTTTCATTGCATGTATGTTTGGTGTGGAGCCTGAGTTGATAAGAGAGCCATTTGTGGTATCTATACCAGTTGGTGAGTCGATAGTTGCTAGACGGGTCTATCGGAATTGTGCAGTGTTAATTTGTAGCCATCAGACTCTAACGAATCTGGTAGAGTTAGAAATGGTTGATTTTGATATTATTATGGGCATGGATTGGCTGGCATCATGCTATGCTAATGTTAATTGTCGAACAAAGATTGTTCGATTTCAGTTTCTAGGCAAGACAATCCTTGAATGGAAAGGTAATACTACGACGCCAAATGATAGGTTTATTTCATACCTTAAGGCAAGAAAAATGATATCCAGAGGTTGTATATACCATCTTGTTCAGGACAAAGATGCCGATGCTGAACCACCTACTCTTTAATCAATTCTGGTGGTTAATGAGTTTCTTGATGTATTTCCAGGCCTTCCTCCCGAAAGGGAGATTGAGTTTGGTATAAATATGTTGCCAGACACTCAGCCGATATCTACCCCTCCTTGTAGAATGGCTCCAGCTGAATTGAAAGAATTATATGAGCAATTAAATGATCTGCTTGAGAAAGGCTTCATTAGGCCCAACATGTCCCATTGGAGTGCGCCGGTATTGTTTGTATGAAAGAAGGATGGCTCGTTGCGAATGTTTATTGACTATCGACAGCTGAATAAAGTCACTATTAAGAACAAATACCCTTTTCCAGAATTGATGACTTATTTAATCAATTACAGGGTGCAAAATATTTCTCAAAGATCGACCTAAGGTTAGGGTACTATCAGCTAAGGGTCAAGGAGAAGGACATTCCAAAAACGACTTTCAGAACAAGGTATGGGCACTTCAAGTTCTTAGTAATGTCATTCGGGCTCACAAACGCGCCAGCAACATTTATGGATCTAATGAACAACGTGTTTTGCCTATTTCTAGATGTATTTATGATCGTATTTATAGATGATATTCTGGTTTATTGTCACTCAGAGGTGGAGCATGCGGATCACTTGCGGGTAGTACTACAGACGCTCCAAGATTGTAAGTTGTATGCTAAGCTTTCCAAGTGTGAGTTTTGGTTGAATTCAGTGGCTTACCTTGGTCATGAAATGTCAGATAAAGGTATATGAGTTGACACTCAGAAGGTAGAAGTGGTGAAGAATTGGCCGAGGCCTACGACTCCATCAGATGTTCGTAGCTTTTTAGGCTTAGCCGACTATTATAGGAGGTTTGTAGCAGGATTTTCTACCATATCAGCACCATTGACAAAGTTGACACAAAAGGCCATAAAGTTCAAGTGGTCTGATGTCTGTGAGCAGAGTTTCCAGGAGTTAAAGGATAAACTAACATCGGCACCAATTTTTACTCTCCCAGAGGGTCCAGAAGACAATGTTATGTATTGTGATGCCTTGGGAACGGGTTTAGGATGCATGTTGATGCAACATGGTAAGGTGATTGCCTATTCTTCAAGGAGATTGAGAAAATATGAGAAGAACTATCTGACGCACGATTTGGAGTTAGTCGCGGTGGTTTATGCACTGAAAATTTGGCGACACTACTTTTATGGTGTTCATGTAAACATTTTCACGGATCATAAAAGTCTGCAGTATATATTTAAGCAGAAAGAGTTGAACTTGAGACAAATATGGTGGCTTGAATTGTTGAAGGATTATGATGTGGACATCTTATACCATTCCGGTAAAGCTAATGTTGTAACGGACGTATTTAGTCTTAAGTCTATGGTCAGCTCGATGCCGGTGCTGGCCGAGAGGAAATAGTTGATAAGAAGATCCATCAGTTAGCTAGGTTAGGAGTCTGATTAATGGGTTCAGAAGATGATGGCTATGTGATTCGGGATACATCAGAGTTGTCCCTCATATCGGAAGTTAAGGAACATCAGCTGGAAGACCCCATTTTAGGAAAAATCAGAGAGGGTATTCAACAAAAGAAGACCACAACCTTTGAGATTGACGAAAATGGGGTTCTTAGGCACCAGGGCCGTTTGTGTGCTCCAAATATAGCGGGATTACGATATAAGATTATGACGGAGGTCCATTTCTCACGATGTTCCATTCACCCTGGATCTACTAAGATGTATCATGATCTCAAAGGTATGTATTGGTGGAATGAAATGAAGAGGAACATTTTGGAGTTTGTAGCTCAATGTCCTAATTGTCAGTAAGTAAAAGTAGAGCACCAAAACATCGGTGGCTTGACTCAGAACATTGAGATCCCGATGTGGAAATGGGACATGATTAATATGGATTTCATTACATGTTTAACTCATTTTTATCATAAGTTTGATTCTGTTTTGGTGATTGTTAATAGACTGACCAAATCATCTCATTTCCTGATGCTCAAAACTATCTACACAACCGAGAAATACGCAAAGTTGTATGTTAAGGAGATTGTTCGCCTTCATGGTGTGCCTATTTCTATTATATCTGACTGAGGTGCGAAGTTCACAGCTAATTTCTGGAGATCATTTCAAAAAGGTTTAGGCACTCAAGTTAATCTTAGCATAGCTTTTCACCCCCAGACAGACAGGCAGACCGAGCGTGTGATTCAAACACTCGAAGACATGCTATGAGATTATGTATTGGACTTTAAAAGAAGTTGAGATGATCAGCTACCCCTTATTAAATTTGCTTACAATAACAATTATCATGCTAGTATCAAAATGGCTCTATATGAGGCTTTCTATGGATGGAAATGTAGATCTCCTATCGGATGGTTCTAAGTAGGCGAATCAAAATTATATGAGTCTGACCTAGTGCACCAAGCCATAGAGAAGGTGAAGCTTATCCAGGAGTGGCTGTTAACCGCTCAGAGTCGTCAGAAGTCGTATTCAGATGTGTGATGGCGGGACTTAGAGTTCCAAGTGGATGATTGGGTCTTCTTGAAGATATCTCCTATGAATGGTGTAATGAGATTTGGGAAAAAGGGAAATCTTAGCCTAAGTTACATTGGGCTATATCACATAATTCGACGAATAGGACAAGTGGCTTACGAATTGGACATGCCTCCCGAGTTAGAGTTTGTTCATTCGGTCTTAAATGTTTCTATGTTGAGAGCGCGTGTTAGGGATCCTTCCCGGATTGTACCAATTGACGATGTGAAAGTTACATAGGACTTATCATACGAAGAGGTCCCTATTGCTATCTTAGATCGACAAGTCCGCAAGCTAAGGACTAAGGAAATAGTCTCCGTAAAGGTTCTATGGCGAAATAAGAATGTAGAAAAGATAATGTGGGAGGTGGAAGAGGAGATAAAGTATAAGTATCCTCACTTATTTTACACTAAAGCCGATCTTTTGAGTGAAGCATAGCCTGGCCAAGAGCTGACGTATGGATACATGAGGTGAGTTCCCACTTCAGATAGTTATGTTTGATGTTTGACGGCCACATGCGGACTGATGATATGTATATGTTGTTGTATGGCCGTATGAGGTAAGTTTGGATATCTTCTACTTGTTGACAAGGTTCAGATAGTCCCATTTATAGGGGAGATTTTTTTTTGGAAAACCTTGAGTATTAATTGTTCCCTTATGTATACTTCTCATTCGAGGACGAATGTTTCTAAGGGGGGAAGGATGGTACACCTCGTAGTTTTGCATGTAGAGATTCGTCGTATATTAAACCTTTTAATCTTGGACATCAGGATTATCTTCGAGGTTATACGGTATTAGACATGCCTATTGTTACATCCCGTACTTCCATTCAACATATACATGACTAGAGAGAAGTGGAGAAGGAATTGAGTGAAAAAGTGGCTTTTTCTTTTCTTTCATATATGGGACAATGACATAAATGACTAATTGGGTGAAACTATTGACACCCGGTAGCTCAAGAATTTTTAAAGTCATTTTTAGCTTTTGTAAAATAATTTCATTCTAGCCATTTTCAATTAATTCCATCAATGTATATAAAGTGTATCATTCTTGTATACGTATTACTACAGAAAATGTATCATTGATGTATAAAAGATGTATAATTATTGTATATATATAGAAAAAGTGACATTGTTGTATAATTTGTGTATAATAAATGTATATCAACGTATACTTTCTGTTTTGACAAATGTATATTTAATGTATACTTACTAATTATACACTATATAAGAAAAAAAAGATGTATTATACACTATATAAGTAAAACATCAGTGTATAAGTAAATACCGACGTATAAAACTGTATAAATATCGTATAAATTATGTATCACTAAAGTATATGTATATAAAATATATCAATATTTTATAATTTGTGTTTAATAAATGTATATCAACGTATAATTTCTGTTTTGATAAATGTATATTTAACGTATACTTACTAATTATACATGTTTTGGGATATTTCTTGAAGGCTCAATTAACGTATACTTACTAATTATACACATATTATACATGTTTTGGATATTTTTTGAAAGCTCAATATGATTTTTTTATTGATCTTTAGTGGCGACTAAAGTCGTCACAAATAGTCCTGTTTCGATCTTTTGTGGCGACTAAAGTCGTCATAAATAGTTTGTTCTTTGTAGCGAACCTTTTGTGGCGACCTTTAGTCGCCACAAAAAGTCCGTTTCGTTTTTTTTAGTGTGGGGCTGTGGGCTAGATTGGGTTAGCGCCTGAAAATAAAATGGACCGAATGGCCAGCTCGGGTACTTAACCCAAAATAGAATTTTATCCTTTCCCCCTTTATATAATTTCCGGATGTGGGGGCAGATCTCAAGTTCGAACCCTACAATATTTTTTTCTTTATGAGAAACACTTCCTCTTTAATGGGTCTACAAATTTAATTTAATAAAATCATGAAATTCTAAATATTTAATGATTATACCCAAAAGGGGGAAATGTCGCATTTAATCATAGTTTCAATTTTTAATATAGACAGAACATAAATTTCAAAACCTCTTGTACTATCAGATCAACTCAACAATAACGACTCTTATACTATCGAATTTGATTTAATAGAATTACGGGATTCCGAATATCGAATGATTATTACCCAAAAAAGGGGGAAAACATTGCATTTAGTCATTGTTTTAAATTTTATTATATACATAAACAATATAAAAAAATCTTACACTATCAGATCAACTCAACAATAAGTACTACTCTTTCGTTTCAATTTATGTGATAATGTTTGACCGGGCACAAAATTTAGAAAAAGAGGAAGACTTTTGAAATTTATGATCTAAATAAGCTATAAATATTTGTGTGGATGTAAATTATCTCATAAGAGTAAAATATAGATTTTGAAGTTAAATTGCTACTCCCTCTATTTCAAATTATGTGATACTTTTCATTTTTCGAGATTCAAACTGCATGAACTTTGACCAACATTTTAAGGCGTATTTTTTCACCAAATTGATATGAGAAAAGTTGAAACTTATAGTACTTTTCATGTAATTTTCAAATATATAAATTATAATCTTATAATATTGAGTTAATCGAATCCAATTTAGGTTCAAAGATTAGTCAAATTGACTCTCGAAAAGAGAAAAATATTACATAAATTGGGTCAGGGGGAATACAAAATATAGAAAGGTATCATTTTATTTGGATGAAATAATAAGAAAAGAATGTCATGTAAATTGAGATGGAGGGAGTAGTAATTAACATCCTTAAAACGCAACATGTAACCTGAAAAAAGAGGCTATTTTTACCTATTTTACATGTAAAAATTCTCTATAATGTTAGTATGCACAAGTTAAATTCTATATTCGTTATCTAAAACCTAAAATTTTGCATTAGTGTAATTTTTCCTAATAAATAAGGTTATAAAAGTTGTTCTTACTGAGATTCAAACCCTTAACATTGCACATTAATGATCTTATTTATTTATTTGGTATTTCTACTGTTACTGACTGGTGATCAACCATTCAAGAGCAATGGAAAAACAATTCTTTTTCTTTGACAAAGGTGACCAAACTTTACAAATGAATCTCACTCATGAAAATACATGAGAAGAGACCTCCACCCAACTTTGTTAGAAAAGTTGAAAAAAGAAAAGCATGAAATGAGGAAAAGTCATGAATTTGATTCTAAACAATCTATTTTCCTTGCTTTACCTAATCAATACTTTGGTGGGAGCTGATCTTGTTGGTTTAGGAAAAGTTAAACAGGAATTTAGGACTTGATCATAGAAAAAGATGGGTGGAGGGATCGGCAGTGGTGGGGGGTCTCATGGTATTTTTTTTCTTTAAATAACATTTCGGGTACGAAATTCATTAATTCGATTAATTTAAATTTACTTAATGTCACACTAAGCAATTAAGGGGGTAAAGTTCTCCAGCCTACCAAAAAAAAATTCATTCTCAATATTTAAATCTGAAACTTTTAATTAAGATTGGATCTAATCATCTCACCACGCAAGTTAATTGGTAGTGGTTATAAGAGTGATTTTAGCATTAGATTATGGTATTTCCTTTATCTTCCGTGATTTCAAAAATTTGAACTATTATGTCATGTAAGGAAAGTAGACTAACGGTACATTATTATGTACATGGTAATAAACTAACCCCAGCATGATCTTGACCTTTATATATTCTCTTTGCCAACTCTTTTCCTAGCACCAAAGCTTTTCCCCTCTCTTAAAGAATAACAGGAGAAAAGAATCTTTGGGTTATTTAGCATTGGTGAAGGAATAGAATGGTGCAACAAGACTTGAGGTTTAAAACAAGGATGTGCCTGGCTCCCTGTATGCCACCCGCTTTCACCAATCTGCAGTTTCTTTGATTGGCTGATCAGCGGGTGGCGTGCCAGGAGCCAAGCATACCGCTTTCTCATCTCTACTTTCTTCCCCCTACCTTCAGTTTCTTTCATTTTCTCTTATTATCTAAAGACGTATTTAGAATTAGAGTTAGTTTTTTTCATCTTATATATATATATATATATATATAAAGCAAAAGAAGTAAATTCAGAGGAACTCATCAAAGTCGCTCTAAATTTGCCTCTCTCCATCAACACCAATCCACCCGTCATTCCCTTTTTATGTTCTTTTTTTGTGTGTGTGTGTTATGTGATTATGATGTGTTGATTTCATCTGTTATCACTTATCTATACATCCTCTTTTAAACTAAGTTAATTATCATTTAATGACATGTGCGGAATTTTGCAGAAGAGTATAGCCTCTTGTCGCGATTCGTCTTGTAAGTGGATTTGGATCGATGAAGGAGTACTATGACAGCTTAGGAGTTTTACTTCGTGTTCCAAATTAACATTCAATTTGCGTTAATAGCAAGTCGTTTGTGTATGCATACACATGTACTTTAGACAAAAGCTATTTACACACACATATAAAACAAAATTTGGTAAAGCGGGGTGTTTGGATGACTTAGTAAAGAATGTCAACCATGTTACAATATTCGGATTTGCTCAAACAACTATGGTTCTGTTAGGATTTACGTCTCAAATTCTACCTAATCAGAAAAATAGTAAATAAGCGAAGAACAAATAACATACAGATTTATAGTGGTTCACCTTCAATGCGAGAGCTACGTCCACTTTGCCGCTGTATATTTTACTATAATGGAGTTTTGAGTTTACAATTCTCTATTTTTCGACCATTCTTCTAAAAGAAAAATGACGCCCAAGTTTATATATAATGAAAACTAGGGCGAACATAATACAAGCCTAAAATTTTCAAAATACCCTCCACTAAATAACATTACATTATAAAATTTTCAACGTTCCACACTCTGCGTATGGTCTTCATAGTGTCAGCGGTAAATTAGGCTCCACAACTTAACAATCTCCCACTTGGAGGTAAATACAATGTACATATTTAATTACCTTCTGTTGAATGCGTTTCTTTATATACAATTTATAACCTCTCGTGCCTTATTATTAGATTCTACTAGATTAATTGTAGAATGCAGTACTCTTGGGAGTTTTAGTATTGTCAATGATGAATTTTGTGTCACGGAATAAAAGAAACTAAGAACGTTTCCACTACCAATTATTATAGTTATAACAACTACTGCAACCGTTACTTTTACACTTCTAACATTTCGAGTTTTGAATTCTCTCACATTTTTAAAATTTCGTCGAGCTTTCTCATTTTGTGTCACGGAATAAAAGAAACTAAGAACGTTTCCACTACCAATTATTATAGTTATAACAACTACTGCAACCGTTACTTTTACACTTCTAACATTTCGAGTTTTGAATTCTCTCACATTTTTAAAATTTCGTCGAGCTTTCTCATTTTGTGTCACGGAATAAAAGAAACTAAGGACGTTTCCACTACCAATTATTATAGTTATAACAACTACCGCAACCGTTACTTTTACACTTCTAACATTTCGAGTTTTGAATTCTCTCACATTTTTAAAATTTCGTCGAGCTTTCTCATTTTGTGTCACGGAATAAAAGAAACTAAGGACGTTTTCACTACCAATTATTATAGTTATAACAACTACCGCAACCGTTACTTTTACACTTCTAACATTTCGAGTTTTGAATTCTCTCACATTTTTTAAATTTCGTCGAGCTTTCTCAATGGGTTTCTAGTGTCACCATGTAAAAAGAGCGAACAACTGAAAATATTAAAAAAGATTGATGATGCTTCACAAGTTCGAACCTGCGACTTCCCACGCGAAGATGCAGCGCCTCGCCGGCAGGCCAATGAGTAACTTTATATACAAGTAGTGTCCTTTTAATTAATTTAACGTTTCTTTTCGTTTTATTTATTATTTATAAATAGTAAAAAAATTCAACGAAGCAGTATCACATGACACCCATCGGGTTTTCGTTACCGAGATATCTTTTTTTTTCATTGTTCCCACATGATACCCATCGGGAGAAGGTAAATCCGCCCGTCTTGAAATTTAAAAGTTTGCCTTAGAATTTTAAAGAAGTTGTTACGATGCATGTATCTAAACTATTTACATTTTCTAGAATTGACTAGTTAGATGTTAATTCATGTATCAGATTCTTTTACCTTTTTGGACAAATTATATATTTTATGTCTTTTCTTAAATTAGACAGTTACATTTGTAGATGCTTCGCTTTAATTATAAATACAATCGAAAAAGATATGTTCTGAAGTTGGATTCATGTACAAATTTACGTATATTTAGATTGATTCTTGTCAGAAAGAAAGTACAAATACATATTTTGTTACAAAGAAAATATTTCAGGAACTTTGTCAGAATGTCCGTTATCTGGTGCAGCTTGTAGTAGAACTAGTTTGGTACAAAGATCCTCTGGAACACATTATCTTGTTTGCAAGTTTCTGCCCCAAGTTGTCTTCTTTGGTATTAACATACAAGTTTTGTCAAGTTTTAGTATGTTTGTTTAGTTTAGTTTATCATGATTAAAGTATTTTTAAACAGCTTTGACAAAAAAAGATACATAAATCTTCAAACTCGTTAAATATTTTGATGTGAAATTTTATGTAAACTATATATCTTAATTGATTTCACAATCTTGATTATATAATTAATCAGCCAATCGCAGAGTTAATATTGTGCATATTTTTAATATATGGTGTTTGGTATTGCAAATGAAAATAGACAAGATCTACGTTTCTTAGAATAAAATTTGAAAACAAGAAAAGAAAAGGTACAATTTTACTTGCTAATCCAACTTATAAAATTTCTTTCCGATTTTACAATCCTAGCGGAAGCATCTATTTCAATGTTCAAACTTGCAATTTTCAGTATTAATGAGACAAAAATATCTATTCTTACGTTTCTATTTTGCAGAATATATCATGTGTTAGTTTGTTTTTACTTTAATATGAATATCATTTAACAAAAAAATATATTGATCATCATGGTATATATATCAAGTTTGTGATCAAACTAATTGGCAATTCGGAAAGTCCATTTGCAAAAATTCTCTTCGTTTTTTATTGTCACGTCCCTAAGTTATATAAAGTTTTTTGGGATTTTTAACTATGAAGGTCATTTTTGTACGAAATGAAATGGCTATAAATTTGAACTAGAACTCATTTACGAACGCACAAAGACAACTCACCCTATAACTTATAACTTAGTACTCCAATTTTAACATTTCCGAACAGAAGAACTTAAGATTAGTATATAATATTATTAAGGTCTTTGAGATGATTAAAAACTTGAAAGTTCATTATGCATCATATCTATTTAAGAATCTAAAAAGGATCATTTCAGTTTTTGGTATAATAAATAAAAAGAAACAACATGTTGCTCAAAATGTCTAAACTTTATAATATTGAAACTGATGATGGGGATGAGGAAAGTTGGAAAAGTATTATTTTTAGGATATTTCTTAGGAGGTGAATATGAACTTATCGAACTTGGATTCAAACATGTCGGGATAAATATTATTTTACACAGTAAGTGATTACTAATATGTGTAGCAAGCTAATTGTTATTTTTATCAGATTACTAATTAATTATAATTATACATAAATACCTGTAAGTAGTTTATAGATAACCTGGTTATGTAAAGAGAATTTACAGATAACACACAATTTGTGACATGGAATCGCAAATTATTCTATAGTTCATAATTGTCCTTTGTTTGTTTTCAAAGTTTTCCAAATTACGTAAGTTTGAGAAATAGATACCCAAAAGGATTTTAAATTTTACTTTGGACTAGTGACCTTGAGAACATTTCTTGCTAATTATACTGTTAAAAGGTCAAGGATACTTCAAATCTACACTCATTTCAGACATAAGACATTGATGATAAATTCATGACAAACTATCATAAATAATTTTATTTTTAAAGTTTTTGACCACAAACACAGACTGCATTTGTACAGGGAAGGTCTATGGTACATAATGTACTGATTGCCATGATCTTATGAGACTATAATAGGAAGACTTCCCCAAAATGTATGATGAAGATAGACTTGAGGAAGGCATACGACATGGTGAGATGGGAGTTTTTATGGGAGATGTTACAGGGTTATGGTTTCCCTCTAAAGTTCAGCCACTTGATTATATGACATGTGTTACAACTTACAACTACAAAATTTTCTCTCAAAGTGAATGGAGAATGCCATGGGTATTTTTAAGGAAAAAGGAGTGTGAGACAAGGGGATCCAATATCATCCTTACTCTTTGTACTAGTGATGGTGATGGAGCATCTCTCTAGAGTCTTAAATAAGATGGTAAAACTGCCAGACTTCAGATATCACCCCATGTGCAAGAAACAAGAACTGACTCACCTTACATTTGCAGATGACTTGACGATATTTTGCAAAGGGCATGAAGCTTCTGTGAAGAGGATCATGGAGGCTCTACATCACTTTCCACGAGTTAAGGGCTGGTAGCAAATACAGAGAAGTCAAACCTATTTGTAGCTGGGGTTACTGATGAAGTGAAGGAGAGACTATTACAAATGACTGGATATGCGGTTGGATCATTTCCAATAAGGTACTTGGGCTTGTCATTTTCTCCAAAGGAAGTGGACTAAGCTAGACTGTAATCAACTCATCCAGAAAATAACTGCAAAGATTAGGAGTGTGTCCACAAGACATCTTTCTTATGCTGGGAAGTTACAGATTATAAATTTCGTGCTGTTTTCTTTACATAACTTCTGGGGGTCTGTCTTACCTCAAAGTATTATAAAGGAGGTGGATAGGAAATGTAGAGAGTTCTTGTGGGGTGCTACTAAAAATAAGAAGATGATTCCTCTGGTAGCATGAGAGAAATTATGTACATTAAGAAAGGAAGGGGGGCTGAGTATTAAGGGGTGTAGACTGTGGAATATGTCCTCTGTAGGAAAGCGATTTGGCAAGTCATGGAGAAAAATAATATCTTATGGGTGAAGTGGGTAAATGGTGTATATATGAAAAATGCAGATAATTATTGGGAGCATATACCACCTGCTGACTGCAGTTGGTACTGGAGGAGACTACATAAGATAAAGCTGGGCATGGTGCATTGGTATACAAATGGTCACTACAATTTGTCTAACAATGGTAAATATTCTGTTTCAAGTGATTATACACAGTTGCTGGGAGTGGCGGAGGTGGCTGTGCTAGAGTGGAGTAGAGTAACCTTACCTAAGCATAGATTTGTTCTATGGCTAGCAACGCAAAGAAGATTGCTTACAAAGAAGAGACTGCAGGACATTGGTTTGGGTGATGCTAAAAATGAATGTGTTATGTGTACTGGAGGGGCTGTGGAAGATGATGATCATTTGTTCTTCCAGTGTTCATGGGCTACAGAAGTATGGAGTGCAGTTCAGAATTGACTGGGACTGATTCTCCAGGCTAGGGGGATAGTAGATGATTTACAGCAGATCAAGAGGAAGCATTGGAGCAACTTTAAGAAAGATGTGATGGCAGCAGTGTATGGTGCAGTAATATACTATCTGTGGGTCACTAGGAATAGCAAGATCTTCCAAGGAAAGACTGAATAGCAATTTTGTTTTTCAGCAAATTCAACATGTAATTAGAGAAAGAATAGACATATTTAGGAACTCAAAGAGAGGTAGGAGAAATAGTTACCTTATACAAGTTGTGTAATTAGTAGATACTTTGCGGTCTAAGAGCTTTCGACACCCTTCCTAGAAGGTGGTTAAGAACTTGGATGCTCACATAGGTATAATGGTTTCTTTTGTTGGTATGGTAATATTTCACAGTTATTGCCAAAAAAAAGTTTTTAACCAATTATAGCTACAATTTTGGATATTACAGTTCGTAGCTACAAATTAGTAGCTAACACGTGTATTTGCCCAAAAAAGTAAAATACATATAGTTTTGCACAAAAGAATATAGCCAGCGAAATATGTAGAGAAATACATATATGTAGTTATGCATTTGGCTGTATCCTTATGCCCACTAAAGCATTTAATACACTCAAATTACAGAGTATATGAAAATTCTCAATAAATTCAGGATACAATATACATAATAACCAAAATCATACAACATATATTTGGATACAAATATATCTAAATAGATTCTAAAATACATAAATACAAAAATACATTGTATTCTGAAATAAATCAAGTACAATACCTGCTCCTTCCCCGCTTCCATCTCCTCCACTGCTTCCAAAGGTTGTTCCTCCACTACTTTTTTACCCTTACTCCCAGAAGCTAACTTTAAAGCTTATGCAACGTCTTTGCTTTTGGTAGCTTTGGGAACTTCAGATTGTATTGATTTCCGACATGGGACGGGCTCTTTTTTTGCTTTGTATGCCTCTGGGCAGCCATTTTTTCAACATAGCGCCTGCAACAACATTATCTTGTTATTGAGAAAATTCCTAAATCAAAAGATGGACCATCGAATAAATCGTGTGCATTAGAGGGAATACCTCGAGTAACCCTTGTTGGCATTGTTCTGTCAGCCATTGAAGTCAAAATTGGAGGTCTTCGGTAAAACCTTAACTATGAGTGATTTCTACTAACTGAAATTGAAGAAGATACAATGAACAAAGAACCACCAAAAAATAAAAATGGCGTATACATCCACAAAAATAACGACCCAAAAGCACTTACCTGTTTGTGCGCAAGAACGATCTAGGTTAGCCAAGTCGTGGAGATATTGATGACAGAGAAGAGGGCGAGAAAAATGGTGATTGAAAAAGGTGGAATTTGAGATATATGTTGCATCTTTCGGCGGTGTCTCAAAATAACCGTATGTTAATGGGTATAGCTACCCTATGTAAAGTAAAAATACATTATAGTTACTAATGATAAATAAATTAAAATGTAGTTATTATTCATAAATAATTTTTAGTTAGCAGCAACTTTTTCTAAATTCATTAGATAAGTGCATGTGCTCTATTCTGTCACATATTGTATTTACCAAATATTAACTGATAATGTAATATAATGCGCATTGTTGTAATGACCAATCCCTTAAAATTTGATCAAAAGATCTGTATTGAATTTCTGAAACATTTAATGTTTTAGACTAAAAAATGAACTTGCACCTAATGAAGTTACTTACATGAACATACTTTTGGCTCAATATATCTAAGCTCAGTCTGCATTAACATATAGGTTTGAGTGTTAGTACTAGTAAGTGTAAGCAAGCATGGGGCCTGGAGGACCTGGACCAAGAGGGACGTATGGGTGGGTCCCCCTCAAGGTCCGGGAGGACCACCGATACCTGGACTAGGAGAGCTACCTGGATGGGGCCCTCCTCAAGGACCGGGAGGACCACCGATACCTGAACCAGGAGGGCCACCTGGATGGTCCTTCCTCAAGATCCGGGAGGACAACTGATGGCAGGACCATGTGATTTCTTTAGTAGTTTTTGCCATGTGGGCTCCTGGTAAAATATTCTTCAACTATATCTTCTCTTTTTCTCCATTGCATTATTTTTGAACACTTTCTGGTACTTTTCAGTAATGCCAGTAAAAGTAGAAAAGGCTAATATTAGGATTCATTTTGTGTTAACTGTTACTGTTGATTCAGATATAATTATTGTTTTTTCGTTAACCTTACTTTTTTTTTTAATAATCTACAGCCTGAGCTTGTTTTGTTGTTGCTGGATATTACAAGACTGTTTTGGTCGCCGAATGGGACCAGCTGGGCCTCCAAGACCTTATGATCCAGTTGCTCGATCCTAAAGAAAGTACTGAAAGACTATAAAAGAAAATAAAAAGGAAATGATGGTGTTTTCCAATATCTATTTTCTCCATCCCTTCTTTGCATAATCTCCTCTTAATTTGGTGTATTCCAATATCTATACGTCATCTTTTGAGTTATTAACTTATTATGTCAAAGACTCGAGAGGGTTCCTGTCTTACTAAATAGAGAAAGATTCATTTATGTAACAACCACAACTCAACCATTGTATGTGAAGTTCTTCCAGAAGACTACTGCAAGTATATTGTTAGTATTACTTTTAAGAAAAATCATGTAACAAAGCAACTTTGGGTAAATGGTTCCAAACCTCCGCAAGTATGTCATTGATGTCCTCAACTACAAACTGGTTAGGGTAAAGATATATCCGTCTAAATGCAAAACAATACCTGAATTGGAATGATATTCAATAGATTGCTTGATCCTTGTGAAATTACAACTTGGATTTCAGGTGCAATTTATTAAGACATCGCCTAAAATTTACTCAAGTGCAAATGATTATCCAAAACAGGGCGAAGGTTAGCTGAAAAGAATGCACAAAATAAAAGATGACAACCAGATTTCACATAAACTTGATTCAAGCAAAGATAACAGCTTAGTAAGTACAAAGAGAACTTTGTCAATTCCACAAATGTGAACAACACAACAAGTGCACTCAGAATCTTCAAAAGCTACTGGGGTTAAAGGGCAAAATGAAAAACAGCATCATTTACAAGAGTAGCTTCTCTGTTCTAGCGGAGATGGTATAACATTAATCTGCTTTATCAACAAGATTATTCCTGTTCTACTTGAGTAACTCTTCTATGTGTCAGCTGACGGCTCTTGTATTTGGAACCATTTTCAGTTGAGATGTTGGATGAAACAAATGAACTGGGAACTGAACTCGAAACTGGGTTAGGACTATTTACTTACTCCTAAAGCTCTGAGAAGCAACATGCTGGGTGGTCCTGGAAATTCCATGCGCTTCAGCAGCTAGCCGTCGAAGAAGATCCATAACAGTTGGGAGGAACCTTGATGAGACAGAAATAAGTCCAGCAAGCTGCAGAAAAGGAAAGTTAAACTCGGTGAACTCACATAAAATAACATCTCTTGTCCTCTTAAATGGAGAAGGGAAATAAGCACACAGTGGAACATAACATTCAACATGTTGCAATACATCCTTAAAGCATATCAGACTACAGCCGACCGCAAATACTCTTTTAGTCTTCTGGAAATGTTCTGTTTTGTTACCTAAAGAAAACAACTATATCTATTAATCAGACAGACATATTACTATCTTTTTCTGATGAGCACATAAGTTCCAAATGAGGCAAAGCCATGAGACTAGATTAGTTTAAGGTTCAGGTTTTGGGTTCAAGTCTTCTAGTCATCAAAAAAATTAATAAAAGAAAAAAGATTTTTTCCACTTGAAGGACCAATGACAAAACAATCTGCAACATTACCGAACAAACCATGCACGATCACCAAACAAAAACTAAGCTCTTTAAGGTCACTTGCACCAATGCATGTCACAAAAATAGGTACAAACTTCTCCCAAAGAGAACAAAAGCAAAAAAGAAAAAGAATTGCTTTGCCAATGCTCAAGGCCACCAAAGGCCATACCCTCCCTGTGCTATGAACTAAACTGTTCCTCTCCCAAATGAGCAAACCTCCCCTCCCTCCAAACCTTAACAATTTCTTGCTCACCTATAAAAGTCATATTTCTAAGGTCACACGTGTCTCCACCATTCGGGTAGCAAGTAGCTGCAGTTGGGAGACACAAGGGACATAACTCCTGATAATATTTTTCGTTCTTCATTATAGAGTACCTCCTTTGAGGACCAAATAAGATTTCAGTCTCATACATTTCCAGATAAGGTAGCACAAACAAGTAGTATAGACATGTTAATTTTGAATACATAATTTCAATATATCAGTATTGTGGCTGGATGCACTCAATGCTCTCGCTCTTCCTATCCTTTTTTTTAAGAAAAAAAACTTATATTTTTATTACATAGTGGGTGGGTGAAGGGGAAACGGGGGAGGGGATTACAAGGTGGGGAATTGAACCCTCACCAACAAGGTGAAAGTTTAGGTAGCCAACCAACTGAGCTACTAAGACCCCTCTCCTTTCCTTTTTCCACTTTCTCAATTCGGACTTTTTTTTTGATAACTGAGAAATGTACGAGGGTCGGTGGTGTACGGTTCGAAACTCGATGGATAATTGGCTCGCCTCTATCCCTTCTCCACTTAAATATCAGGCTGTTGTCTGCGACGCAGTACGAGCCCATTACGTGTGCTTAACCTACACATCATGGCCTACACTCTTACCACTAGGCCAAAGTCCTGGGGACTCAATCGTGACCCATTCTTGCATAGTCAGAAAGCAGTAATTGCATCTTGATTCCCACAGGGAAAAAGAAACACTTGCAACATTTTTTATTTTTAATGTTGCTTGAGACAGGCTGAAAACAAGTCATACAAGACACATCATTGGTCAATCCAACCTGAAAAAGTACATTGTTAAAAGTAATATTGTGCCCCAGTAACCTCCATCTTGAAGAATCTTGTCCCCTATAACGAGGGAAACATAGACAGCAGATGTTCAGACAAGGAAACAGTTAGTTCAAACAACCCATCTTATGCTCAAGAAAACCATAACCATAAATGAAAATAAGTTATTGAACTCACAATGCCATTCCTGAACTACTGCGGAATGTCCATCTGTATCCACAGAGCTTTCCCCAATAAATATACAACAAAAAGAACGAAGAGGTACAGAGGATTTCTGTGACAACAGAAACTGAATTAGATTAAAGAGAACGTACAGAATAAATAAAGAAAGTGCAATAGAAATAAAACATTAAAAGAAGCATGAATTCATTGAAACCAAGTATAATCATAGCCACTATAGCCCAGGCAGGAGGTAACCAATTATTGCTTTGCCTGTATGCTTCCTGAAGGGGAAAAGAATTTCACACATCAAAATGGTCCCAGTACTTGAAAGTGATTACAGGTCGTAGTCCTCAATAGACAGAATTGAGAAGCACTAAAACTGTGTTATTACACTCCTTAAAAGAATTAGAACAATAAGAAAGACACCTATTTAGAGTGACAGACATCACATGAAAATAGATAAAAGGTGCACTGATAAAGTATTCATGCATGATTTTGGATCAAATTACAACAATTGTTCGTCCAAAAGGAAGAAGAAGATACTGCCAGAAATAGTCTAGCAGAATCCTTATTCAGGTCTAAAATAGACTAAACTTTTGTGTTGAATAAATATATAATAACTTGAAAGAATTAGTTGTTATATGAAATGTAGCAGCTGCCAATGCCTCAAAAAAATCGTACGTCGAGGAGAATTCATATCTGAAATTTGAAGCAATTTCGTTGAGATTTGACATGATTTTGAATTGATTTTATAGCAACTCTCAAGGTTGAAAAAGATGATTGTTCAAATTTTGGATTACTGCAGTTGAGCTTTATTTCATGTGGGTGATATCTAAAAAAATAGAACATGTAGGGGAGCTCATATCTAGATTTAAAGCAGTTTGGTTAAGATTTGACATGGCTTTGGATCAAATACAACAGTTGTTCGTCCAAAAGGAAGACGACGACACTGCCAGAAATAATGTAGTAGAATTTTTATTCAGGTATAAAATAGGTTTATTAACATCCTATAGTTTTTACTAAGATTTTGCATTGGTGTGTGTGTGTATATATATATATATATATATATATATAAAATAACTTGACATAATTAGTTCTTATATGGAATGTAGCAGTTGTTAATGCCAACATCACGGTTATTAGAAGCGACTACGATTATTAGTTGTTAATATGCATTGAGAACTGAAAAGGGTCACATTTTAGCCACTAAGAAGCGACTACAGTTATTAGAAGCAACTACGATTATTAGAAGCGACTACGGTTATTAGAAGCGACTACGATTATTAGTTGTTAATATGCATTGAGAACTGAAAATGGTCACATTTTAGCCACTAAGAAGCGACTATGGTTATTAGAAGAGACTACAATTATTAGAACAAACTATGGTTATTAGAAGCGACTACAATTATTAGAACAAACTACGGTTATTAGAAATGACTACGATTTTTGTAAGCAACCTACGATTTAGATTAAATTATCTTGAAAATTGATGAATTAATTCTTGAAACTTATTTTTATTGGCATTTAAATGAACATTTTAACAAAATTATAATGTCACTATGGATATAAATACTAATATCAATGAAATAATACAAGTTGTTCGCTATTAATCTAAACATTACAAGTTGGTCGCATAATTATTTCACCTATTGCAATAAAGGCAAAAACATTTCATATTGATCACATATAATTATGTCATCAATTTCAATATAGATCATATGTAGTATGGTAACCATTTGCAACATGACTAAGAAAATATGTGATGTTCATATATAGTTATGTCACCAATTTCAAGTTGTTACATATAGCTAAGACTGTCACCAATTCTAAGTTCAACAGAAGGTGAAAGCAAAGAAAGTGGCGTATGTGAAATTGGTAGAAAGCAAGGATGAGGTGGAGAAGTGGACAAATAAAAAATTATATAAGATGGCGAGGAAGGAGGCAAAGCTAGCGGTTACGGCGGCGAAAACGGCGACTTTTAAACGCTTGTATGTGGAATTAAAGGAAAAAGGCGGGGATAAGAAGTTGTACAGACTAGCCAATGTGAGGGAGAGGATGACCTGTGACTTGGATCACGTGAGGTGCATCAAGGATGAGAACGGTGAAGTACTGGTGGAGGACGCGCTTATTAGACGGATGTGGCAATCTTACTTCCATAAACTCTTGAACGAAGGAGATAAAGACATTGTGTTGGGAGATCTAGAACAATCCGGAAGGTACCGAAATTTTGGATATTGTAGAAGTATTAAGGTTGAGGAGGTTAAGGGTGATGTTCGCAGGATGCGCGGGGGACGAGCGACCGAGTCTGACAAGATCCCAGAGCGCAGGCAGGGAAGGTTTGGAGTGGCAGACCGAGTTGTTTAATGTCATTTTTAAGATGACAAGAATGCCCGAAGAATGGAGGTGGAGTACAATGATTCCTTTGTACAAGAACAAAGGTGACATCCAGAGTTGCAACAACTATAGGGGTATCAAGTTGCTAAGCCACACTAGTGAGAGTTTGGAAAAAAGAGTCATGGAGATGAGAGGGAGAAGAGACGTGTCTATTTTCGAGAGCCAGTTTGCCGGGGCGTTCGACTACAGAAGTCATTCATCTTATTATGAGGTTGGTGGAGCAGTATAGGGAGAGGAATAGGGACGTACATATGGTTTTCATCGACCTCGAGAAGGCATACGATAAAATCCCTAGGGAGATTCTATGGAGATGTTTGCAGGTTAGAGGTGTACATGTGGCGTACATGTGGGTGATCAAGGATATGTATGATGGAGCCAAAACAGGGTACAGACAGTAGGAGGAGACTTAGAGCACTTCCCAGTGATGATGGTGCTGCACATGGGATCAGTTCTTAGCCCATTCTTATTTGCCTTGGTGATAGATGGAGTAATGCGACAAATCCAAGGGGAGGTGTCATGGTGTATGTTATTCGCAGACGACATAGTCCTGATTGATGAGACTCGCAGCGGAGTGAACGCTAAGCTGGAGTTTGGAGACAGACTCTAAAGTCTAAAGGGTTCAGGCCGAGTAAGAACAAGCCAGAATACTTGGAGTGCAAGTTCAGTAACGGGAACGACCATGAGACAGGCGTGGAGGTGAGGCTTGGTACTCAGGCCATTCCAAAAAAAAAGTTTCAAGTATCTCAGGTCTATTATCTAAGGGAATGGAGAGATTGATGATGATGTCACACATCGTATTGGTGCAGGGTGGATGAAATGGAGGCTTGCATCTGGAGTTTTTATGTGATAAAAATGTGCCACCAAAACATAAAGGCAAGTTCTATAGGGTGGTGGTTAGACCGACTATATTGTATGGGCGGAGTGTTGGCCAGTCAAAACTTCGCACATCCAAAAGATGTAAGTTGCGGAGATAAGGATACTGAGATGGATGTGTGGGTATACAAGAAGGGATAAAATTAGAAATGATGATATCCGGGACAGAGTGGGAGTGACTTCGGTGGAGGATAAGATGTGGGAAGCGAGCAAGGTTGAAATGGTTCGGGTATGTGCAGAGGAGAGGCGCAAACGCCCAAGTGTGAAGGTGTAAGAGGTTGGCTATAGACGTGTTCAGGGGGGTAGAGGTAGGCCGGAGAAGTATTGGAAATAGGTGATTAGACGGGATATGGCGCAGGTGCAACTTACTGAGAACATGACCTTAGAAAGGGGGTTGTGGAGGACACAGATTAGGGTAGAAGGGTAGTAGGTAGTTGGGTTTAGTCCTACTTACGCTTACATACCGGTAGTTGTAGTGGTATAATTGTAACCCTGCCTAGCATATCATACTAGCAGACGCAATATTATTTTGTAGTCCCCGTCCTTTGGTTTTTGTTGTTGTATGTTCAACTACCTACTTTGTTTCTCTTATTTACCTGCGGTAATCACTGCTTCTTTTTTCAAGAATGCTTTATCCTAGCCTGTTCGCTTTTGGTACTCTCATTTTCATACTTCTTTAAATTTCTTGTACGGATCTGACTGTTTCTTTTGCTTTTTTTTTTAGCCGAAGGTCTTTGTTTTTTTTAGCCGAAGGTCTTTCGGAAACAACCTCTCTACTTACCAAGGTAGATGTAAGATCTGCGTACACTCTACCCTCCCCAGACCCCACGTTGTGGGATTTCACTAGGTATGTTGTTGTGGCTGTACATATAGCTATGATCGTCATAACTTTTCTTCAACACATTATTAACATTACACATTAATTATCATTATTTTAGATTATTATAGTGTTGTTTCGCTAATTTCATGGTGATAACATATTGTTTAGTTACAAATATAAATTTTATAATCTAAAATTAGTTCACTTCTTATTAAGAAAATCTTTTTGGGTTACAAAAGGTGAAATAATACGGTCGTTCGCTATTAATCTAAACATTACAAGTTGATCGCATAATTATTTCACATATTGCAATAAAGACAAGAACATTTCACATTGATCACATGTTTATGCCATAAATTTCAATATAGATCATTAGTATAGTGACCATTTGCATCCTGGCCAAAAAAATATGTGTTTTCACATTTAGTTATGTCACTAATTCCAAGTTGTTACATATATCTATGATCATCACAACATTTTCTTCAACACGTTATTAACATTACACATTAATTATCATTTATTTAGATTACTATAGTATTGTTTTACTAATTTCGTGGTGATAACATATTATTTAGTTACAAATATAAATTTTATAATTTAAAATTAGTTCACTTCTATTAAAAAAATATTTTTTGTTGCAAAAGCAAGTGTTACATTATAGATTCTAATGTCTGTAGCTGGTCTATAATAACTCAGAGTATGCAAGTATAGTGACATAGCTCTTTGAGAACTCCATTCTCCTTTCCCAAAGCACCTCATTATTTAGTTTCAACTACTATCAATCCTCAATTCTTGAGAAGGCCAAAATGTATTGCTAGGATTTGATGGTAATGGCCTCTTCGTGGTAAAGATATGAGGTAGACTAAGAGGTACAAGAAATTCATGAAGGCATAATCAGCAGTGAATGTATTTTTGTTGTTGGTCTATGCATAATCATTGTCTCGTCTATAATAGAAGTTATAAATATGAAATGTTCATCTTCAACCTCAAGCTCAAATCTAAAATGTTCATTTTGCAAGAAGCCCAAAAGGTATTGCTCAGATTCCATAGTAATGGCCTCTTCGTGGTAACAATATGGGGTAGACTAAGCGGTACAAGACATTTATGAAGGCATAATCAACAATGAATGTATTTCTGTTGTTGGTCTATGCATAATCGTTGTCTTGTCTATAATAAAAGTTATAAATCTGAAATGTTCATCTTCAACCTCAAGCTCAAATCTAAAATGTTCATCTTGTACTTCAAGCTCAAATATGAAATTTTATGCAAAACCACCTTAAATTTTCTCCAAACTCCCTTAAATTTGAGATTTATACTCCTCACCAACAAAACCCAATAACACCCACTTGAAATAAATCACTCATTCATAAAATTCATTTTTCAAATTTGAAGCTCAAGCTTTAATAATGGCTATACTCAAGCTCAAATCGGAATTTAATCCAAAATCACCTTATATCTTCTCGAAATTCTCTAGAATTTTAGATTTAAACTCATCAAAAGATCCCTAACAAAATTCAATAACACTCACTTAAAATGAATTACTCTTTCGAGAACCCACATTTTCAAGCTTTAAGCTCAAGCTCCAACAATGATTGTCAATGGAGCATATTTCAGATGTAGCAATAAAAACGTGGGAATGAATTGAGAGAGGGGAATATAATTTTATATTTCTTTTTTTTTAAGGTAAAAGATATATTTTTAGATTTTTATTTTGGTTTATTTTATTATTATTACTTTGGATCAAAGTGTATTTTTTAAAACTTGGGGGCTGGGTTGAAAGCTTGGAATAGTTACAATTTTATTTTATTATTTTTTTAAATCGTTGGACTAAACTGTATATTTGTAAACGCGGGGGCTTATTTGGACGCCCCAATAACTTGTCTCCACTTAATTAGCCTTAATCCTAAATGGGTCCTCCCACCATATAATTAAAACTTTTAACCCAAACCCCAAATAAAAACTACCTTTTGGGCCCTGCCAACAAACTTCCCAAGTTACTAGCAAAAATAAAATTAGCAATTATGAGATGAAGAGGAGAGATATAACATGGATCGTTCTTGGTGATTTTAACACGGTGATGAGTGAAGAGGAGAGATATAACATGGCTCCTATTAGCAATTATGAGATGAAGGATATTGTCGATTGTTGTCGTGACTTGAGTCTCACTGATATGAACTCTACTGGCTGTGAGTTCACATTTAGCCGGGACAACAAATTTAGCAAGCTGGATAGAGCCCTCACTAATGGGATTTGGATACAAGCAGGATGGTACGGCAATGCACATTTCCGTCGGTCCGGGACCTTCTCGGACCATACGCCGTGCATTGTCTCTATACTGGATCCCCCGAGGCCGAAGAATAGGCCTTTTAAATTTTTGAATATGTGGACTACGCATGAGAAGTTCGGAAGTATTATAGAGGATGTTTGGGGAAGTGACATTCTTGGCACTGCCCAATTCACTTTATGTCGTCGTCTACATAGCCTCAAGAGGCCCTTGAAGAACCTAAATGCTATGGACTTCTCCCATATCACCATGCGGGTCAAGAGAGCTAAAGAGGAGCTGGATACAGCACAGAAGGAGGCCTCTGACAACCCGCACTTGGATCATCTACATGTGCGGGTTACGGAGCTCAGGCACATCTCAAACGCCCTTATAGAAGCAGAAATGAGTTATCTTCGCCAGCTTGCCAAATGTGAGCATCTTAAACTTAGTGACAGGTGCACCAAGTTCTTTCATGCCATGGTGAAGAGCAATGCAAAGCGGAACTTCATTGCTGCAACGGAAAAGAGGGATGGCTCACTTACGACCTCTATTGACCAAGTAGCTGAGGAATTCATTCACCACTATAAAGGATTACTTGGCACTAGGGAAGCTTGTGAGCCTATAGACGTTGAGGTCATTGCTTCGGGCAGGTGCCTCTCTGCGGAGCAAGGGGAGGACCTTATTCGAAATATCACTGATGCTGAGATCAAAGGGGTGCTATTCGGTATCGGAGAAGACAAGGCTCCGGGGCCGGATGGCTTCACCTCAGGTTTCTTCAAGAAGGCTTGGAATATCGTGGGGAAGGACTTTTGTGATGCGGTGAAGGAATTCTTTCTATCTGGCAAAATTCTAAAGCAGGTCAACCACACCACCATTGCCCTTGTCCCGAAGGCTTCTCACTGCCCAAAGGTGGGGGACTTCAGGCCTATTTCATGCTGCAATATTATGTATAAGGTTATCACCAAGATTATTGCTTCAAGATTGGAATCGGTGCTCCCGGACATCATTGACCCGGCCCAATCAGCATTTGTTCAAGGGAGGAGTATGTCCGACAACATACACTTAGCCCAGGAGCTTCTCAGGAGTTACAACCACAAAAGAATCTCAAGCAGATGTATGCTGAAAGTGGACCTCCGGAAGGCGTTTGATTCAGTCAACTGGGAATTCCTTACGGCTATCTTGATTAGTTTGAAATTTCCGGAGAAGCTGGTAGCCTGGATCATGGAGTGTGTTTCCACGGCCTCCTACTCTATCTCTATTAATGGAAGCTTATACGGACACTTCAAGGGCCGCAAGGGTTTAAGGCAGGGAGACCCCCTCTCCCCTACCTTATTTGTTATTTGTCTGGAGTACCTCTCAAGACTGATTAAAAAACACACTAGGCGGGAAAACTTCAACTTCCACCCGAAATGTGGGAATCTCAGGATCACGCACCTGGCCTTTGCGGATGATCTCCTTCTCATGTCGAGAGGAGACGCCAGCTCGGTTCAGATATTAGTGAATTGTTTGAAGGTTTTCCAGTCTTGCTCGGGCCTCCACTCCAACGCTCTAAAATCTAGCATTTACATGGCAGGGGTTGAGGATCACATCACTGAAGATATCAGACGGATCACTAACTTTGAAATGGGGGACATGCCTTTCCGGTACCTTGGTATCCCTCTTGCAGCGGAGAAGATGAGATTGGTGCATTATGACCCATTCTTGAGTAAAATTTCGGGTTACACTTCGACTTGGATGGGTACTACTCTTTCCTATGCAGGAAGACTGGAGCTTATCAAATCGGTCCTGCAAGGGGTCGAGTGCTTTTGGCTATCCATTCTTCCCGTCCCGGGCATGGTTTGCGAGAAGGTCATAGGACTCTGCCGGTCCTTCCTCTGGCGATCCAAACATCCTCTTGTGGCTTGGAAGGACTGTGCTAAACCCAAAGCCGAAGGCGGACTTGGTATTAGAGATCTCAAGTCTTGGAATCTTTCTCTTCTCTCCAAATGTTTATGGAACATCCATCAGAAGAAAGACTCACTCTGGATCAGGTGGATCAACCACAAATACCTGAGTAGCACGGCCAATATTTGGACATGGAAGGCAAAGAAAGAAGATTCTCCCTTGATCAAGAGGCTACTGGACATCCGCGACATCATCCTCTCCAGGGAAGGATCTCATGAGCTTGCACATGCGGCTATATCTAATTGGCAAGCGAAAAACTCTAGTGGCACGATTGGTGCCTATGAATATTTCAGGCCGAAAGGCCAACCGGTATTATGGGCAAAGGACGTTTGGAATGCTTGTATTATCCCCAAGCAGTCTTTCATCCTATGGCTATGTGCTAGGAAGAGGCTACGCACTAAGGACAGAATGCACTACATGGACATTGACAGGCATTGCTCACTTTGTGGGCATACCGAGGAATCACTTGCTCATCTTTTCTTTACTTGCCCGGTAAGTAGGTACATTTGGTCAAGTATAAGGAGTTGGCTCGGGATCACTAGGGCCATGACTACCATAGATAGTGCATTAAAATACATCAAGAAGGAGGGGCGAGGCACGGGGTGGCAAGCAAAGGCTAAACGAGTAGCGCTTGCCACCTCGGTTTACCACATTTGGAATGAACGGAATAAGATTACGTTTGATGGGTCTAGACTCGATAGAGAGGCTCTCCTCTTCAAAATCAAGACTAGTATCTACAAAATCTTATTTGCTATCTTCCCAGCATTCTTGGACAATTTTGTATCTTTAGCCGGTGGCTAGCCATCACGGGCTAGGATTTAAACCTCTAGACTACCCGGATTGTGGGACTAGCTAGAGTCTCCCGACCACCCGGGATGTGGGATTGGCGGGAGTCTGTTTATGCCTTGTATCCTGTGATGACCCGGATTGTGGGTTGCACGGGAAAACTAGGGATAGATTAGGTACCGGGACAGTACCAACCAGCAGCTTACGTGACGAGGGTGGGGTTTGTACCCATGACCGAATAGGTACTCTTCCCTTGACCGTGGGTTTATCCCAATAGGGTTTACCATGGCAAGGGTTTAAGGAGGCCCACGGCTGCAACCCTATGCTTTGCATACGGGACTGTCATCGGATTTAGGACTGGGGTTGTTACCCCTTCATATCTTATCACTTTTGTTGCTCTTGACTACCCGGTATGTGGGACTAGCTGGAGCTTATGCTGTTGACGAGCCGAATCTAGAGTTGACCTGCCTGGCAGGGACGCACTAGATTTACATCGTCACTAGGGTTGTGGGTTTACTCACAAACATTGTACATTTGATAATTTATACATATTTACCTTTCATCAAAAAAAAAAAAAAAAAAAATTATGCAGTATAAAAACATGATTCTTTTGAGAACGGGTAACAGCAAGATTCTCTCGAGAACCGGTAACAGCAAATCCATATTGGGTGAGAAATTCGTACAAAATTTACTCATCAAATTACCAAATGACTAGCAAAAACTCAAAAGGCGGAAGCAGATCCTGTGCAAATTCATGAGGTAATTCGTCCATGAAACAGTACAACACATGCAACACAAAGTTATATAGGCCTCACCTGCAAAGCTTTCAATAGAAATTGTTGACGTTTTGAACTTCTCATCATAGGTTAGAACCCTACCGCAAAAAAAAAGCTTGGTATTTAAGTGGAGCAAGGTAGAGGGACGTGCTCATTATCCCCTTAGTTTTGCAACATATGTCACCAGCTCTTAGAGATTTCTAGGTTATTAAAAGAAGTATTTTCTTCTTTTGGAAGTAAGTTCATTTCAAGGATTCTATATAAATTTCTCTATAAAATGGAGATAGTTGCTTTCATATAATTGTAACAAGAGTGAAATGCCTATGCTTTACTATTCTGAAGGCAGAGAAAAGGTCATAAATAAATGGACTACTAACGGACTACTAACCCAACCTTCAGTCTGAAACTATTTTTGAGCTGTACAAAAAGTCTAAAAATAAGACAGAGTCTAAATTGGACAAACTCTTCAAACCCGTATGAGAACTCATCTTTATACCAAATGTATGGAGTCACTACAAAATTACAATACTACCACGCCTCATATTGGAGAATTTTCTTAGCAGATGCAGGCTACATATACGTGAGAAAAGCATGTTGCTACTGATAAGCACACGATTAGCATAAACACACGCTCATTTAATGATGCTTGTGACATAAAGAATGGTGATACTAATCCTCTCCTTTGTGATACCGTAAGTGGTTCAACTAATATAGTTAAACGCATCCACTTACTCTGACAGAAAGTTATCTAAGATGGAGCACAGTCGTCTTCCAAAATTTCGAACCACATCCTCTTTCACTTCATGCTCAAGAGCTAGCCAGTCCTATATTGGAGTAAGGATTGAGCACTGTATATCTCTGATCCAAACAAGAAAAGTATAAAGAAGTTGCTAGACCTCATTTATCATCAAACTACTGAACTTCTGATTTGCAATTTCTTCACAACGCACAGTAACCACCATGACCTACAAAATCCAAACAGTCTGGTACTATATCATTTGAGTAAATAAGCTGTCAACTCATTACCAGGCATGTTTCACTTTGTGAGCAGGCAAGTCGAGGTCCTTGTTTTCTTTGATAACTTTCCATATTTGATGTGCACTGTAAGAAAAAACAGATACTGGAACAACACCCCGCCTATCGCCAGCCAAGCCTCGTGGAGAGATGGAGTGGAAAAAGAGCTGCCTAAGTTGAGCAACCTGAATGAACAACATACAAGGACAAGACATGTAAAAATCACTCAGGATAGGTAATCATCAGATTCACAAAATGACAACAACCTGGTATTAGCAGATATCATCCAGCTAAGAGGAACTGCCTGGTCTTTAAACTGCTCTTCTCCTCGTAACTGGGTAGAGCAGTGACTTCGACCTTCACATCAGAGAAAGACTAATAAGGAAACTTTAATGTGGACAGCTGTACTGATAACACAAGAAGGGAGAAAAAACCCTCACATTGAAAAATTCACTGAGAGGGGTGTCCTTGTGTGCTTGGGCTTTCGAACTGCACCCCATATCTGCAAGATTAGTTAGTCCTGATAAGGCTGAACACATATTTCATTCTTTTTCCAGATTATTTTTCATAGCAGTAGAGAGGAATTGACAAAATCAGTTAGAACAATGACTACTTCAAGGAAATTTGAAACAAATCTGTTACCTTCTGGATATCCTCCCTCAGAATAGGCTCCAGATATTCTAGTGGAGTCTGCAAGGAAATTTGAAACAAATCTGTGGCAATACTCTTCAGGAACGTAAATAGTAAGGCAACAAGTGAATCTTCAAAACATGTTAAAGAGAAAGATATACCATACCTTTGTCTTATCACGTATAACAAAAAGAAGGGTAGTTTTGCGGGAACTAAACAAACGCATCATGACCTACCAAACAAATAAATAGATTCAGAGAATTGAAGAATCAATCACCTGTAACGAGCCAAATAAACTAGAATTTACCTGAAATACTGTTTTCAGAAGAGGTTTATTGGAAGCCTGCTCCCTACCAATGTCATGGCACCACCTAAGCACCATAAGAGGAAAAATCCCAGTCAAACAACGACCTTAAAGGTGATCTAACCAATGGTACATGCAAAATTTAAGAGGAACACAAACCCAAAAGCATTAAAAGACATTCTTATTAGGCGAATTCTCATGAATATGAAAAAAGACTTCAACAATAGCACACTTAGGAGAAAATTTAATCTCCTATGCTGCAACTTACAAAAGGCAGGTAACTAGAAGTTAAGCAATAAAGGACCCTCTAACAATGCACTCAGGTCCAAGTAGCCAATTATGTCATCTTCAGAGCTACCACCTCTTCTGAATATAAATAAGTTGTTATAAGAGCATTATCAGTTTCTCAACAGGCAGAAAGACTAAAGCTAGATGCAGTTCTATCAAGGTGTCAACCATTTGTTAATCTAAGATAAGTCTAGAAGTCATGTCAAAGAGACCAAAAAAGACAGTCAAGGATGTTATATTCAAACTAAAGAAACTGAAAAATCCTGTGATCCATAATAAGGTTTAGATGAGCTAAGATAACTTCATTGTTCTCAGTCACTCACATGTTTATTAGCACAACATCTGCAACAGCCAAAGCTAACAAGGCACTTTGTTTCTCAAATGTTGTATCGTCCTGCAACCAAGAATTTCCACCAAAGTGAGATAATGTAGGGTACATTAAGTTAATTCTTATGGGAAAACAATCATCTGCAAGCACATAAGTTCCAAAAGGTGATGCATGCGCAGTTGTAAGCTAACATTTTCCATTCGCAAATGTAATAATTACATCCTTTATAGAAAGGGAGCTTCATGGTAATCGGTGTACATGAATTGCTACAGGCAACAAAGATATATACTAACTCTATCAGAGAGAAAGGTAAAATATGAATGATAAACACCATTAAAATATTAATTTCATTAATGGACTGCAAAATATTTCTAGAGAGATCCTTGGTCTTTCACTTATTTAATAGCATGGACAGTGAAAGGTAGGTGGTACTTGTGAAAAGTAGGGTGATAAGACACAAATAGCAGAGGAAACATAATATATAGACTTGAGCCTAAAATCATAAAAGTTCATCAGTGATCAATATCACTGGAAGACTTGTTACACACTCCTCAATAGATTTCCAACATCGTGAACAAATATCTTCTTAGGCTTCTTGGGTTTCATTTTACTCCCTAAGATCTTCTTTTTGGGAACGTAGCGTTTTGTATATATTTATCAAAACAGCACCTAAGGTTGTGCTGATACCATATTTACAAGTTGTTGATTCTCCCACATCGTTTGAGGGATGGGAATTTGAACTCCTTATATGGACTTGTGCAATCCTCCCCTCATGAGCTAGCTTTTGGGGTTGAGTTAGGCCCAAGATCCATTCTTTACATTAGACTCTACCAAGCGTTAACCAATCGCAAATATCAACAGAAATAACAAATACCTCCCAATGATGTCAAGATCAGCACACCACTCAAATCTCATTTCAAGTAGAAAAAAGTAAGGATACTCTTACCAAATAACAAAAGATCACAATCTACCCAAATGAAGTTGAATGAGAGAAGAAAATAAATTACAACAAGTGAAAGACCATCGTCCTTCGAGTTGGGGGAAAAAAGAGGCAAGACAGGTTAAATGACAACCTGAATCACAAGAGCTTTATACTAAACCCTATACCCATATTGTCAATTAACCCTAGCATAAATGGAATAAACAGAATTATACATATTTCTATCTTGATAAGCACGAATAATTTCACATCATTTCAAGAGCTTTTTTCGTTGTTCGGATGAAGTTCATTATACGCAGATTGACAGTTAAGAATTACTTCTAGCGACCTCTCCCTCTAGCAATAGGCTGATTCACCAATAACTTATCACAAGTATATATGTGTTGTCCAAGAACATTCTTTCAATTTTACTTTGTTCAACAACATAGTGTAACTTGTCTCAGTTTGTGACATTCAGGACATGCTGTTCCTTTGTTACAAGAATATATACTGGACTGTACCAAGTGGCCTAAAACTATGGTGTTGATACAATCAGGTTTGAGGCATTATATGATTCAAAACATTGCATCAGCTTAATGTAACATGCTTAAAAAAGAATACAAAATGCTTAATACCTCACCCCTCTCTCTTCCATCAGTACCCTCCAAATCCATGACAATTGTCAATGGCTCAATGCCCAACAGCCTTTGCAATCCAAATTCCCTTGGTTGTTTGACCCCTGAAATGAATTTCGGAATACGTTAAATTTAGAATGTGAAAGTTGAATCGACTATATTTCCTTATTTGGAAGATGTATTAGCCGTTCAAGTTTTTTGTATGCACAAAGCCAAAGAGAGGGAGGGAGCCTTACCTTCCTCTGAAAGCATCCATCTCCCTGAAATTGGTATAGAATAAATGGTTTAACAAGGTACTTTTCCCTGTCGACAGAAGTGCATTTAGAATTAGCATTAATCATGAATAGAATCTTAAAAATTAAAATGGCAAAGAAAAATATCACAATGAAACGACAAGTCAGAAAAACCAAAAACCAAAAACCAAAAGGCAAATTCAGAAGAAAACAAAGGGCCAATTTCACCTAGTTGACAAAGCTAGAAAATACTTCAAGAAAAGCCGAAGGAAAGTAAAATAACAAGAATATCAAAATAATGTATATAGAGGTACCCACGAGGCTTATCAATTAAATTTTCATTAAACAGGTAGTATAAGCAAAGTAGTATCACAATGAGTTGTGCCTGAATAGAGCAGAACAGTTAGAGAAGATTCACAGCCAGACCCCAACTTTATCTTAAATTGAGGGAAAACCATATTTCAAAGGTGGTGGGAGCTGTCATTTAGATAGTGAGAAGAGCCTTCAAAGTGAAATCAATGTTGAAATTGATAAAGCATCTCCTTCTTCTAGTTTATGAAAATTCGCAAGCAAAATATATGAGCAGAGTGAATAGAAAAGATCAATACATAGTTGATTGAAGTATATCCATATACCAAAGGGGATGAAGGGTTTCATCTCACGCCTTAACAGAGAAATAATATCAAATTTAAGAAAAAGCATCCCCTTTTTTCCAGTTTATCAAAATTTACAAGCAAAGTTTATCAGGAGAAGAAACAATGGAGAATAAAAGACCATAAAATGTTCAAGCTGTTGGAAATATAAGGCGGGCCTTGATAATATGATAGGGCACAAAGAGAATGAAAGAGGCCAGCAGGAGATAAACATTAAGCTCACTACATTATTAGAAAAATTCCACTCTTGCGTTATAAGATCACAAAAGGGAATTCACAGGTGCTAAATTATAGTTCTAAACATCAAATCCATGCACCTAGATTTCCTAAAAAGTGATATGGATAACATCAAACATATGAACTTAGACATTAAAACATTTAAGTTTACTATTTTCAACACAAGGGTCCCGTAAAGCAACAACAGTAAAAACAGGTAGCATAAGATACCAATATTGGAATGAATAGTGCGTAATAGTTAAAAATGATTGATATAGCGGAACCAAGTTTATTTGTGATTAATTAGTAAAACCATATTCGAAATGGAATATGGGGTTGTGAAAAAGAAACCAAAATTGATACTAATAACATCCCTTTTTTCAAGTTTATCAAAATGCATGAGCAGAAGAAGGACAAATAAAGCGGGGTATACCACTGCTCTGTAGACCCATAATAGCAACAACAGCATAAGAGAGACTGCAAGGAGCAAGGTTGACAGAGGTAGCGAAATGCTGGAGACCCTTCACATTGAATTCTCACTTACCATCTGTCACTTGCGTTGAGCAAGACTCCATGGAAGCTTTATTATTCTTCAAAGTTAAAAGAGCAACTATGAATTAGCTATAATTGTCTGAAGATTGCTTGTGAACGGAGGAGTCCTAGTAGACAAGGTAAAAACATATTCAAGAATTTTTCTTCCTTTTTCTGGCTTGTTCCAGAGAGAGATAGTATTACGTAGCCTTGGTTTACTCAAATCTTTTTTCTCTCTCTCATTTATTTCTTTTCCTTTTCTTCCACAGGAATGCGAGTCTATGTTCGGAAATTAGGAAAGGAAAGGAAAAGTATTAAATCAAGGGAAAAGATGTAAATATACAGAAATTAAAGAAACATATTCATATATGTTACTAAAATATATCCATATATTTTTTAAAAAAATAAGTGTATCTATTCTTTTAAACAACCAGACCCAATTCACTGGGGAAAAAAATATTACAACGTGATTTTCAAAAAATAAGTCTACTAAACAAAATGGGTAGTCATCTTTTATAAAGCCACGTAGTATTTTTTTCAATTAAAAAATAAGTTAAATAATTTAACAAAATAAAATTTCAGCGAAAAAGATATATTTGCATCATTTATGCAATATCAAAAGTATGTATGCATCACTTTTTAACGAGGTGTATATATGTTTCAAATTACAAAGTTGAGGAGTATATTTACGCCTTTTCCTTGATTTAATTTTATCTTGTTAGGACTTTTATCAAATAATGAAGGTTACAACCGCGAAGAAGATTTTAATAATATAAGAATACGTTAAAGATGTTATAAAACTAAGCTAAATGAATAATAATACTGAAACATATTGTAGATAAGAAATGTATAAATAAGAGATAAGAGCTTTTGTTATTCTGTTCCAAATAATTAAATGTATGCATTATTAGTAGTGAGTAGGAATCTAAATGGGGCGGGGCCAAATGGTAAGTAGGGGTGGTCAGTGGGTCGGGTTCAGGGTGGGGCAGGTCCCAGCGGGATAGGATCCAACGAGACTGGGGGAGGGTGGGATCGGTCCTCAGGCGGGACTGGCGGGATCCGCCGATGTCCCATCCCGTTCCAGGTCCCGTCGGAAAAGGGGACCGGTCTTATCGGGCCGGGGCGGGATCGGGTTTTTTGAATTTTTTTTGCACTTAATTTTAAAAAATAACATATATAAACACATCAATAATTGAACAAGATAGGATAATAAAAACATTCCAATGCTGTTTTTGTGCCTCTTATATTATTTAATAGAAATATAATTTTTTTATAATACTATTTCAACATTACAACTTTGTGGTGTTGAAAGTTGCAAATAACATAGTAAAATTGTAATTAAAAAAATTACATATTTATAAACATTTTTTCTAGTTTCTTCACAATGTCTTGTGGTTCTTCGATTGTAATTGAAATTTGTTAGTCAAATTGCTCGATGTCGCTTCCACCTCCGTCGGATAAGATTTCGTTGTAGTTTTCGTCGTCTTCTTCGTTGATCTCCGGTTGACCGCACCTTCTACGCTCTGCTTGTATCCAATCTCTGAATAAAACTGCAATCTCCAAGTTGTCTCCCGCTATTGAGTGTCTGTGCTCTCCTATTTGAAATCTTCCGGCAGAAAAAATGCTTTCAGAAGCTATTTGCTCGATGGATGGTCCTCAAGCTAGTTGTCAACTTCACTCTCAATTTTTGAACTTTGATACAGTTATACAAATGAACAAATAAAATATAATATTTAGTAGGCAATGTAGACTTGTAGAGAGATAGATTGAGATATTAGAGAGATTGTAGGAAGATTTGTGAGAAAGATGAATAGAAAATGAGGTATTTATAGTTGAAAAATTTGGTTAAAGTGTAAATATATTAACTTAGGGGTTAAAAATAAATATTAAGGGGTAGAGGGTTTGGGGGGAGGACAAAAATGGTCGTTGCACAATTGCTAAAATATAAAATGGTCGTTGTGCAACAACTACTTTTTCCAAAAGGGATCGGGGCGGGCGGGATCGGGGCGGGCAGGATCGGGCCTGGGGCGGGATGTGCCCGGGCTGGACGAGCCCAGGTCCCGTCCCGGCTTTGATTCCCGTGCCCATTTTTTTTAGGGGGGATCGGGTCGGGGGCGGGTCGGGATCGGATCGGCCCACTGGCCAGCCCTAATGGTAAGACAAGGTGGGGGAAGACTAATTTAGAGAGGTAGGTACTCCCGTCCGCCCTTACATGGGCCCCAAAATAAATGAGCAACCTCTCTACAGAAGAAAAGGAAAAGGATTATCCGCTCATAATTATTGTAGAGTCTATCGGGGTTGGAGGTCTAATAATAGTCAAATCAAGTCATCTCCTCTTATTCATAATAGTGCATGATTCTCAATATCTCTATTTACAGGGTCACATTTAGTAGCATCAAAGGGTGTCGTAAACATGACATTAGACCTTGAGAATGCAGGAAAGATGCGTGTGGGAGATCAATAAATAGGTAGTTGTAACATCCTGTACTTTTGGGTCACGGTTTGCATCGTTAGGCATATGTAAAATCACTAGGAGTGTGTAAATAGACCCGAGCATTGGAAAATTTTTGGATCATATTTATGTATGCTAATAAAGAGTTTAGCATATAAAAGGATAAAATCACAAAATAATTTTGGACCTAAGAAGTGTAACGACAGGAAGCGAAATAAATTTAGTACGTGCACAAAAAGGTTATGGATTAGTGTCATATTAGAAAATTATGACATTGAGTATAAAAAGGTTTTATAAGTCATCAAAATTTAAGTGAATTAGGATTACAAAATTTTTTGTGTGTGTAATTGATTAATTGTGGGATCAATTAATAATATAGGAGACAACACTTGGTGACTAATCACCACTAAGGAGTATGTGTCATCCTTTAATACACTCCACCGCCAAGATGGCCAGATGAGAGATTAATATTAACTCGTTCCATTGCTAAGTGGAGTATAAGTCATGAATCATTGCTAAACCTCTTTTTGCACGAAGTTGAGACAAAATATTTCATCTTAAAGACTTTCAACCCCTTTTTCTCTGCATGAAACAGAAACAATCATGTTACCTCAATTTAAGAAATGCACGCAGACAAGTAGTGAAAAGTAGAACAATTCTTTCATCAGAGATTAAGCGCCTTACGGTTTGCCGGTATAACATTTGGCTATTTGCCTTTTTGTTTACCTGGGCTAAATTAATTCGTGGATTAGAACAAAACGTCCCCGCTAATTCAAATATGGAATTATTGAAAGGACAATATTCAAGGTATGTTAAGGCAAATTATTTCTTTCTTTTGGCATGTTCCATGTAACAAAATATAACTGTGATATTGCTCCATAATTTATTCTACTCCTAGTAGTTAAGAATATTCATGTTATTGATTTCTATGCTAAAACATGTCTAAATATGTGTCTAAGTCCTTATTGAGGCATGTGGAAAATGATGTTAATATTTACAGTGTTAGCTGAATGTACATGTTAAATATTCAATGTTAGCCAAAGGGGCAAGGATATTATTATCATCCGGTAAATTCAAAGAAGGTTTTATTACCATTCATACATTTTCATTTGCATTGCATTCATATATTACCCTGGACCACTTGTGTTATACACACTACTATATGATAAATATCGTATATATATGTAGGGGATATGGGAAAAGGGAAAGGCGTTATATACGCACACTACCTACAACTGGTACAAACTATCACAAAAGAGCCCTAAGAGGCCACATATCAAGCCTGCGTGGTCAAAGTGGATGCCTGTGTGGCTAAGACGATATGAATTCCTGTGTGGCCAATATGATATAACCTGATGCCCACAGGGGCGGTTATGAGAGGATTCATGTGTGGACATTAGTATACCGCATTTGCATTATGCATACATTCATTAATGATTACATGGTATGGTGCCCACATAGGCTGTTATGGCAAGGGAAATGCCCGATGAGGCTGATGTATATGGAAACTGCATTGTGCATAACATTTAGGCATATGTATTAGGGCCCTCGGAGGCATTTACTGATGGTCAGTTATTTCTGTTTCAGTTGTTGTTATATCCCTGTTATACTATTGTTCATGCCTGACATACTCAGTACATCAGTCGTACTGACGTCCCTTTTGTCGGGGGACACTGCGTTTCATGCCCGCAAGTTCAGTTAAAGAGGGTGACAGTTCATGCTAGTAGGTTGTTGGTTCAGATGATGTTGGAGCACTCTATTTGTTTTAGAGTTGCAGTCTGGTCATGGTACAATATTTTTGCATCTGCATATGGGTAGCGGGGTCATGTCCCGTCCCTGTGATGTCATATATTCCTTAGAAGCTTGTAGATAGGTGTCCTATGGTTAGTTCTCATGTGTGGCCTTGTCGGCCGTGGTATGGGTATGTATATATGCAAATTGGATTTCTGGTTAAAAGTTTTTATAATCTTTTTCGGTTTAGTCTGTATTCAATTGTGATTAGAAGTCGGTTGTACGATTAGCGGTACCCGACGGGTGGGGTCCGGGTGCCCGTCGCGGCCCTCCGATTTGGGTCGTGACAAACTTGGTATCAGTGCATGTCTGTCCTAGGGAGTCTACTAGCCGTGTCTAGTAGAGTCTTGTTTATGGGTATGTTGTTCGCCATACTTATAAGTGGGAGGCTGCCTGACATTTACGGATGGTTTCTATTCTTTCATCTCATAAATCGTGCAGTAGAGCTGAGTCTTAGAAATTCGAGTTTGACTCGCGCCTTATACCGTTTCAGTATGCCGATTACCAAAAAGAATTCGGTTAAATTTGTACTAGTAGCCAGTAAATGAGCGATTTTTACCAAGACGGTTGGTACGCCAGAAGGAGCCGTATTATTGTTAAAATTCGAGATTATGAGAAGTTGTCTCACTCATATACGAAAGATGGAAGAAATAATGCAAGCTTGGAAAGAAAAATGGTTAGTAAGGTAAATGAAGTACTCAGCATCGGAATGTAGAAGATTGTAAGAATTTTTTTGTAGACCTTATCATATTTACGATTACAGCAGTACCTTATTCTAGAAAGATTATGATTAGCAAGGATATTAAAGTTGGATTGAGTGTAAAGACGAGTGTTATGCTGACCATTGAGGACGAGAAGTATGGCACAATCAAAGAATGGTGGTAGGGAATATGAAAACAGTTAATGGAGTGATATGATTAAGTATCAAGGTAGAAATATTTTCCGCTTAGTGACGAATAGAATGAAGGATTACAACAAGACGGATAAAGGTGAATGAGATTATAGTTATGCAGGCCTCACAAAGGTATGATTATTCTAGAACGGTGTAAGGATCAATGGTTGAGAAAGGACAAAATAAACTCTTCGGCCAAATGTGGCGTTTCTCTAGTGTGCAAAAATGGAGTATGAGAGGTACTTGGAGATAAGAGATTTTTACCCAAAGCAGTTTGAAATGGAGATGTAAAGGTAAGACGAATGAGCACTCGATCGGTGGAAGATATAATAATGATAAGACAAGAAATCTTGACAAGTCATGCGATCATGTAACACCGTGAATTGGATTTAAACATACGAAGCATCGGTTCCACAACATATCCAGTCGTACCTTTCAGGAAATATGTAAACAGAAGTAGCTTCTATGAAAGTTCTGTGGTAAAATAAGAACGTGGAAGAGATGACATGGAAGTCAGAAGAGGAAATAATGCACAAATATCCACACCTATTCCAGACCAACGCCGAGGTTCCAAAAGGAACATAAGGTGAGTTCTATCTCATGGTATTATAATTAATGGTTGGAGACCATGAGAGGTCTGAACTAGTGATGTATGAAGGTAGTTGTATTTTCAGGCTACGTAACGGGGATTGGATATGTCACCCCAACATTCGAGGATGAATGTTTCTAAAGGGGAAGGATGTAACGTCCCATACTTTCGGGTCACGGATTGCATCGCTAGGCGTATGTAAAATCGCTAGGCGTGTGTAAATAGACCCGAGCGTTGGGAAAATTTTGGATCATATTTACGTATGCTAATAAAGAGTTTAGCATATAAAAGGATAAAATCACAAAATAATTTTGGACCTAAGAAGTGTAACGACAGGAAGCGAAATAAATTTAGTACGTGCACAAAAACGTTATGGATTAGTGTCGTATTAGAAAATTATGACATTGAGTATAAGAAGGTTTTATAAGTCATCAAAATTTAAGTGAATTAGGATTACAAAATTTTTTGTGTGTGTAATTGATTAATTATGGGATCAATTAATAATATAGGAGACAACACTTGGTGACTAATCACCACTAAGGAGTATGTGTCATCCTTTAATACACTCCACCGCCAAGATGGCCAGATGAGAGATTAATATTAACTCGTTCCATTGCTAAGTGGAGTATAAGTCATGAATCATTGCTAAACCTCTTTTTGCACGAAGTTGAGACAAAATATTTCATCTTAAAGACTTTCAACCCCTTTTTCTCTGCATGAAACAGAAACAATCATGTTACCTCAATTTAAGAAATGCACGCAGACAAGTAGTGAAAAGTAGAACAATTCTTTCATCAGAGATTAAGCGCCTTACGGTTTGCAGGTATAACATTTGGCTATTTGCCTTTTTGTTTACCTGGGCTAAATTAATTCGTGGATTAGAACAAAACGTCCCCGCTAATTCAAATATGGAATTATTGAAAGGACAATATTCAAGGTATGTTAAGGCAAATTATTTCTTTCTTTTGGCATGTTCTATGTAACAAAATATAACTGTGATATTGCTCCATAATTTATTCTACTCCTAGTAGTTAAGAATATTCATGTTATTGATTTCTATGCTAAAAGCATGTCTAAATATGTGTCTAAGTCCTTATTGAGACATGTGGAAAATGATATTAATATTTACAGTGTTAGCTGAATGTACATGTTAAATATTCAATGTTAGCCAAAGGGGCAAGGATATTATTATCATCCGGTAAATTCAAAGAAGGTTTTATTACCATTCATACATTTTCATTTGCATTGCATTCATATATTATCCTGGACCACTTGTGCTATACACACTACTATATGATAAATATCGTATATATATGTAGGGGATATGGAAAAAGGGAAAGGCGTTATATACGCACACTACCTACAACTGGTAAACACTATCACAAAAGAGCCCTAAGAGGCCACATATCAAGCCTGTGTGGTCAAAGTGGATGCCTGTGTGGCTAAGACGATATGAATGCATGTGTGGCTAATATGATATAACCTGATGCCCACAGAGGCGGTTATGAGAGGATTCATGTGTGGACATTAGTATACCGCATTTGCATTATGCATACATTCATTAATGATTACATGGTATGGTGCCCACAGAGGCTGTTATGGAAAGGAAGATGCCCGATGAGGCTGATATATATAGAAACTAGATTTTGCATATGTATTAGGGCCCTCGGAGGCATTTACTGATAGTCAGTTGTTTCTGTTTCAGTTGTTATATCCCTGTTATACTATTGTTCATGTCTGACATACTCAGTACATCAGTCGTACTGACGTCCCTTTTATCGGGGGACGCTGCGTTTCATGCCCGCAGGTTCAGTTAAAGAGGGTGACGGTTCATGCTAGTAGGTTGCTGGTTCAGATGATGTTGGAGTACTCTATTTATTTCAGAGTTGCAGTCTGGTCGTGGTACAATATTTGTGCATCTGCATATGGGTGGCGGGGTCATGTCCCATTCTCGTGATGTCATGTATTCTTTAGAGGCTTGTAGACATGTGTCCTGTGGTTAGTTGTCATGTGTGGCCTTGTCGGCCTTGGTATGGGTATGTATATATGAAAATTGGATTTCTGGTTAAGATTTTCTATATTCTTTTTCGGCTTAGTCCGTATTCAATTATGATTAGAAGTCGGTTGTACGATTAGCGGTACCCGGCGGGTGGGCTGCGACGTAGTGAAGGTGTGGGTATTACTATTACTACACATAATGGTGGGAATTACGTCTAGAAGTTATGGACATCCACAATTAACTAATATTATAATATTCTACAACAACAAAAAAATAAAATTTTATTTTTGGCAAATTTAAATCTTGTGGCTTATGAAAGATTTAAGGAGTTTTATTTAATAAACTTTTCAATGTACCAAAAGAAAAATATGAAAGAAAGTAACAAGTACAATTAAACCTCTCTATAACACTATTTTTATACAATAACACTTCACGATAACAATTAGGTTTTTCTCAGAATCATTTTTATGATATATTCTACCTCTTTATAACAAGTTTTTCCTATAATAACAACAACCTTTTTTGTTTATAAAATCACAACTTTTTATAAAATTACTCATTTATAGCAACAATATTCTTTGTGGGTAATATAATAATTAACCATCTTTATAGAAACAGATCTCTATGATCACCAGTAATAGGTCTAGCGTTTTTGACCAACTATTTTTATACTTTAGTACACTATTTATCACAAATAATATTATATGAAGACATATTTTCATCCTTAAAAGATTTTATTTCTTTATACAAGTGTGATTAAACGTAAAATTTGACACTAAAAATGATTTTTATAACATTAAAAAATAAAAAAAATTAGATTGTATGTATCTTTTTTGCCTATAACAACCAAATATTATTTAGATGCAATCAGAAAATATCGAGGTCAATGATGTTGTTATAGAGAAGTTTGACTGTAATTTATTTTCTTTTTTTAAGTTTAATTTTCTCATCCAAATATGTTTTGTTTTTCTTTTAAAATAACACAAATTATAAAAACACAATTCTCGCAACTAATTCCAACACATACATAAAGCATAAATATAATGTTTGAGAAATTTTAAAGTTATTATGAATTAATCATGTGCCTAATGATACGTTTAAAGTGTCGCAAACATGTAAAAGATGATACAAAAAGTAGATGAATTAATTAAGATATCAAAGCTTCAAAGGCTGATATATCAGGTATTCTAATCTGTAAGATTGTAGTCATGTTTGTCTTGATTAAGTAGTATTCAAGAGCACGTGGTCGACACCATTTATATGTCACTCAAAGTTCTCACCTGAGACATGATTAGCAATCACACATAGTATACCTCTAGGCTCTAAAATGAACCAATAGAATAAGACTATCACTCTCTATACGCTCAATAGACTAGGTATAATAAGCCCCTAGGATCCCAAATTTCCAATCAACTAAGACTTCTTAGGAGTACAATGAATGTTGCTCCTTAAGTATTGATAACTCTTCAATAGAAATAGAATGATCCAAGGCTAATACCACATATTGAAGAGTTGTTGATGTAAAAATCCCCATGGACCCAAGGTCCCAATTATATCCTTGAGGTGTCAAGCTCGGCATTCCAAAGATAATATGCCTCAAATGGCATGGAAAATGGAGTGGAGTTGGAGTTATCACGTGATGATCTAAGAAACATGTTTTATTCGTCCTTCTTGTTGGTCTTGGCCGAGACCATGCTTTTCTTTTAGCTTATCTTTTACTGACTAGCTTAGGACATAGTATGCCACGTAATAACTACCTTAGGACACAATTATTAAGCCATGTAAAGGGTGACAAGGGCGAGAGCCTTCCAATAAGGTGACTAGAGCAAAAAGTCTTTTAAAGGGATAAATAGGCCGTGAGTTGGAGGACAAGATGGCAAGGACAAGGGATATCTAGAAGATGAGGAATTCAAGGAGAGGCTTTATGAACTAACAAGTTCATGAAGTGAGCTATATTGAAGACTTCAAGTCGTCCAAAGGGAGAGGAGTTGGCCGAAATGAGCATCAAAATAAATACCAAGAATAGAAGCTTCCTACACATTTCAAGAAGATGAGGTTGTTGGAAGAATTTATGAGCTAACAAATTCATGAATATGGTTACATGGGAAACCTCAATCTCGTCCTAGAGAAGAGGAAGAGATGCCAAAACACCTTGGACAGCAAGTCAACCCAAACTCGTCCACACTAGGCCGAATGGGCTCTAGTTTTGTATCTTTTTATCTTCTTCTAGAATAGTCCATTTTGTACTATAAATAGAGGACTTAGGCCATTGTAAAATTCAGAGTTTGTTGATAATATAAAGTTGTGTTTTACTCACAAAGCTAAGTCTTTCAACCCGGGGTTGCTATTCTTAGTCGGTTCTTCGGGAGGACCTTTGGTTCATGTGTGAGCCAAACCCCTTGGCGTAAGTTTAACTAAGACTGTGTGACTTAGTTGAACCCAAACTAAGGTTGCCCTTTGGTGTAAATTTGGTTAAGACTTTGTGACTTAACTAAACACAAACTTAAGGAACCCCCTCGGCATAGGTAGACGTTGGAACTGTGTGGTCCAACCAAACCCAAACCAATGGTCTATCATAAGGTTTCCCGACCACACTCACTTGGCTTGTTCGCGAGCATTGCACTTAGCAACCTCTGACTAGACCTTGTTAAATTGGTCACCCTCATCAAGATGTCGAATTGGGCATTAAAACCCCCTAGTAATTATCCTTACCATATCCACCGTACCTCACTTGAACCATACCGACCGATCCATCACTTAACCAAATCAATCATAAACTCACCCGAGGTTGCTACTCGGAACTCGTGTGCAACCCTTGTCCATAACACTATATATTGATCATCCTCACCCCCAAAACACCTCATAAACACTAACAATAAATGCCAACACTTAAAACCAAGCGTACCTCCCCGTTCAAACCCAACAACACCAAATAATCCATAAAGTCAACCCTTATCGGAACCTCACTGGTTCAGATCAGTTATGACACCCTCCACCATAAAACCACTATAACCCTCAACGTGTCTATAATAATCTCACAAAACTCCTAAACCCAACTCTCCTTACAACCATCAGAAACAGCCACCTAACACCACACTGTCGGTAGAATCCGGTAAACCCGAGACCTCACTATTTTAGCCTTGTTTCGACACCTTGCCACCACCCAACCACCAAACGCGATCACCAAATTCACCCTCAACATACCTAGAACATCCTCACTAAACATCCATGTCTGATTCTACCTACAACTACCCACAATCGTCCCACAATATCTCATTGACTAACTAAGCCGAGAATCCGAGAACCCTCATTTCAAGTCCTTTGTCGCGTCAACTTGTCCCCTGCCAAGCCCAGCCCCAATTACTCTCACCCACCCCTTCGTACTTACATCAAATTGGTATCAGAGTAAGGTGCTCCTGTCCCACACCTTGATGCGATACCTTACACAAAAAAATTTATTGGCGGACCGTATGCGACGTTTTGTACAAACATGAGCAAGCCATAAGAAGGGAACTTGCGAATCATGTCATATTGAATAATTCTAAATAATGGGTTGTGAGAAGTAGCCCAAGGCATAAAGAAAAGGATGGTGCATCCTTTTCCAACCTATTGTATAATCACGAATGTGAGAAAACACAAAAGAGACCAATCATTTCACACATGTTGCAAAGTAAATGATAAAGTGTGCCATATGATTAATGGTGGAAGAAGTAGTGTCAACTTGGACTTCGTGGAAATGGTGGATAAGTTAAAATTACCCACCCGCAATCATCCGAAGCCATATGATCTCCAACAGCTAAATCAAGATGAAAGACTAAGAGTAGTGAAACAAACTCTTGTTAGCTTTCAGATTGGAACATATGAAAATAAGGTATAGTGTGACATCCTTCCTATGGATGCATGTCATATTTTATTGGGGCAACCATGGAAACTTTACATGAAGGCACAACATGATGAAGGAAGGAATACTTATTCCTTTCAGAAATATTATAAAAAAAATCCGACTAGTGCCGATGTCACCTAGTGAGGTGAAGGACTTGAGAATCTGACGTGCAAAGAAACGTGAAGCCGAGTCCCTACTACTTGATGCACGAAGGGTAGAATTCTCTTTTGAAGCCAATGAGTTCTACAAGAAGGACTCGAGGAGATGATACCATCTAAGGGGAACCCGCGAAGAAGTTGCACAAAAGATGATCCTCGAGGTCGAGTTCGATTTGAACAAATGGATTGTAATGCCATTTGGATGGTGTGACGCCCCAAATGTTTGTCTATACAAGGTATCACGACCATCCTTGGGACACTTAACATCATTTGAGGGCTTGTGTGCTAATCCAACCACGACAGAATCTATCCAAAGATAGTCCAAGGCTACGAAATTCATTGCGGTAAATAGTTCCTTTGATTCGGCTACTTCTTCTCATCATATCGCACGTGATTGTTGCACCCTTGCTGCCCCAAGCAATGGACTAACAACCGATGAGTATGAATGGTTCTGAGGAGTAACAAGATGCCTTGAAGCCTTGAAAATTTGTGAAGCCCCAGTCCTAACTGTGCCAGACCGTGGAAGGTCATTGGACATCAAACATGAAACAAGTGTAGATGCCATCTTTTGCCCTAGCACAAAGTTGAGTAATGCACCATGTCATGCTTCTACCTATGGAAAGGCAGCATGTCTTGTGAAATTCGAGATACAACATGAACATCATGTGAAGTCAAAACCCTTTGTCTTATATTCGGATCCGTATTTGGCAAGTTTCGAGAAAGGCGCCTACAAGATGAAACTTCCGGACTTGTCTAATGGTGGAGGTATTAGATCAACCTTTGTTGTTGAAGACTTATTACATTTAGACGACGCAAATTCGAGGACAAATTCTTTCAAAGAAAGGGAGTATGATGTAAAAATCCCCGTGGACACACGGTCCCAATTTGATCCTCGAGGTGTCAAGCTCGGCGTTCCAAAGAAGGTTGATCATCCAAAAATAATATGCCTCAAATGGCATGGAAATGGAGTGGAGTTGGTGTTATCACGTGATGATCTAAGAAACATGTTTTATTCATCCTTTTTGTTGGTCTTGGCCGAGACCATGCTTTTGATTTATCTTATCTTTTACTAACTAGCTGAGCTATTAGCTTAGGACATAGTATGCCACGTAATAACTACCTTAGGACATAATTAATAAGCCATGTAAAGGGTGACAAGGCCGAGAGTCTTCCAATAAGGTGACTAGACTAAAAAGTCTTTCAAAGGGATGACTAGGCCGTGAGTTGGAGGACAAGATGGCAAGGACAAAGGACACCTAAAAGATGGGGAATTCAATGAGCGACTTTATGAACTAACAAGTTCATGAAGTGAGCTATATTGAAGACTTCAAGTCGTCCAAGGGGAGAGGAGTTGACTGAAATGATCATCAAAATAAATACCAAGAATACAAGCTTCCAACACATTTCAAGAAGATGAAGTTGTTGGAAGAATTTATGAGCTAGCAAATTCATGAATATGGTTACATGGGAAATCTCAATCTCGGCCTAGAGAAGAGGAAGAGGTGGCAAAACACCTTGGCCACCAAGTCAACCCAAACTCGTCCACACTAGGCCGAATGGGTTCTAGTTTTGTATCTTTTTATCTTCTTCTAGAATAGTCCATTTTGTACTATAAATAGAGGACTTAGGCCATTGTAAAATTCATAGTTTGTTGATAATATAAAGTTGAGTTTTACTCACAAGGCTAAGTCTTTCAACCCGGGGTTGTTATTCTTAGTCGGTTCTTTGGGAGGACCTTTGGTTCATGTGTGAGCCAAACCCCTTGGCGTAAGTTTAACTAAGACTGTGTGACTTAGTTGAACCCAAAATAAGGTTTCCCTTGGGTGTAAGTTTGGTTAAGACTTTGTGACTTAACTAAACCCAAACTTAAGGAACCCCCTCGGTGTAGGTAGACATTGGAACTGTGTGGTCTAACGAAACCCAAACCAAGGGTCTATCATAAGGTTTTCTGACCACCGTCACTTGACTTATTCATGAACATTGCACTTAGAAACCTCAAACTAGACCTTGTTAAATTGGTCACCCTTATCAAGGTGTCTACTTGGGAATTAAAACCCCCTTGTCATTATCCTTACCATATCGACCGTACCTCACTTGAACCATACCGACCGATCCATAACTTATCCAAATCAATCCTTGTCCATACCACCAAATACTAATCATCCTCACCCCCCACAACACCTCATAAACACTAATAATAAATTCCAACACCCGAAACCAAGCGTACCTCCCCATTCAAACCCAACAACACCAAATAGTCTACAAAGTCAACCCTTATCGAAACCTCACAGGTTCAGATCAATTCCGACACCCTCCACTATCAAACCACCGAACCCCGACCACCACTACAACCCTCAACGTATCTATAATAATCCCACAAAATTACTAAACCCAACTCTCCTTAACATCATCCAAAACAACCACCTAACACCACACTACCGGCAGAATTCGGTAAACCCGAGACCTCACTGTTTCAGCTTTGTTATGCCACCTTGACACCACCCAACCACCAAACCCAATCACCAAAGTTTCCCTCAACATACCTATAACATCCTCACAAAACGTCCAAGTCTGATTCTACCTACAACTTCCCGAAATTGTCCCACAATATCCCATTGACGGCTAAGGTGAGAATCCGAGAAGCCTCATTTCAAGCTCTTTGTCGCGTCAATTTGTCCTCTGCCGAACCCAGCCCCACTTACCCTCACTCACCCCTCCATACTTATATCAGTTGTCAATACCTGAGTTATAGCATCACACCTGCATTCCATTGAGTCTTCTATTCTCTGCATTTCTGATCCTAAGATTAGGAGTTTGTTGATTGTCCAGGTTGAGGATTTTCCTCCCTACACTAGGCTTCAGAAAATGTGTTACACTATAATGTACCTGCAATATCAAATGCTATGTTAGTTAAAACATTTACCAGTATTTTGTATTATCACATTAAAAGTCTCCATCATTTTCTTAGTTCTCTCTACTTCTGTGATAATACACCATGGTGCTTTCCACAAATTCTCCATAACATTCTTCAACAATAGTGAATTTGTCTCCAAATTTAGAGGGTGAATGTTACACCACATATTTTGTACGTCGTTGTCATCATAAGTTAACCGACATAGGGTCGAAGAAGGTGACCATTCTCCACAAAGGTTAATAAAGGTTTAGTGAAGTGTTAATGAGGTTTAGGGGAAGTTTGAGACTAATCGAGTCGAAGGAAATAAGTTTCGATGAAAATTGACAAAAAGGGTCTCTATAGGCCATTTTGTAGACCGCAGAATAGGTCTGTGGTTGGGATTTCTGGGTCAGTCTTTAACCGACTCTGTGATCGCTGAAGAGGTTCTACAGACCGTAAAAAGGTTCTTTGGGTCGCAGAACAGGCGGCAGAAGTTCGGCAGTGCCACCGACTTGGACTACTATTTAAGTCATTTTACCCGACTTGGACTTTATTTTTCTTCACTCTCCAGCCCTTAGACACCCCTAAACACTCTTAAGAAGTTCTCCCTTGAGCTAAGGCCCAAATCTAACTCAAGTTACGTAAATCTAACATTGATAAGCTCGTAGAACATACTATATCATCTTTGTCTGGTTCGTGGTGGGTTTGGAGAATCCTTCGGAGCGAAGTAAGCTTAAGTTCGACATGATCTTGGAAGTTAAGGTAAGGTTTCACTTCTTTTTCCATGAATTGAAAGTTGTTTACATCATGTCTAGTGTATTAGAATCCAAACTTGTGAAATTAAGTTGAAAATTCATAGTTATAACTTGTTGGAGATGTTTTGATTGTTCTTGGACTAAATTGTGGTTGTAAGTCATGAAGAATTGGTTTGGGCTTGTTTTTAATAATGTGTTAATCATGGTGGGGAATAAATAGAAGAGATCATTAGGTGTTAGTTCCCATTATAAGTCGAACTTATCGCTCAGTATAGCGTTACATAGTCTTCCCGGTAGTTGACCATGGTTTCATCATTATTTTATCGTAGAGTGAAGCGATACGCCCCGTGAATACCTTACATATTTCTTTGACTTGATGATGAAAGGCATGTAAGGCTTACACTTTTCTTCATTCGGAATTATCCTTGTAGGAACGAACCATAACGAGACGTCCCTCAAAATGATTTTATTCTCAAATGTTAGAAATGTTCTTGTACTTCAATTTCAAAGATGTTTCTCGAACCTTGTTTGTCCCTTGCCGGGAGTACTTTTTTGCATTTTTTATTATCTCTCAGTATGTGATATCCTATGCTCCTTATTTATTTCACGACAGCTGATATACATAGTTACATAACGATAGCTAGAGGGTAACGACCTTATGTCATTCTGACCATATCCATGATGTTCTTCTAAGGTCTTTCATGCATTTTATATATATGTATCTATTGTATGACACCGAGGCACGCTATAGTTGGCCAGGTACAACACTTATATGCATACCACTGCAGTTGGATACGATATGATGATATTATCCTAGAGAGTGGCTTGATGATGATAATAATGCCTCATTGTGAGGCTTATTTATATGTATATGTTTTTAAATGAAAGCATGTATATCATACGCCCTCAGTGGCATTCAGGGTTACATGTTGTCTCTCTTATCCCTACTTGCATTTCCGCACTCATACATGATTACTTGCCTTACATATTCAACATATTATTTCATACTGACGCCCCTTTGCTGAGAGTGTTGTGTTTCATGCCCGCAGGTGCAGGTAAACAAACAAATGTACCTCCTAGTAGGTTGCCTGATTCAACGGTTGGTTATCGTACTCCATTCTACCATTGCTACTATAGAGTGTTGGTAGGTTGTGTTACTATGTACATATATATTTTGGATATGGCGGGGCCCAGTCCTGACCTTCTGTCATACTCTGTTACTTCTAGAGGTTTGTAGACTTAGGTCTTATGTACAATAGTTTTGTATGGCCTTGCCGGTCTTTCCGTTAGTATGTTGGTGTCTAATGATGCCTTGTAGGTCTTGTTATGTAAAGATGTTTGGGATGTCCTACTTTATAGATTATTATGTCTAGATTGCCATATGACTATCGTTCGGAGGCTTTGCCGGCCTAGATACTTGCATGGCTAGGTTATGTTTCAGATATGGTAAGCTTGGGCCGTTAAGGCATCAGGTGCTAGCCACCCCCCTAAGGTTGGGGTGTTACAAACTTGGTATTAGAGCAGGTCTATCCTAGGGAGTCTACAAGTCGTGTCTAGTAGAGTCTTATTTATGGATGTGTCATGCACCACATCTATAAGAAGGAGGCTACAAGACATTTAGGATGGTTGCTTTTCTTATCTTAAATTGTGCGCTAGAGCTGAGTCGTAAGAATTCGATTCTTGATCCATATCTTATTTATGATTTTAGTGATGCCTAAGACTAGAAGGAAAATGAGTAGTAGGAGGTTGGATATGGATGTGGGAGAGGGTACTAGTCAGGTTCCACTCGCTAATACAAGACAGCATGAGCCTTAAATGAGGCCTTATCTCAGACTTCTAGAACACTATAACCTCCAGAAGAGTGTAGAGCAGCTGTTGTACCTCCAGTTCCTCCACAGAATGTCCCTGAACATGATCTTGATATGCGAAGTGCGGTTCAGTTACTAACTCGATTGGTGGCCGCTCAGGCCGAACATCAGAGTGCTGGTCCTTCTGATAGGCGGTTAGTGCGAGAGTCCGGGATTTCATTAACTTGGAACTCCAATATTAACGGGATCAGACTCGAATGAGGACTTACATAACTTTCTAGATCAGATGCACAGAACCTTGCGGGTAATTCATGCCACCGATACTGAGGCAGTGGAGTTGGCTTCTTATAAGTTGCAAGATGTTGCTATTGTGTATTATGTAGCATGGGAGTGGTCTAGGGGATCGCGTGCACCACCAATAGTGTGAAGGAGTTCTTTGAGGCTTTCTTGCAGCATCATTTGCCGGTAGAGCTACAACGGGATACACTAGATAAGTTATTGAATCTCCGTCAGGGCAATATGATCGTATGGGAGTATAGTCATCAATTTAATGCATTGGCCAAGTATACGTTGTTTCAAAATGCACACGCAAGTATATGCTGTTGTACAAGTAATATAGTGATTTTAAAAATCGGATGTCGAATCCACAGGGATTTGTGATTAACTATTTACTAAATCAAATAATTCTAATTATCTAAATAAGAGATAAGATATGAAGGTTTTAATTATAAACTATCTAAAAATAAAAGAACACAAGTAATGATTTTTAACCAAGAAAGAGAGGGTTTTATGTTATCAATGAGATGACTGTTCCAGGGTTGCAGTTGGTTCACCAATCCTATTGAGTTCTCGAACTATTTTTACTTTATCCGAATTATGGATAATTATTAATTAACAGGATTATTAACTCTTGTAGTATTCTCCAGAACTACTACTCGCCTATTCAAAATAGTTCGCTGCCTATATTCCTATGAAATTGACATGTTAAGAACGAAATTCATTTACAATATTTAATTGAATGCGTATATTCCTATCCTAGTCACAAATCCTAATCCAACTGTAGGAATAATCATATCACACTCTCTTTAACCCTTATCTAATTAAACAATATTTTTCCCAAGCATTTATAATAGATAGTTGATAGAACCTAACCGTTGGCCAAACATTCAAGCAGCTATGCACATAATTGAAGAAACAATCAAGCAACTATGCACAAAATTGAAGAAACAATCAAAATCAACAACTCGTATTAAGATCAAAATAGTCTTTAAACGTTAATATTCATAGCTAAAGCACAACCTTAGAATACGAAGTTTAGCTCCACATAGACATGGGGGAAAACAACAATTCATATAAAAAAAATATAGAAACTAGTAGTAAGGAGAAGAAAAGGTAAAATCAAATAACTTTGGCCTCCACGGCGGCACTAATCTCTCTCTAGGTCAAAGGTTCTGAACTCAGGGTCATAAGTTATCCCAAAGTTATGTAAAAACATGTCTTATAGAGTATTTATAGCTAGGTGCAGGAAAAATCCCAGATGAAATAACTGAGTCCAAAACAAGGTGGGAAATAATTAACTTCTGAAAAATCTCTCAGTGCGTGACATTAGACAAAGCGCCAAAAATGATCGTTGTCCATCTCACTCCACGAGAAAATTACTCCCAGGTACGTTTTATTTCTTTCTTTCTCAATTCTTCACTTGTTTGATTTTTGTCCCTTAAATGCCAATCATTACAATAATAAGTGGCCAATGATTAAGCCATTATGTGCCTGCCACTTAATCTTCTTTTATGTATAGTAGTGCTTGCTGGCCGTCACACCTTTACAAACTTGGTGGAATTAGAAATAGTGGACTTCGATGTCATTATCTGTATGAATTGTTAGCCTCATGTTATGAAAATGTTGATTGTCGGACGAAAGTTGTTCGATTCCAATTTCTAGGTGAGCTAATTTTAGAATGGAAAGGGAATTATGCAATGCCTAAGGGTAGGTTTATTTCCTACCTCAAGGCAAAAAAGATGATTTTTAAGGACTATATATATCATTTAGTTCAGTTCGCGATGCTGAGAAAAAACCCCCGACTCTTCAGTTCATTTTCGTGGTCAAGGAGTTCCTAGATGTATTTCTAGATGAGCTTCTGGGTATTCCTCCCGAAAGAGAAATTGGCTTTGCTATCGATGTGCTTTCGGGCACTCAGCCGATATCCATTCCCCCTTATAGAGTGACTCATGCTGAATTGAATGAATTGAAGGAGCAACTAAAAGACTTGCTGGAGAAGGGCTTTATCAGGTCTAGTACTTCTCTGTGGGGTGTAATTGTATTATTCGTTCATAAGAAGGATGGTTAGCTAAGAATGTGTATTGGCTATTGTTAGTTGAATAAGGTTACTATCCAAAATAAATACCCGCTTCCGAGGATCGATGACTTGTTTGATCAGTTGTAGCGTGCTAAATATTTCTCGAAGATTGACCTTAGATCCGGGTATCATTAGTTGCAGGTCAAGGAAAGGGACATCCCAAAGATCTCTTTTAAAACCAAATACGACCATTTGAGTTCTTTGTAATGTCATTCGGGCTTACTAATGCACTGGTGGCTTTCATGGACCTGATGAATCAGGTGTTCTAGTCGTTCTTATATATCATTGCGATTGTTTTTATTGATGGTATTATGCTCTCGGTTGGAGGTGGAGCATGCGGATCATTTGTGAACGGTGTTACAAATGCTCCATCATGATCGTAAATTATATGCCAAGTTTTCCAAATGCGAGTTCTAGTTGAATTCATTAGACTTTCTTGGCCATGTAGTTTCAGATGAAGGCATCAAGGTTGATAGCCAGAAGATTGAAGCTGTGAAGAATTAGTCGAGGCCTACAACTCCTGCAGAGGTTCGTAGTTTCTTGGGTTTAACAGGCTATTACTAGAGGTTTGTCGAGGGCTTCTATTATATTTCTACCCTATTGACAAAGCTAACTCATAAGGCAGCTAAGTTTCAGTGGTCAGAGGTATGCGAATGAAGTTTTCAGGAAATGAAAGATAAGCTTACATCAGCACCTATCTTAACCCTCTCATAAGGTTTAGAAGGATTTGTTTTCTATTGTGATGCTTTGAGGGTTAACTTAGGGTGTGTTTTAATGTGCTTCAAGGTAATTGAGGAAACATGAACAAAACTATTTGACTCATGATCTTGAGTTGGCAGTGGTGGTATTTGCCTTAAAGATATGACATCATTATCTATATGGGGTTCATGTTGATATTTTAACTGACCATAAGAGCTTACAGTAAATTTTCTGACAGATAAAGTTGAATCTGAGGCAAAGAAGATGGCTTGAGCTGCTGAAGAACTATGATGTTGACATTCTATATCATCCAGGTAAAGCCAATGTGGTAAAGAATGCCTTAAGGCGTAAGTCGATGATTAGTCTGAGTCAGGTAGCAGTTGAGAATGTGCCTATGACTAAAGACTTGTGTCAACTGGCTAGTTTGAGCATTTGTTTGCTATATTTAGGTGATGGAGGTGTTGTTCTCCAGAATACAACAAAAATGTCGTTAATAACCGAAGTGAAAGAATGACAGTATGAAGATCTTGAATTAGTAAGGATGAAAGAAGGAGTCCCATATCAAAATAAGCCGATACTAGAGCTTTGAAAAGATGTAGTTCTGAGATATCGAGGCCGTATGTGTGTCCCAAATATCGCGGGGGGGGGATCATAGAACGTATTATAGTAGAGGTTCATCAGTCACAGTATTCTATCCAGGATCCAGGGTCGAGTAAGATGTATCATGACCTTAAGGGAATCTTCTGGTGGCACGACATGAACAACAATGTTGCAGAATACATTACTCAGTGTCTGAATTATCAACAAGTTAAAATTGAGGACCAAAAGCTTGGGGGACTAGTCCAGAGTATAGATCTCCCGACATGGTAATGGGAGGTGATCAATATGTATTTTGTTATAGGTTTGCCTAGTTCACAGTGGATTTATGACTCTATATGGGTGATTGTGGACAGATTGACGAAGTCGGCTCATTTCCTTCCAGTTAAGACTACATATTCAACCGAATAATTTGCCCCTTATATTTAAAGGAGATAGTTTTCCTTCACGGGGTTCCATTATCTATTATATCTAACAGAGGTGCCCTAGTTCACGACTAACTTCTGGAAGTCCTTTCAGAGAGGACTGGCTACTTAGGTGAACCTTAGTACGACATTCACTCGAAGACATAGTGATATATGTTACATCGTGTGGCCCTATGACCGATGGTTGTATTTTTCTGGCTGTGTGGCAGGTTTTTTATAGTCCTATTTATAGAGGAAACTCATCCAAAATTTATAAAAAATCTCGAGAATTAGAACCCTCTGATAGATCACCTCAACATTCGAGGACGAATGTTCTTAAGGGAGGAAAGATTTTACACCCCATATTTTGTGCACCGTTGTCATCGTAAGTTAGCCAACGTAGGCTTAAAAAAGGTGAGAGTCCTCCATAAAGGTTAATAAAGGTTTACTGAAGTGTTAATGAGCTTTTAGGGAAGTTGAGACTAATCGAGTCAAAGGAAATAAATTTCGACGAAAATTGACATTAAAGGGTCTCAATGGGCCATTCTGTGGACTGCAGAATAGTTGTGTGGGTCGCACTGTTGATTGAAAAAACCCAGAGAAGTTGGGATTTCTGGGCCATTTTGCGACCCACTCTGTGATGACATAGAAGGTTCTGTGAACCGCAGAAAGGTTCTGTGGGTCGTAGAACAAGCCGGAGAAGTAAGGCGGTGCCACCGACTTGGACTACTATTTAAGTCATTTTACCCGACTTAGACTTCAGTTTTCTTCACTCTCCAGCCCTTAGACACCCCTAAACACTCTTAAGAAGTTCTCCTTTTAACTAAGGGGTAAATCCAACTCAAGTTACATAAATCTAACGTTAATAAGCCTGTAGTACTTGCTAGATCATCTTTCTTAGGGTCGTGGTGGGTTTGGAGAATCCTTTAGAGCAAAGTAAGCTTAAGTTCGACTTGATCTTGGAAGTTAAGGTAAGGTTTCACTTATTTTTCCATGAATTGAAAGTTTTTTTACATCATGTCTAGTGGATTAGAAGCCAAACTTGTGAAATTAAGTTGAAAATTCATAGTTGTAACTTGTTGGGGCTATTTTAATTGTTCTTGGACTAAGTTGTAGTTGTAAGTCATGGAGAATTGGTTTGGGCATGTTGTTAATGATGTGTTAATCATGTTGGGGAAGAAATAAAAGAGATAATGAGGTGTTAGTTTCCATTATAAGGCAAACTTATCGCTCAATATAGCGTAAATTAGTCTTCCCCGTAGTTGACCATGGTTTAATCGTTGTTTTATTATATAGTGAAGCGATACGCCTCGTGAATACCTTGTGGATTGTGTCGACTTGAAAATTAGAGGTATGTAAGGCTTGCACTTTTCTTCTTTTAGCATGATCCACGTAGGAATGAACCATAACATGACGTCCCTCATAATGATTCTTTTCTCCAATGTTAGAAATGTTCTTGTAATTCAATTTCGAAGATGTTTCTTGAACTTTATTTGTCCCATGCAGGGTGTTTTTTTCCGCATTTTTATCATCTCTCAATATATGATATCCTATGCTCCTTATTGGTTTCATGACAACTGATATATGTAGTTACATAATGATAATCGGAGGGTAACGACCTTATGTCACCCGACCATATCCATGATGTTCTTATGAGGTCTTTCATGCATTATATATATATATATATTTTATGACACCGAGCCACACTATAGTCAGCCGGGTATGACACTTATATATGTGCACACCACTGCAGTTAGGTTAGCTATGACGATATTATCCAAGAGAGTAGCTTGATGATGATAATACTGCCCCCTTGTGAGACTTATTTATATGTATATGTTTTTAAACGGAAGCATGCATATCATATACCCTTACTGGTATTAAGGGTTACATGTTATTTCTCTTATCCGTACTTACATTTTCGCACTTATACATGATTACTTGCATTACATATTCAGCACATTCTTTCATATTGATGCCCCTTTTCTAGGGGCGCTGTGTATCTTACCCGCAGGTGCAGGTAGATAAACAGACGTACCTTTCAAGTAGGTTGCCTGATTCAGCGGTTGGTTATCACACTCTGTAAGCTAACAAGGCTACAATCACATCTTAAGATGGAACTTTATAAGCCGACAAGGCTACAATCAAGTCTCCTAAAGACAATCTGGCTTGCCATCTACAAAGGGGCTTAGCCCAAAACATGTATACATAAACGGTTCGTCAAGGTCACCATGGATTCTACAACTCATCACTAGAAAAGGTGTCATGCCCCAAATCTGAATGGGATAGACCATGCTCTACATGCAACTATGATGAATCCTTTAACAATTTTATGACATAACTATAAAAGATAATAAAATGGGAACTATAAATGATCTTTATTCACAAATGTGGCGCTGGCCGAAGACATGTAATTTACTAATAACTGATTAAAGATGAACCCACCAATATTGATGAAGCCTCTACAAATGATTAGTACTGAACAACTAACACAAGTTCTGGGCCTCGGGCTACCCATAATCTGTAATATCAATACAATCATTAGACTTGACTCAGCTATAGGTGGAATTGGAGCTTACAACCCTTCCGTTGATCATCTGCACTATTTAGCGAACAAGTTTTCCAACATGTATAACTGGACCTGCAATATGAAATACAACAAATACAACATCCTGGCAAAATGGACGTTAGTACAGAAAGATTGTACCAACTACGTAAGGCAGACAAAAAAGCATATACAAAAAACTGAAGCTCATATAAGAGATAAATGGAATGAATCAATCAAATACATCAAGAGGATCTTAAACATCCTACAAGAATTTATGTTAAGTCCTACTCTTCTTTAGTCATTCTAAACATCCATCTGAATCTTTCTGATGATATCGTTGGGTCTCTATATGCAACGACATTTTGGGATCGTTCGCTGAAACACTTGGGATGATCGTACATTCAATTCATTACTTTACTTATAATACATTATGTGTGCCTCATACAACTATCCATAAGTGTATGCCACTTAGGGCCATTGCCCACCAATTATAGCTTGATGGAGGTAATCATAATATATTATATACACCACAATAAGCCATCACCCACTGATTATAGCTCGGTGGTATTCATATCATGCATACATCACCCACTAATAATATATATAGCTCAATGGTGTTCACATAGTAATTACATCACCCAATTCGTGGTGTTCATATCATACATACATTACCCACTGATAATAATAATCACTCAGTGGTGTTCATAGTAATACATAGGAATAACACTTTAGTCTCCTTTCTCATTAACTTATAACCTTATTTAGAATTGCATATGATCGTTAACCTTCTGTAAGTTTTTATGGATATTGCTTATGTCATGTACTTTCCAATGAACAACATCAACTCTAAACCAACAACAAAGGACTACAAACATAACATAAAGCTCAACTCAACAAGACAATATCAAGTAACGAACATATAAAACTATCAGGTATCACGAGTGGAGTATCTATGATAAGATGTTTCTTTGAAGGACAACAATGGGGCTGACTCATGTTTAAGTAAGGCAAGGACAACCCTTACATATTTTCTACTCTTATTATTCTTAACCTCGAACCCTTGGGGAAATGAACTCCATAATAATGATAATTGAATCACTTATGAGAACTCAATGCAATACAAATGACATCACAGAAATGGAACAACTATGTTCAAGTAAAAGGCTTGCGATACGTCATTCTTTAGGACTTATATAAGGAAGGGGACGTATGATAGTACTTTATGTTACAGAAGGCGGATACGATCTAGGCACACGCGCTTGCGGTTCTATAATTCTCTTTTGATACTTTCCAAACTTACACTTTAGCCTTTTAAATCATCTTACCCTCGGGGAGAACTATGTTCACCTATTTCAAGTGATTCATCTTATATGATTTCCTATACCCCAATAACGGTAACCTGGCATGGTTCACTTTAAATGAAGATCTATAAGTTCATAACGACACTCTAATGCCATCAATATTATTTACCTTAAGTAATGATCTAGAATCCATCAACAATATTCTAGAACTCATCCATCTAATTAAGCCTCAATAGAATCTGAAGTCTATCGACAAACCCGTGGAGCTCCTTACACGATTTATCGTACCTTACAAGCTATAACCCTTTAACAGATGCGCTAGCCATAGATTCAACTTAAGTAACAATCGTTTGCGTACTATTTGAATAATTCATACTAAATATCATCTCATTATCCGTTAACAATTTTTCAGAGTCACCAGTATGATCACATAAGAGCTATCAAAACCATTCATCTTAAGCAACGGTCTATCATCCCATCAACCGTACTTTAAAAACTCTTGCCTTCACTTATCTTAAGTATGATCTAGAATGGTTTATCAACACCTCTCTAGAAACCAACCTATCACTCGAGCGCCTTATTCCTATGGAACTTAACATGACTAGTTGTTTACCATCGCTTAAGTTACATACTAAAAATCCAATGACAATAACTGTTAAACTGTTCGTACAATTCATCTTACATTACACTCTTCAATCCCTTAATGGTCATTTGAATATAAACCATATAATGGCTTATTATGATACAACCAATATCATGTAAAAGGAGCATCTGAGCATGAATAAGAGACTAACCGTACTTATCTTCTAAGATCCTAAATAAGAAAGAACATCTGATAGCACTTTATCTCATTAAATATGGAATGGACATACGCGCTTACTATACCATGGTCCTTATTGGGTGCTTCGCGAACTTGAATTCTAGCTCTATAGATCGTCTTATCCTTATGGAGGGCTATAACATTCATATCAACTTAGTCACCTTATGTGGGCTTCTACTTCCCAATTCGGACCATGTTAAAACTACCGACATCATTCTTATCTTAAACAATGAACTATAATCCCTTTAGCCATACTTCACAGCTAATTGACATCACGCCATCTTAGGGAGGTACTCTAACTCTACATTGACAACTTAGGTGTGTTCGGTGTGGTGGAAAATATTTTCCTGGAAAATGTGTTCATGGAAAAGAAGTAATTTTTTACTTATTTTCCCATGTTTAGTTGGGTAGTGGAAAATAAGTGAATTTCTGAGTTATTGTCTCATATTCGGTTGGTTGGTAGAAAATATTTTTCAGAAAATACCATCCATGCCCCACTAACCCCACCC